>JAWHQI010000469.1:825000-1256779 GCA_033032865.1 Dactylorhiza incarnata | reverse complement strand
CCCCCCCCCCCCCCCCCCCCCCCCCCCCCCCCCCCCCCCCCCCCCCCCCCCCCCCCCCCCCCCCCCCCCCCCCCGTTTTGCTTATAAATAGAGGGGTACCCCCCTCTAAAGAGCATCGATTCTGAAAGTGGCGAGTATCCTCTACTTTGAGCGAATTAGAGATACCAGAGTGCTTACAGGCGAGCATCGAACTTGGAGTAAGTTCGGCAAGAGAGTTACCTACTCGCGAGTTAACGCGGGGCGTTAGGAGCTAACGCGGGGCGTTGAGTGTGTCGAGTAGCGAGCTTCGTCTAGTAGCGACTAGGGAGCTGAGGAGTGCGAGCAGCGAGCTTGCGAGGAGCAGAGCTAACGCTGAGCGTTAGCGTTAACGCCGGCGGTAGCGAGGAGCGAGTATCACCTGCGCGGTGTGCTCCGAAGGAGAAGCGGACCTTGTCCGTGACCAAGTTCTTTTCTACTTTTGTTGTCGTGAATCAAGTTGGATGCAACTTGTATTCAGCCTTGTCCATTTGTAACTAGCTGCAAAGAGTTATTATTGTGAAAGTTTGTGTTCATCGTTTGGTGTCCTTATTCTCCTGTTGGTTGACGTGTTCTTCCGACTTCAAAATATTTCACAGGAAGTAAGTCCGAGCAACCTGCGATGACGCTCAAACGACCTCTTAGACAGAGGCTTCGTGAAGATGTCAGCGACGTTGTCTTGACTCCGAACATACTCCACGATAAGAGAGCCACGAAGAACTTTGTCATGAATAAAGTGGTGCTCGATCTCGATGTCTTAGTCCGCGCGTGACAAACATGATTTGTAATAAGCTTCAACGCACTTTCATTGTCGTCACGGAGCAAAGTAGACTTCCTATTTTCTTCAAAAACATCCTCCACCAACCTGTTCAACCAAACGCACTCCTGGGCCGCCAAGGACGATGCCTTGTACTCCGCCTTAATGGTGGAGATGGACAGTGATCCCTTCTTCTTACTACACCACAAAATGACCACCGATCTACACATGAAGACATACCCCGACACGACTTCTGATCGTCAGCATCTCTACCATAATCAACATATGTGAACCCGTGCAGTTTAAAACTAGTGTCTCTTTCATACAACAACAACATATCCAGAGTTGACCCAACATACTTCAGAATTTTCTTTGCTGCCTCCAGATGAGGTTTACTAGGCTCCTGCATGAACCTACTAACAAGGCCAACTGCAAATGCAATATCCGGTCTTATAATAGTTAGGTAGATCAAACTGCCCATCAGTGCCCGGAAAGGTTTGGGATCCGAGAGGATCACACCATCATCCCGATGAAGCTTCAACCCAATGTCAAGTGGAGTATAGGTGCTTTTCTCTTCCTTCATGCCAAATTGCTCTGCGATTCTTTGAGCATAGCCCTTATGAGAAACAAGCAGTCATCTTTCATTCCTCTCAACTTCCAAACAAAGGAAATGATGTAGCTTTCCCAAATCCTTCATCTCGAATCGGATAGATAGCTCTGCCCTAAACATTGCCACCTCTCTGTCATTATTTTCGGTAACGATCATTTTGTCGACATACAACAATACTAGAACATGAAGTCCAGCCCTCTTTTTCACAAACAAGCTCAAATCGGAATTCGACGCATAGTACCCATAATATAACAAATATTATGCAATTTTTCCGAACCACGCCCGAGGCGCTTGCTTCATGTCATAGAGGGCTTTCTTCAACTTACATATATACATGCTCCAGATATGACTTGGATACATACCAAAGTGGTTGTACCATGAAAATATCTTTGTCAATCTCGTCGTAAAGAAAAGTGTTCTTCGCGTCGAGTTGCCACCACTTCCAACCTTAGTAGGCCTCCAATGCGATCGCCACCCGAATCAAAGTCATCTTTGCTACCGGATTGCTTGTCTCCTTATAATCTTCTTCGTACTGCTGTGAAAATCCCAGAGCAACAAGACGAGTCTTGTACCGCTCCAGGCTTCCATCCACCTTCGTCTTAACCTTGTACACCCACTTGCAAGTGACAGGAGTGATATCATCCACCTTGGGTACAAGATCCCAAGTTTCTTTATTCCCGAGGGCAAGCATCTCCTCATTCATGACATTCTCTCACTCCTTCACTCTAGTGGCTTCCTCAAAACTTGAAGGCTCCCGCTCGTTAAGAGGTCCTGCAAAGAAGCACGAACATATGCTAATAAGATTACCTTCCCTGTAGCGAGTCGGTGGGACGACAGTCCTCTTAGATCTCCGCAAAGACGAACCACTCTCCACTGCTCCAACAGTATCTTTAGCATCAGCTACCACACCAGAGTAACTTGGAGCATCGCTCCCCCTGCTTCTATGATTAGAAGCTCTTGAACTGGAGCTTGATAGAACCGGAGAACTTGGAGAAATAGGAAGCTCCACCAATGAGTCATTAACAACCCTTTCATCTCTTCTTCCTCCACTCTCCTCTAGAGCAATGGTAGAAACTCCCTGATATGAAGTCAACTCATCAAACATCACATCACGAGAAATAATGAAACCAGTGCGTTTGCATATCTATGCACTTTCACCGCCTTCTTCCGCTCGTTATAGCCATTAATATGCACTTTCGTGCCTTATAATCCAACTTGGCTCTGAGAGCATCAAGAATGTTCACAAAACAAGTAGCTCCAAACACCCCGTAGGTGCTTCACACTCGGCTCTCTTCTAACATTAGCTCATGTGGCGACTTCATCTCATTTGGACTTTGCGGTAACCTGTTGATCGCATACATCACGCAAGCCATCCCCTTCTGCTCATAAGGCCTTGAGTATGCCCTTTGCATGCAACCAACAATTGCACGTTTCCCCCAAGTGCCAGATCTTTCTCTCCGCCACTCCATTTTGCTGAAGAGTGTGAGCATAAGATAGCTCCCGCTTAATACAGTGCTTCCTACCAAAAAGTAGACAACTCTTTAGAAGTAAACTCCCCTCCATTGTCCCCTTCTCAATATTTTGATCTTTTAAATTTAGCACCCCTTCAACTTTCCTTGAACTCTATGAACTTCTCAAAGACCACTAACCTCTCCTTCACAAAGTAGACTCACATGTACCGTGAAAAGTCATCCACTAGCACACGCATGTAACTGTTTCCTGAGTAGGTAAGAGTGGCACGCGGATCCCATCAAGTCGTTATGGATACACTCTAACAACGCTTTGCACCTAGATAGAACTTGTCAAATATGAGGCGCGCGATGCGCCTTTCCAAATATGAAAGAGATTAGGCCATTTTTAACAGCTTATATATAGAGAGAGAAATCCAAATTGCGTTCGAATAGTGAGAGAGAGAAATCTGAGTAGCTTTGAATATTTCAGTATGAGAAATTTGAGTAGCTTTGAATACTCCAGCATGTGAAATCTGAGTTGCTTTGAATACTACTCCATCAAAGAAATATATACATTTGTTTCATTTTAAATTTTAGCACAAGGATGTCCAATCGATAAATTTAAACATCTACGGTAATAAAAAAATAATATAGCTTTCAACTGCTAGTCCAAGTCCAAATCTTTGGTTTTTTTTCACACTTTCTTATTTTTTTGTTTAAAAATAGTATCAATTCTCTTTTAACTAAAGCTCTATTTGGAGCGGTGATGGCGGAAGAAATAACATTATTCTCATTGCTATTGTTGGAATAAAAATGTACAAAGTCTACACTTGTTCAAGCTGAATGATGATGTGGGTAACTGTTGAGTAGCCGGTTACTTTGAGCCACAAGTGAAGGAGTGAGAGAGGGAGAAAAGATATGGCCGCGAGCAAGCGGCAAGACCAGATCTACCCGTCGTGGCGAATGTCTTCTTTGCGGCGGGCAATGCTATTGATATAAAACATGTATTATAACTAAGTTTACATTCAAATCCATGAAAAATAATACAAAGCTTGAAGGAAAGAGTTGACGATCAAGAAGGAGGTCACCGAGGTCGCAGGGAGCTGATAGAGACCGACATGAGCTAACGTCGGCGTTTAAACTCTTAACGTCGGGTGTTAGCTATTGAGACCGCCGAGGTCGCCTGGAAAAGGCCGAGACCGCCTGGAAGAGGCCGAGACCGCCTAGAAAGGGCATGAGACCGCATGGAAGGAGCTTAAGGTCGCCGCAGTCACATAATTCGAGACCGCTCAGACCATAAGCTAGAGGCTGAATCCCTCAAAAGTCCTTTTCCGAGTACCCCTCCCCTCTATTAAAGACGCGAGGGCTTGCCCAAACAGACAGGTCTAAGAATAACACGCTGCCCGGATTTACTGAGATCGCGAGATCGTCAAGAATAAGCTGAGACCACCAGGCACAAGATGAGATTGCCAGGAACATGATGAGATCGCCCGGGACAAGCTGAGATTGCCAGGAACATGTGAGATCGCCTGGGACAAGCTGAGATGGCTAGGAACATGTTTAGATCGCCCGAGACAGCTGAGATCGCCAGGAGCTAATGTTGTCGTTAAGTATAACGTCGGGTGGTAGCTACTGAGACCGCCAAGAACATGTTGAGATCGCCCGGGAACATGCTAAGATCGCCCGGAACATGCTGAGATCGCCCAAAGGTGCTTTGGTCGCCCTCTGTTTCCCTATGGTCAGGTTGACTGCTTCTCACTAGCTACGAGCTCGGTCCCTTGACACTTGTGTCCTTCTGAGAGGGGATTTGAACCCCTATTTTCAGGCAAAAGAATCTGACTGCTCGGCACTTAGATCAGTCGCCTTGGAGGATCGCCGATTTTCTGGGTAAACATGATCTCCGCATTTTTTCAAGTTTAAAAACTTCAAAAAATAGAACTTACCCGCGAGAATCGAGATCCACCTTTCTATTATGACAGAACATGTGTATAAAAAGGTGCAAATACCTGAAATAAAACTCGCGAATACTTGTTTATATCTGCAAAAAGATATGAAAACAGGTATATGAAATATAATACGCGAGTACCTGAAGAAAAACTCGCGAACACCTGTTTCTATCTGCAACAGATACGAAGAATAGGTATATGAAATATAATACGCGAGTACCTGAAGGAAAACTTGCGAACACCTATTTCTATCTGCAAAAGATACGAAGAACGGGTATATGAATATAATACGTGAGTACCTGAAGAAAAACTCTGCGAACAACTATTTCTATCTGCAAAAGATATGAAGAACATGTATATGAAATATATTACGTGAGTACCTGAAGGAAAAACTCCGCGAACACATGTTTCTATCTACAAAAGATACGAATAACATGTATATGGAATATAATATGCTGGTACCTGAAGGAAAACTCGCAGACACCTATTTCTATCTGCAAAAAGATATGAATAACAGGTATATGCAAAATAATATGCGAGTGCCTGAAGAAAAACTCGCGAACACCTGTTTCTATCTGCAAAAGATATGTAGAACAGGTATATGAAATATAATACGCAAGTACCTGAAGGAAAACCCGTGAACAAGTGTTTTCTATCTGCAAAAGGATATGAAGAATAGGTATATGAAAAATAATACGCGAGTACTTGAAGGAAAACTCGCGAACACCTGTTTCTATTTGCAAAAAGATATGAAGAACAGATATATGAAATATAATACGCGAGTACCTGAAGGAAAAACTTGCGAATACTTGTTTCTATCTGCAAAAAGATATGAAGAATAAGTATATGAAATATAATACGCGAGTACCTGAAGGAAAACTCGTGAACACCTATTTCTATCTGCAAAAAGATATGGAGAACATGTATATGAAATATAATACGCGAGTACTGAAGGAAAACTCGCGAACACCTATTTCTATCTGCAAAGATATGAAGAACATGTATATGGAATATAATACGCGAGTACCTGAAGGAAAACTCGCGAACACCTGTTTTTATCTGCAAAAGATATGAAGAACATGTATATGAAATATGATACACGAGTACCTGAAGGAAAACTCGCGAAATCTATTTCTATCTGCCAAAGATATGAAGAGCATGTATACGAAATATAATATGCGAGTACCTAAAGGAAGACTCGCGAACACCTGTTTCCATCTGCAAAAGATATTAAGAACAGGTATAAGAAATATAATACGCGAGTACCTGAAGGAAAATCACGAACACATATTTCTATCTGCAAAAGATATGAAGAACAAGTATATGAAACATAATACGTGAGTACCTGAATGAAAACTCGCGAACACATGTTTCTATCTACAAAAGATATGAAGAACAGGTATATGAAAAATATTACACGAGTACCTGAAGGAAAACTCGTGAAACATGTTTCCATCTGCAAAAGATATGAAGAACATGTATATGAAATATAAAGATATGTCAGGTACCTGAGACAACTTGCTGATACTTATTTTTATTTCACATTTGAAGTGTATAAGAAAGAACATCTCATTTACAGAGGGTATGAACGCTTATTCACAATCACTTGTTTTGATGTTGATGAAATAATATCTCTATGTAAAGAGATGAGGCAAGTACCCATGTTTGTGGAAGGAGAAGATAATATTCTGATAACCTCATATGCATATACTCCAGAACAATGAGTGTGAAGTCAATATGGCTAGATAATTTTTGACTTGCCGATAATAATGTTGCTAATGATATTATGTCAGCTGATGCCAAGAAAACCCAACTCAGTGTATGATTTGAGAAATCTGAAGTTATAAATAGATTAACCATGAGTATGGGATAGAAAATTCAGGAATCTAGAAATCCAGGAATCCAGGAATTATGCATATGAGATTTTATGGTACCTGAAATATAATGATAACAACTAATTGTCTAGCTATTTGGCAGTATATTTGGATACATACTAAAGTTAGTATGTTTTTTTTGCAAGTAATATCACCACCAACCTAATATCAGTTATTATTAATCTATCAAAACCAATCTATTTCGAACAGAATTATCTATATTCAAGCAAAGCAAATCGATTAACTCAACAAGGTATCATGACAATTATCACAGAGTAACAGATTGGGTTACCACTGCACATCTACTAATAATTCTAGCTAGATGTGGTCTTGGTGGGTTTTACGGTCTGAAAGAATAATCAGAGATGGTATATCCACCATTCACATCAAACAACAGAGGTGGTAATTCCACCCTTCACATCCACGCAGTTCTAGAGGTATTAATGCAAAAAGTAACAAGTAAAGTAATGAAAAGAGCTTCAGACATAATTGGATAAATGTCTGCAGTGGAGGATACGGCAGTGGATATGGATATAAGATTTGATATATTTGACTGCTGAGAAAGTCTTCGCGATGATAGCTGCTGATAGAACCTAGATTACTGTTATACTTATTACAAGTAAAGCTAGAAAAGGAAGATGCAGAAAACTCTAAACAAATGAGAGTTATATGAGACAAGAAATAAAGTGACATTCTATCTTATCTCTACTCTATGTGCTTCTTTTACTAAATGAGAAATTCTGTGTTCGTAACTTTATTTTTGCTGGAAGAAAGATCATCGGATTATTGAATAAGATAATCCTGTAATTTTCCTACTTTTCATAGTTCATCTACCAGCTTCCGAAGAGCTCGACAACATTCTGTATCATAACCAACGTCTAAGTGATATTTGCAGAAGAGCTCACCATGACGATTCTTATCTTTTGATCTCATAGGGTGAGGAATTCTAAACTCTGGCATATCTTGTATAATCAGAAGAAACTTTTTCCATGGGAAAATTAAGCTGAGTATATTCTTCTTAATAATTTTCGAATTCAAGTGTTCTTGGATTGTAAGACTGAATAGGAAAAGCTTTCAGAAATTCATGTGATGTATCTTGCTGCGGAAGTTGAGTAGATGTATTCCGAGGAAAGGAGTAAGATGTCCATAAGACTTGGTTTCATTTTGGCTGACTTCGAATTTGAGAAGACCTTCATGTAACCCGTGTATTAAGGTGATTCGATATAAGTCCTGATTAGTTTCAACAATTTCAAGTATTTCCTTTTGAAATCTGTCAACGAAGTGAGCAAGAGTTTCATTATCCCCTTGCTTGATCTGAAAGAGAGTTGTTGGGCCTCTCTTCCGCTTCCTTGAGGTAGCAAACCTCAAGAGAAGTTTTCTTCGAAGATCAGCAAAGCAAGTAACTGATTAAGGTGGCGGCTTGTAAAACCATTCTCTAGCTTGACCGTTGAAGGATGTAGCTAATAATTTGTACTTGATCCCATCTGAGACAATTCTCAAAGAGATAGCTGATTCGAAAACTTGAAGATGGCCGACGGGGTTTTCTCCTCCAGAGAAAACTGGTCAAGGAGGCTCCCTAAAGTTATTTGGAATTGGCTCCCAACGAATTCTATTAGTGAAGGGAGACGACTCTTCCTCCTCAACTAGAAAGGGAGGAGTTGGGAGATAAGTATCACGAAAAGGAGCTGCAGTTGTTGCGGTTTGAGGAGGTAGTTGTTGAGTTATGGTGCTTAGAGATTGGTTAAACGCATCCAACTGCTGGTGAGACTGCTTCAGCTGCTGAGCGGTCTCTTCGCAAAATTGCTCAGACGAAGCTCTGTGCGGAGCTTAAGAGCTTCCAGAGTAAGTGCACCATTTGAATTAGTTTCAGCCTCTGACATCTCCATTTGAGCTGAAGGTCGTGTGTTAGTTTTGTTGGCACCAAAAATGTACCAAGTCCACACTTGCTCAAGCTGAAGGATGATGGAGGTAACTGTTGAGTAGTCGGTTACTTTGAGCCACAAGTGAAGGAGTGAGAGAGGGAGAAAGATATGACCGCGAGCAAGCAGCAAGACCAGATCTACCCGTCGCGGCGAATGCCTCTCTTGCGGCGGGCAATGCTATTGATATAAAACTTGTATTACAACTGAGATTACATTCAAATGCATGAAAATAATACAAAGCTCGAAGGAAAGAGTTGGCGATCTGGAAGGAGGTCGCTGAGGTCGCTGGGAGCTGATGGAGACCACCAGGAGCTAATACCGGCGTTAACTCTTTACACCGGGGGTTAGCTATTGAGACCGTCGAGGTTGCGTGCAAAAGGCCGAGACCACCTGGAATAGGCTGAGACCTCCTGGAAGGGCTTGAGACCGCCTTGGAAGGGGCTTGAGACCTCTCAGACCATAAGCTAGAGGCTGGAATCCCTCAAAAGTCCTTTTTATGAGTACCCCCTCCCCTCTATTTATATACGTGAGGGTCTGCCCAAACGGGCAGGTCTAAGAGTAACGGGCTACCCTGATTTGCTGAAATCACTTGCTGAGATAGCCGAGATCGTCAAGGACAAGCTGAGACCGCCAGGCACAAGCTGAGATTGCCAGGAACATGATGAGATCGCCCGGGACAAGCTGAGATCGCCAGTGTTGACGCCAGGAAAATCCTGACCTCAAGATTCGGACCGATGTAACCGGAGGCTACTCGCCCAGCAGCCCGACGAGATGGCTTGACTGGCAACGACGAAGAAGCTAGAAGAGCAACAAACAGGACCCCAAGTGCTGCGGCAGGGAGGTCCCACCACGTACCCAGAAGCTCCGAAGAGACTTCCCCTCCAAGACCAAAGAATGGCCGAGCAAGGTACGAGGAAGGCACCGACTTGGCTAAAACCGGGAGTAGCGACCAAGTGCGAAAGGTTCTAGAATGCAAGAACAGGGTTTCGAAAGCTCAAGTCCAGGTGCCAATCCAAGTACCCCTGGGGTCCTATTTATAGGAAAACCAAGGGGTAGGGGGGTTTTATAGTCCAGCCCCCAACCTGGCGACTATGGGTTACTCGGCGAGTATCCTGTCATAGTCGCCCATCTGGCGAGTATTGGGTGCTGCTCGCACACGCCGGGCTAATAGTCGCCAGGTCTTCTGTTCCATACTCGCCACCCTGGCGAGTATTGCCTGCATACTCGCCGAGGTCTTCTATGCTCTGCCTTGATCTGCCGGGCTCTGTGTTGATCTCGTTGACTTTGACTTCTGCCTACGTGGCCTTGGGGGGGGGGGGGGGGTCCACCCTCGGAGAATGAGGGTTGTACACAATCCCCGCTCTTTGCGAGTAACGTAGTTGCTCGGAAAGAATCATCCAACCCTTCATTCGACGAGCTTCCCTGTTTGGCGAGTATTGGCCTATACTCGCCATCTCGCTGGCCGACGCTCGAGTTCTATAAATAGAGGGGCAGGGGTCTCTGATGGCACGTCTTTTCTGAACTCGCTCAAGATGGTGCGCGACTATGCTGCAGAGGCTAGGGCGGCCATGGCTGGTCTTGTCGGCCTTTTTGAGGGTTCTTCGCTCCCTCCTCACTTGGATCCCGCATCTGGCGACCTTCCATCTTCCAGGAAGAGGAAGAGGCTCGCCCAGAAGAAGAAGAAGAAGGAGAAGAAGAAAGCCGCCGAGGAAGAGGTCGCTGCTCCTTTGGGCGACCAACACCAGCAGCTGCTGGACGACCTGGGGCTCTCCAATGAGGGCGACTCGCCGGCCGCTGATCCTCCTGCTCCAAATGTTGCCGAGGGAAGCGAGCATGCCCGAGACCTTGGCCCAGAATCAACCGGAGGATCTCGCCTCTGCGCGAGGTGGGGGTTACCTACTCGCCGCCTTCTTTGATTGACCTCGACTTGGGCCGAAATGCTGAATATTTCTTTTATGCTCGCAGATTCTTCCATCATTGGTGCGCAGGAGGAGCCTGTAGCCGCACCCCCTCTGAGATCGTCGCCTATGATCTCGCCTAGAGTTGGAGGTCGCTCAGGGCGAGTTCTTCACAGCTCCTTGCTGGAGAGGAGGCCGATGAGCGAGCAACGTGCTCCTTTGGCGGGCATCGTGCTTCCGCCTCCACCGCCACCACCTCTTCAGTCTGTGGGGACAGCGAGTAGCTCGCAGCTGCCTGTAGGCGGGCTTCCGCCACCTCCTCCGTTCCCTCCTTCTGCTACTCCTCAGGGCGATCATCGCCCTTCAACTTCTACTACGCCTTCTACTCATCAGGGCGAATCCTCGCGCCGTGGCGGGACTGGGGGCTCCTCGGGCTTCTTTTCCTCCAAGGGGAGGAGGACGACCAGGCGATGGTCGCGGTCGCGAGATCGCGCCTCCTAGCCGGGATCAGACGGCTGGATCCCATCCTGCTCGGCGGGGCGATCATCATCATAGCACGTCTCCTCAGCGAGGCAGGGGCTCTCCTCGCCATCGCTCTCGTAGTCCTCGGCCAGGTATTAGGTCGCCATCATGATAGTCGCCACTATCTTCACTTGGTTCCTTCAGTTGTCAAAGCTCTGACATTTTTTGCCCTCTTTGCAGCTCGCGCTCATACTCCCATAGGAGCCTTGATCGACGCGGTCGGGCTTCCTTCTCGCGAGTACCAGGAGAGGGCTACTCGCGCCATCCTAGAGCTGGAGTCCAAGCTGGAGCGCTTGGCGATCTGCGAGCCTCATCGCCGCCTGACTGACGTCGAATCGCGGGTTGAGCGCTTGGCGAGCATTGATGCTCACCGTCGTTTAACTGCCGTGGAGTCGCACATAGAGCGTCTGGCGAGCAGCGATGCTCATCGCCGCCTGGCTGAGTTGGAGGCGCGGGTTTCTCGACTGGAAGAGTTCGATACTCGGCTGGTCGCTACAGAATCTCGCCTTCAGTCGGTCAACGATCTTGAGCGCAGACTTGGGAGGCTCGAACATCGCCAACAACTGCACCACGACGAGCTGGTGGGGATGCGCACGAGCATGGGCTCGGTTGGTCGGCTGGCGAGGATCGAAGACCAGCTACGTCAGGGCGAGGACGCGATGTCTGTGGCCTCCGAGCACTTCAGGCGAGCTCGCGGCTTGGGATGGGTCGGGCGACAACCTCAACAGCCAGACACTCAGGCGAACCTTCAAGCTCCTCCGTAGATGTTGCTTCTTCTTTATTTTTCTTCCTCCTAGGTCATGTCGCCTTTTGGCGAGTATCCCTGTATTGCTGAATTATTTATTAATATTCATTCGGCGAGTATTAGAAACTCGCCTTTTATTACTTGCTTCTGCTTTACTCTTCTGCGATGGTTTTCTTGATTGTTTCTATCTTCTTTTACCTTGGCGAGTATTGTCTGCGCGTCGCCTTAGGCATGGCGAGTTTGTTGATTTTGGCGATTATAACTCGATACTCGCCACCCCCTTATTCCTGATCGCGCCGTCGTGCTCGATACGCCAAGCTACCCGACCACTATAAATAGGGGGGGGGGGGTGGGTGAGTCTTAATTACGCTTTGGCGAGTTCCGAACTCTTGCGCGAGTATCCTCCGTCTCACCTTTCCCTTCTCTTCTTTGATACTCGCCTTTCTTTCCGTCCTTTCAAAAGATGACTGACGAGGCGACCATCCGGCGTGCCAATCACGCCAAGAATTTTGCGGCGACCATCTTCAAGAAGGCAGTCACGACTGAGAAAGAGTTGGAGGTCATCAGGGCGAAGTACCTCCCGCCTGGGTATGTCGCGAGGCTTCCTCGCCAGAGCGAGCGACTAAACATCGTTTTGACTAATGAGCGGGTGATCCCTATTCGCCACTTCGAGGTGGGCTTGCGACTACCATTGTGGACGGAGTTCTCCCAGATACTCCGTTACTTTGGGATAGTCCCTGCCCAGATCAACCCCAATGGGGTGGCGATGATCGTGGGCTTCCTTTGCTACCTGCGCGACCAGGGAATAGCCTTCGACCTGTCGGTCTTTAGGCGAGTATTCCATTTTATGGCGACTGGCGATGGCGTCGTTTTCCTCTGCAGCCACGTCTGCACGCTGGCCGGCACCGCCAACAAGAATCATCGCTGGGGAGAGCGAATAGTCGTCATCGCTGGCGACTTTCAAGCCGTCCCTGACAAGTCCTTCCAGCCACCGGAGAGCGTCTTCGGGGTTTCCTTCCTAAGCGCGGGTGGCGAGAAGCTGCTCGAGGCCTTCAAAGGTAGCCGCCTTGATGTGGTGCACTGGAGAAGGCGAGTAGATGAACTCGCTGAGGTTTTCGCAGGCGAAGGTAACCCACCGCGCGAGTATTCGCAATACTCGCTCTTCATCTTAATCTTGGCGACTAACTGGACTTATTACTCTTCTTGCTGCAGCAGTCCATATCCTGCCGCGCGAGCTCCTTCCTGCGGTGGTGAAGGCGACGGCTTCCACACAAGGAGGTGCGGGGACTTCTGCTCGCGGGGAATGGGTCTACTCGCCCATAGACTTGTCGCCAGGAGGCGATGAGCCTTTGATCATCGGCGAAGGATCTGGGCCTTCAAAGAAGCGGAAGGAGAGGGGCGAGCCCTCCGAGCCCTCGAGGAAGAAGAAGGAGGTCGCTCATCGGGACCTTGGCAAGAAGGCGGATCCTTCTGAGGCCGGCGAGCCCTATACCCACCCGAATTTCAACTTGGGTGTTCGTGGTGAGGACGCCTATGGTCGTCGCCTAGTCGCCTGGTCGGAGGACGATCATGTGGTATCTCTGAGCTCCAACCTTCCCCCCTGGTCAGAGGACTGGGAGGATCAGGGCGAGGCCTTTGACGTGCTTCATGCCGTCTATGGTCGCGAGGACGCTGAGAGGCTGCGGGAGGAGCCTGCCGAGTACTTGGCACACCAGACCTCGCGATCTCTGCTGCGCTCCGCCGAGCTGGCGCACATGACGGCGAGGAGGTTGCTGGAGTACGAGGAGGTGATCCGGATCAGTACTAAGAAAATGATCGCCATGGGGCTCAAGGCCAAGGAGCATGAGGTACTCGCTTCTCAATGCTACTCGCCTTCGGGATAGTCGCCACTTTGCCGAATAACTTGCTGACTTTGTGTCTTCTCTTGCTTTTGTAGGTCGCCGAGGTGGAGATGGCGACAAAGGTGTCCCAGCTGGAGAAGGAGCTGGATGACACTCGGCTGGCCTTGGAGGCCGCCCAGGTTCGCATCGCTGAGCTGGAAACTCGGCCCGCCGAGCAACAGCCAGCGGTGGCGGGCCCCTCTAGGGTCGGCAAGCAGATCCGGATGCATGGCGACAATATGCCACGCGTTCGTCGAGAGATCGCGCGAGCTACTGGGACCGTCATCCTGAGTCAGCTGAAGGCGGACGATCTCCTGAAGCCGGCGGCCATGGAGTTGACGGTGGAGGACATCATCCCGACGCTGCTCGCCGAGGAATCCACCTCCCCCTTGCGGGCATCCTCGCCGCCGTCCAGTGATGCTGAGGATGACGATTCCGAGGATGAGGATGACGACGATGACGATGATGTTGATGACGATGGCGGGTGACGATGGTGGCGACGAGCCAGACGCAGACATTGATGGCGAGAATGTCGCTTAGTCGCCTGGGCACCCTTTTTTGCTCGCCCGGCGACCTTTTGTAAAGCTTCTGAAAATGTATGTAATTCATTTAATTATTTATAAATGAAAATCAAAGCTTTTGCTCGCCTGTTTCTTTGGTGCTTGCTTTCTTTTTTGAATGTCGCTTAGGCTCCTAGGCTCGGGGCGAGTTTGAGTGCTCGCGAGGCTCTTAGGATCAAGAAGAGATTGAGTGCTTCTTCATGCTCGCACCTGTATATGTGTACATCCATGCTCGCACCTGTATACTCGCCGAGATACTTGCGCATGCATACTCGCCGAGATACTCGCGCATGCATACTCGCCTTCTTCAATATTTCCCTTGGTGGGGTCGAGTTGTGGAGGGTACTTGGAGGGTTCCGAAGGACACATGCTCTCAAGGCCTCACTCTGTACCTGGTGAAGAGTTCATTAGACTCGTTCAATAAATTTTGAAGGGGAAAGAGATAGGGAACGGCAGTCGGGGAGGCCTGGCGGGACATATCTTCCCGAGGCCTCCATCCTACTTGGGTGCTGGAACGTCGACGAAGAGTGACGTTAAGTAGGGAATGACGGTCGGGGAGATCCAAGGGGATACACCCTCCCGAGGTCTCCATCCTACTTGGGTGCTGGAACGTCTCCGTCCTCTGGCCGGTCGAATCGATCGCTCCCCTTCTCAAGTTGGAGTATCGGCTTCCAGACTTTACCCTAGTAATCTCTACAGCCGGACGAGAAATGCAGTCGGTGGGAACCGCGGCCAACATGCAAGGGGGGAGCTGATCTCGGCCGTCATTGCAGAGGCTTGGTCTTAAGGGAACGCATATCCGAGGCACTGTCCCATCATCCGTTCTGAGTTTTTACAAGGGTCTAGTCGGAGGCTCGTCTTCCAACCTGCGGCGGCGAATGTTGATGTAGGATGACGTCAAGCAGGGAGTGGCAGTCGGGGAGATCCAAGGGGATACACCATCCCGAGGCCTCCATCCTACTTGGATGCTGGATGTGGATCGGACCTGCTTCCTGTTGCTCAATGAGTTTAGCAGGGAGTTAAGCACACTTTAGGCACAATAACTCATATGATCTAACACGATAATTTAGAAAATGAAATGGTTTGCTGCGAGCTTTTTAGCTCTCGAGGGTACACGACGCCTTTTTTCAAGGGTCCCCTGAGCTAGTGAAATCGATCATCCCTTCGCCGAATCGGAAGGTCGGCGTCCAGACTTCTTCCTGGTAATCTCTACAGTCGGACGAGAAATGCAGTCGGTGGGAACCGTGGCCAACATGCAAGGGGGGAGCTGATCTCGGCCGTCATTGCAGAGGCTTGGTCTTAAGGGAAAGCACACCCGAGGCACTGTCCCATCATCCGTTCTGAGTTTTTACGAGGGTTAAGTCGGAGGCTCATTTTCCAACCTAGCGTGGAGATTGACTTCACCTGACTTCTTTATTATGAAAACTTTGTTGATGCGAAAGAAGCTGCCTCGTCCCATGTTTCAAGGAGATGCAGATTTTATTCAAAGAAATGAATTTACAAGGATGAGGTATACACATTCCCCCTCAGGGATAAAACCTTTTCAGGTCATCGCCGCTCCAGGTGCTCCCTAGCAGCTCGCCTTCCTGGTTCTGCAAGTGGTATCCTCCTGTTAGGAGTGCTTCCTGGATGATGAAAGGTCCTTCCCAGTTCGGGTTGAGCTTCCCGACGGCCGCAGACCTTCCTGCTGCGTCCACCTTTTTCAGGACCAGATCACCTGCTTGGAATTGTTTGAGGCGAACATTTTTGTCAAAATGTTTTGCCATCCGGCGCTTGATCTCCTCTTGCCTGGCCGAAGCTAAATCTCGGAGTTCCTCGATGTAGTCGAGAGATAACTTTTGAACCTCTTCATTCCCTAGTCGCCATTCTTCGCTTCCGTCCTCCGCAGCTACCACCCTTGGGCTTCTGACTTCGAACTCTACTGGAATGAGAGCTTCCGACCCGTGAGAGAGTTTGAACGGCGTTTCCCCTGTGGCTGAGCTAGGAGTGGTCCTCAGAGCCCACAGGACCGAGGGGAGCTGGTCCGCCCAGTTACCTCTTAGGTTCTCCACCTTCTTCTTCAGTAGGTTGATGATCAGTTTGTTGGCGGCCTCCACTTGGCCATTGCTCCTTGGGTGATGTACGGAGGCGAACCGAAGGTCGGTTCCTAGCTGCCTACAAAAGTCTTCCAGTTCTAAGCTGGCGAACTGGGGACCATTGTCGGTGATGATGGCGAGAGGGATCCCGAATCTGCAGACGATCTCTCCCCAGATGAAGCTCTTCACGACTTGAGAGGTGGTCTTGGCCAGGGCTTTGGCCTCGATCCACTTGGAGAAGTAGTCGATCATGACAAGAACGAACTTTCGTTGTCCACTAGCTTGAGGGAAAGGGCCGATCAAGTCCATCCCCCAGATGGCGAACGGCCATGGGGAGATGATCGATCGGAGCTGCTGAGCCGGCTGCAACTGAAGGGGGGCGAAGAGCTGGCACTTCTGGCACTTCTTCGAGAAGATCTCCGCATCCTTCCGGATAGTAGGCCAGAAGTAACCATGCCTCAATACCCTCTGCTCCAAAGTGCGAGTCCCAGAATGACTTCCACACTCTCCCGAGTGGATCTCCTCCAACACTCGGGGTACTTGGTCTTCGGAAACACATCTGGCCAGGGGGCCCGAGATGGTCTTGCGGTACAGCTCCCCATCTTGCAGGAGGTAGTATGCCGCCTTATACCGAAATCTTCTTTTATCCCCCTCGTCTGCCGGGAGCTGGCCGCTGGCCAGGAATGCCACGAAGGGATCCATCCACGAGGGGCGTTGCTCGATCTCCATCATCTCTCCCTCTTCAATGGACGGGCGGAACAGCTCGGTGATAGTTCCTCCGGCCCTTGGCCCGTACTTGGCGAGGCGATCTGCTGCCGAGTTCTCCTCCCTTGGCACATGCTCGACGAAGAAGGATTGGAAGCCTCCCATCAGCCCTTTCACTTTTATCAAGTACTGCTGCAAGATGGTGTCGCGCACCTCGAACTCGCCTCGAATCTGCGATGCGACCACCATCGAGTCTGTGAAAGCCCGGACATCACGGATCCCCAGCTCCTTGGCAAGGCGCAAGCCTGCCACTATTGCCTCGTATTCTGCCTGGTTGTTTGTGACGGGAAAGAGGATCTCGACGGCTTGCTCGATTCTTGTTCCCTGTGGGCTGACGAGCACGATGCCCACCCCTACAGAGCTTTTACCCGAAGCTCCATCAACAAACATCTTCCAAGGAATTGGATTGAGCCCCTCTTCTCCTGGCTCCGCTTCCACCGAGAAGTCAGCCAAGAAGTCTGCTACTGCCTGGGCCTTGATCGCTACTCGGGGAGAGAAAGAAATGTCGAACTCGCTGAGTTCTACCGACCATTTCGCCAACCTCCCTGAATGCTCCACTCCCTCCAGGACATTGCGGAGAGGATGATCAGTTACCACTCGGATGGAGTGAGCCTGAAAATAAGGCCGGAGCTTCCGTGCCGACACCACCAAGGCGAAGGCAAGCTTTTCTAGGATTGGATACTTCAGCTCCGCCTTCTTCAGCACCCGGCTGACATAGTAGATAGGTAGCTGCTTCTTCCCTTCTTCACGGACCAAGATGGAGCTAACTGCCTCCGCTCCTACTCCGAGGTAGATGAGCAGGTCTTCGCCTTCCTTCGGGCTCTGAAGGAGAGGTGTCTGAGTCAACTGCTCCTTCAGCCTTCCGAATGCTATCTCACATTCTTCGGTCCACTCGAAGCTTTCTGTTTTGCGGAGCGTTTTGAAGAATGGAGAGCACTTCCCTCCGGCCTTTGAGAGGAAGCAGCTAAGACCCGCCAGCCTGCCTGTCAACCTTTGGACTTCCTTCATCGTTTTTGGGGATGGCATCTCCAGGATCGCCTTAACCTTGTCGGGGTTAGGCTCTACTCCCCTCGGAGTAAGGAGATGTCCCAGGAACTTTCCCCTGCCTGCTCCGAAGACGCACTTCGTCGGATTGAGCCTCATCTTGAATCTTCTTAGCGTCGCGAAGGTCTCTACCAGATCGGCTATGTGTTCCTGGACACTCTTGCTTTTGATCAAGAGGTCGTCCACATACACTTCCAGGTTCCTCCCCTTTTGCTCCTTGAAAATATGGTCCATCATCCGTTGATAGGTGGCTCCCGCATTCTTCAAACCGAAGGGCATCATTTTGTAGCTGTAGCAGCCATCGTTGGTGATGAAGGAGACATCGCGGCAATCGGGGGGATGCATCCGGATCTGGTGATATCCTGAAAACGCATCAAGGAAACTCATCACAGAAAAACCGACGGCCGAATCAACCAGCTCGTCGATTCGAGGCAAGGGATAACAATCCTTCGGGCAGCTTTTATTCATTAGGGAAAAATCCACACACATTCTCCAGCTTCCCCCCGCCTTTGTCACCATTACAACATTGGAGACCCAGCCTGGGTACTGGATCTCTGACACAAAACCTGTGTCAAGCAGCTTTTTAACCTCCTCCCTAATTGGCTTGGCGAGGATGGTGGCGGTTCTCCTTTTCTTCTGGCGGACGGGCTAGACAGTGGGATCTAGGTTGAGGCGATGACACGCAACCTCAGGGTCGACTCCTGGCATCTCGGCTGCGCTCCAAGCAAAGATGTCGACGTTCTTCTGCAGACACGCCGCCATCTCGATCTTCTCTTTGGTCTTCAGCGACCCGCCAATCTTCAGCAGCCCCGGCACTCCCGCTGCAGAGAGTACCTCGATCTCCTCGACCTCTTCAGCCACTTCCAGCCTGGCCGGGCTCTCCAGCACTCTTCCGAACTCTTCCGCGTCAGCCATCCAACTGATGGTACTGACGGCGCTAAGATAGCACTCCCTAGCGGCTCTTGGATCGCTCCTGATCCTCACCTGGACGTCTCCTTTACAGTACTTCAAGCATTGATGGTAGGAGGATGGGACGGCTTTGAAGGCGTTGAGAAGCGGCCTCCCAAAGATGGCCCTGTAACAGCTCGGGGCATCGACGATGATGAATCGACAGCTGATGGAGGTGCCACCGAGTGTTACCAGGAGATCAGCTCCTCCTTCCACTTCCTTCTTCTCTCCGGAGAAGCCGAAGAGGGGACCGTCAGGTGCCCGAACCCTGGCAGCTTCGACTCCTAGTCCGTCAAACGTCCCCTTGAAGATGACGTTTACAGAGCTACCGTTGTCGATCAGAATCCGATCAACGGTGAAGTCCTCCACCGCGGCTTGAATCACGAGGGCATCATGGAAGGGATTCGCGTTCCCTAGCATGTCCTCCTCGGAAAAGGTAATCTCCTCCATCGGGGGCGGTGCTTGTGAGGTCGAGGCGACACTCCTGCGGTAGATCTGATGGAGGCTTCCCTTGCGGGAAGCTTCCAGCCCTGCTCCCCCATGGATTACTCCAACTCGGCCTCCCTGGCCCAGGTCTCCCGACCTCCCTGGTCGACCCGATCCTCGTTCCTCCTGCGAACGACTGCGGCCTGTCCTGCCTGTGGCTCGGCAGGGGCCTCCATCCTCCTCTGCTCTCCTCCAGCCTCTCCTGCTGCCAGCCTCCTCCGGGCTTCCCAAAAGTCTGGGCAGGCAGCCATGGCATGTCCCCCCACCTGGTGGAAGTCGCAGTAGAGAGGAACCTCTTCTGCTTGACGCCTCCTAGCTTCGGCTTCTTCCTTCCTTGACGGCGGCCTCGCCCGGCTACCGCCATTGCTTCATCCCTCCTCCTCTCCTGACGCCTCACTGGTTGGCGAAAGGGCCTTCTTTCTGGGGATCTCCCCCTTTGATCTTGACGCTGGTGCCGTCCAGCCGGCCTCCAAGGTGGCCGGTTGACGGGGACCTGGTAGCGTCTTCCCTCCTCCTGACGCTCAGGGGACTCGACGGGCCTTCTCTCCACGATCCTCCCGGTTTCCTTCTTTCTGAGCTCCTCCTTCTTTTTCTCTTCTTGCCGCTCCGGCCACTTCCTTTCCTCCCTTCGGGGCTCCTCTCTCTTCCTTTTCTCAGGGATTCCATCCCTCTCTCCACGGTCGCCTCTGGTCACCTGCGCCAACCTTGCCAAGAAGTCAGGGTTGGAGGCCTCTCCCCGGACAAACTTATTGTCCCTCTGAATGAGGTTGTCGTAGGAGTAGGGTGGGTTCTCACTGAGCTCTAACTTGAAGAGGCCTTGACTGATGCCGAATGTCAGGGCCAGCAACAGGATGTTGCTATCCACCTCCTGGATTTGCAGAACCTCCTCCTGGAAGCGCTCGATGTAAGGTCCCAATGCCTCATCTGGCCCTTGCACGAGGTAGAACAGGGTCGTTGCCTCCTTCTTTAGCTTCCTGGCCGTGTCGAACCGGGTCGTCAGCCCACGACACAGGTCTTCAAAGCAGTAGATTGAGCCTGCGGGCAACTGATGGAACCAGTCCCAGGCCTTTGCTCGGAAGGTAATGGCAAACAACCTGCACTTGAAGGCGTCCGACATGGTTCGGATAGAGACTATATCCTCGAACCATTGGATGTGCCTGACGGGGTCCTCCTTTCCCGAATAGTAATTCAAGGCTGGGTCCCTGAATCCTTCTGGCACGGGCGCGGCGAGAATCTCCTCGCAGAAGGGGCTCCTCCCTCCTGCCCGGCGACGATCCTCCACTTGGCGAGTATCACCACCATACTCGCCATATGGGCGAGTATCCGGGTACCTCCCCTGCTCGCACGGCTCGCGGAAGCGAATACCTTGCGAGGTTGGCTGGTAGAATTGCGACCTCCTTGGTCGCTCGGTTTCATCTTCCATGTGCTCCTTTCCTGCTCGCCGAGGGGGACTCCCTCCCTCGGACAGAACTGGGCGATGCGGCGAGGTCGCAGTGACCTCGGCGCACGGCTGAAGCGCTGCTCGCATGGCTCCCTCCATGCGCTGCGCGAAGGCTTCGAAAACCTCCAGCGTCACGAACCTGCCAGTTCCCGTTGAGTTGCCGACCTCCTCCTCATGGTCGCCACCTACGACCATCTCGCCTTCTTGCCGAACTTTCTTCCAACGACTACGGTCCACGCTCACCGCACCAAAGTGTTGACGCCAGGAAAATCCTGACCTCAAGATTCGGACCGATGTAACCGGAGGCTACTCGCCCAGCAGCCCGACGAGATGGCTTGGCTGGCAACGACGAAGAAGCTAGAAGAGCAACAAACAGGACCCCAAGTGCTGCGGCAGGGAGGTCCCACCACGTACCCAGAAGCTCCGAAGAGACTTCCCCTCCAAGACCAAAGAATGGCCGAGCAAGGTACGAGGAAGGCACCGACTTGGCTAAAACCGGGAGTAGCGACCAAGTGCGAAAGGTTCTAGAATGCAAGAGCAGGGTTTCGAAAGCTCAAGTCCAGGTGCCAATCCAAGTACCCCTGGGGTCTTATTTATAGGAAAACCAAGGGGTAGGGGGGGTTTTATAGTCCAGCCCCCAACCTGGCGACTATGGGTTACTCGGCGAGTATCCTGCCATAGTCGCCCATCTGGCGAGTATTGGGTGCTGCTCGCACACGCCGGGCTAATAGTCGCCAGGTCTTCTGTTCCATACTCGCCACCCTGGCGAGTATTGCCTGCATACTCGCCGAGGTCTTCTCTGCTCTGCCTTGATTTGCCGGGCTCTGTGTTGACCTCGTTGACTTTGACTTCTGCCTACGTGGCCTTGGGGGGGGGGGGGGGGGGGTCCACCCTCGGAGAATGAGGGTTGTACAGCCAGGAACATGTTGAGATCGCCAGGAACATGTTGAGATCGCCCGGGACAAGCTGAGATCGCCAGGAACTTGTTGAGATCGCCAGGAACATGCTGAGATAGCCCGGGACAAGCTGAGATCGCCAGGAACTTGTTGAGATCGCCAGGAACATGCTGAGATCGCCCGGGACAAGCTGAGATTGCTAGGAACTTGTTGTGATCGCCAGGAACATGCTGAGATCGCCCGGGACAAGCTGAGATCGCCAGGAACTTGTTGAGATCGCCAGGAACATGCTGAGATCGCCAGGAACATGTTGAGATCGCCAGGAACATGTTGAGATCGCCAGGAACATGTTGAGATCGCCCGGGACAAGCTGAGATCGCCAGGAACTTGTTGAGATCGCCAGGAACATGCTGAGCTAGCCCGAGACAAGCTGAGATCGCCAGGAACTTGTTGAGATCGCCAGGAACATGCTGAGATCGCCCGAGACAAGCTGAGATCGCCAGGAACTTGTTGTGATCGCCAGGAACATGCTGAGATCACCCGGGACAAGCTGAGATCGCCAGGAACTTGTTGAGATCGCCAGGAACATGCTGAGATCGCCCAGGATACGCTGAGAGCGCCCAGGACAAGCTGAGATCGACATGAACATGTTGAGATCGCCTGGGACAGGATGAAATCACCAGGAGCTAACGACAGCGTTAAGTCTAACGCCAGACGTTAGCTACTGAGCCCGCTGAGACCGCCAGGAACATGCTGAGATCACCCGGGACATGCTGAGATCTCCCAAAGTTGCTTTGGTCGCACTCTGTTCCCTATGGTCAGGTTGACTGCTTCTCACTAGCCGCGTGCTCGGCCCCTTGACACTTGTGTCCTTCTGAGAGGGGATTGAACCCCTATTTTCAAGAAAAGAATCTGACTGCTGGGCACTTAGATCAGTCGCCTTGGGGGGATCGCCGATTTTTGGGTAAACATCTATCATTGTTTTTAGGTTGTTTGGAAATTGCATTGCGGCAAAAGCACTTTTTTCAAACAGAGGTTTGGAGACTTTTTGAGTAACCGTGCCATGCTCGATCTACTCCTTGTGTCAAGGCCCGTGGAAGAGGGAATTATCAACGACAAAGCTCGCCGTTCATGTGCCACCGCCTGCACTCGGACACACCTCCACTCGATGGTTTACAAAAGGCGCCCCAATATCCACTTGAGCTTCTTTTTCTTTCCTTCTCCTCGCTACTCGCATGTATCACACCTCAGTCCCGCACGATCTTCTCCTTGCTTCTCTTCTCGCCGCTAATCTGTGTTTCTTCCTTTTCGCCACTAATCTGTGTTTCTTCCTTTTCGCCGCTAATTAGATTTTCAATATTATGTGAATCTTCCGGAATGCTCTTCAAAGATTATATACCCTTCAAACTTATAATACCCTCCAGATTAGCTTCAGGAATGCTCCTCGGATTATCTTCGGGAATACTATTCATATTAGCTTCAAAAATGCTATCCAAAATTCAATGTTTTACCTCGTTACTGATTTAGGGTTTAAGTTTCATATTCAGTGCTTCAGATTTGTGGTCAGCTTCAGATTTGTGAGACCATCTAATTTTTAAGTGTCATGCAGGCCACACAAAAACTACAAAATTATTTTTTTCAAACAGATAAATATATTACACCTTTCTAAATAGCACTTAAAAGAAGATTTTTCAAATATTATACAACTTTTTGGACAGCTCTAATGCCACCATTAATTTCACACCGTTACTTTCTATACAGCTAAAGCCACCTCAAACAGAGCATAGATGTGCTTATAATTTTAGGCAATTGTTAACCGCACCCCAGTTTTGGCTATCCGCAACCCTTTTATATGAAGTATTACGTGTTTTTTTGGAAATACGCCTTCTACAAGCATTTTTAGGAAAAGTGTTCAACACGAAAGTTGTAGATATCGTTGAGATCTACAACTTTCGTGTTGAACATTTTTCCTGAAAATGCCATGCACAATGCGTATTTCCAAAAAATTGTTATAGTTACGCCCATATTTCAATTCGGGCGGCAATACGTCTTGTGCGTTCATTTTTAGCAAAAGTGTTCAACACGAAATTTGTAGATCTCGACGATATCTATAACTTTCGTGTTGAACACTTTTCCTAAAATGCTTGTAGAAGGCGTATTTCCAAAAAACAATGCGAAATAATTCATATAAAAGGGTTGCGGATAGCCAAAACTGGGGTGCGGTTAACAATTGCCTAATTTTTATTGAGCTTTAGATAATTCAATTGATGGCTCACACAACTTCTTTCTCTAAAAAAATTAGATATGCATTTGTACAACTGGATACCATCAAATAATAAAAATACAAAATATTTAACACGCACAGATTTTTTTCTTTAATTAAATACATTTTGTTTTTTATATTAAAAAAGGGATTGTTAAGGGCAGCACATATTTGGCTAATGACAATTCATTGTTAACGACAAATCATATTTTTCCACATTAGACCAATTTGATATAGACAGCCTAAAAAAAGAAAAAAAAAGTAAGAAAACAAACCAAAAACAAACAATTATATTGCGGACCGGAGCCATGAATCACCGGGTGGTTGATGAGAAATAGGGGCGCCGGCCGGCCATGGATCGGACAGCTCAGAGGAAAGATCGTCGGAGGAGAAATAGGGGCGCCGACTATGGATCGTGAGGCTTCTTCGAGTGTGCGTGGGGGGGGGGGGGGGGGGGGGGGGGGGGGGGGGGGGGGGACGAAAGGAGGAGGCGAGTACCGGCGTCAACGTCGGCGATGTAGGCAGGGGGCGGATCCAGAGGGGGGCCCGAGGGACACTGGCACTCCCATTATTTTTCAAAATTGTTAGTGGATTTGGATTCCTCTCATCGAGACAATGAATTTTGACTACTTATACGTCAAAAACGGTGGCCAGATGAGGGAGAAATATCTCTGATAAGATGAAAGCATTCTCACGTCACGTAACTAGTTTGTTTTGAGACAAATATTGGCTATTCGCGGACCAAAGTTGGCTATTTGCAGATCAAATTTGGCTATTCGCAGATCAAGTTCAGCTATGTGCACCCCCAAAATTAATTTACAACATGTGACCCACAATCCTCCTACTCACCCCGCTAGTATTTGTGTTTAGAAATTTTTTATGCACCTCATTTATAATTTTCTGGATCCGCCACTCTCATGTAGGGTGACAAGGGAGTTGGAGCGGAAGAAAGGGGAGACCTATCAGGCTGCATTTTAGGTTTGGGCTGCCTTTATGATTAAAATTAGGTGAATAAAGTGAGGGGGGGGGGGGGGGGGTTAATTTCTTGGGCTGCCATTAGCCAAACCTGGTCTGCACTTAATAATTCCCATAAAAAAACCTTATAATGACATTATGGCTTCATTTGGCCCTGCGTTAAAACAGCAGGTAAATAAACGGGCACCGGCGGCCTTTGCTCCCGCCGGACAGGGGAAAAGCCCCGCAAAAGCACTGTTTCCAACCCCGCCTCCCCCCTCCCGTTCCAACGGAGCTTTTACAACCGCCGGCTTCGCCGGCCACAGAAGCGCCAAATGAAGCCTATATATTTCCTACTTATAACTGTTGATTCATTTGTCCCGGCAGGAGTCGGAGGACATTCTTCTTCCAAAAGACGAGGTTTGGCCGTTCCTCCTCCGCTTCCCCGTCAACTGCTTCGGCATATGCCTCGGTTTGGGCAGCCAAACCATCCTCTGGAGCGCAATGTCGGCGAGTCCGGCCATGTCCTTCCTCCACATAACGCCCCTCATCAACACCGGAATCTGGTTCCTCGCCGTCGTCCTCCTCGCCGCCGTATCCATCGCCTACGCCCTCAAAGCAGCCTACTACTTCGAAGCGGTCCGCCGGGAATACTTCCACCCCGTTCGGGTCAACTTCTTCTTCGCACCATGGATCGCCGGAATGTTTCTCGTTAATGGCGCGCCGCCGGCGCTAGCCCCCGCGCACCCCCACCCCGCCATATGGTGCGCGCTGATGGCGCCTGTCTTCTTTCTCGAAGTTAAAATATACGGGCAGTGGCTCTCCGGAGGAAAGCGGCGGCTTTGCAAGGTGGCGAATCCGTCGTCGCATTTATCAGTGGTGGGAAACTACGTCGGCGCTGGTTTGGCGGCGAGGGTGGGGTGGCCGGAGGCGGCGAAGTTTTTGTGGGCGGTGGGCATCGCGCATTATTTGTGCGTGTTTGTGACGCTGTATCAGAGGCTGCCGACGAGCGAGACGCTGCCGAAGGAGCTCCATCCGGTCTACTGCATGTTCATCGCCACTCCGGCGGCGGCGAGCCTCGCCTGGAATGCGATTTACGGGGAGTTCGACGCCGTTGCGCGGACTTTTTACTTCATCGCTCTGTTTCTATACGTGTCGCTCATCGTGCGGATCAACTTCTTCCGCGGGTTCAAGTGAGGATTTTGTCTCTCTTTTCTAAAGTGTTATTAGCAGTCCTAAGACGGCTATTTGTAGTCCTAAAAATATTTAAAACGGCTATTCATAGTCCAAAAAGCACTTAGGTTTCGTTTGATTCGGTGGTGGCGGGAGCAAGCGGCGGGTGGAGCCGGAGAATTTGAATTGGTGGTGGGGAGGAGGGGTTCCAGACGAAGCTTTTTGCTCCGTTCCTCAGGGCACGGTGGGAGCAGACGGAGCAAACGCCGTCGGAGGTCGTTTGTTTTCCCGCTGTCCGGCGGCGTTTGCTTCAAACGGCCAGCGAAAACACCACGCCAAATGAAGCCTTAAATTCATTGGACTGCGAATATCAATTAACTGTGTTTCACGTTTACACTGCTTGTAACAT
Source organism: Dactylorhiza incarnata (assembly GCA_033032865.1). Classification (NCBI taxonomy): domain Eukaryota; kingdom Viridiplantae; phylum Streptophyta; class Magnoliopsida; order Asparagales; family Orchidaceae; genus Dactylorhiza; species Dactylorhiza incarnata. The sequence continues at coordinate 1,230,145 of JAWHQI010000469.1, read as the reverse complement.
TGCACTTTCTAAATCAATAACTTTTTTATTGGACCAAAATTTCTTAATATTATAATAAATAAATATATGATTTATTTTTATGTTGTCTGATCAGTAAATATGTCTAATTTTTTTGAGGTCCGGGACATTTCAATTCATTTTTGAATTAGGCGGGACATCTCGGCGATATCTCGGGTGTGACATCTCGGCTGTCTTACTGTTGTCAACGAGATGTTACACCCGAGATGTTCCGTCCAGTTCAAAAACGTGTCTGAGATGACCCAAAAGAGTCCTAAAGTAATAAAGACAAATTTATTATTACAGGATTTCAGTAAAGATGGAGAATGATACTCTTTGTTTTCATGCTTGCAGGTTCTCGGTGGCGTGGTGGTCGTACACATTTCCGATGACGATGGTGTCGGTGGCGACCATAAGGTACGCGGAGGAGGTTCCGACCGTTATTACCAAGGGCCTGGCGATTGGCCTCACGTTCATCTCATCGACGATCGTGCTGCTGCTCTTCGTCTCTACTCTGCTGCACGGCTTTGTGTGGGGGTCCCTGTTCCCCAACGACCACGCTATTGCTATCAGCCGGAGCAAAATTTGCTCGTCGGCGGGGAAGAGGATTGCCGCCGGAGGGAAAAAGGAGGCGGCGCCTCATATTTACGACGATATTCGTCGTTGGGCAAAGCTGTCTCTAGTTCCGGCAGCCAAGGGCAGCACCAAGAACAAGTCCGATGACAAGTGAGATGCTGCATTTTGTTTGATTTGATTTAAGAGAGTGCACTTTATATGACTACGCCTGTTGTATGCAACCATCCAGAATTTTATTTTGATGATTATTCGTAGATTGTGCCTTTTAATTTTATGGCATTTATATATGAGCAGCCCACGAATCGATATTTGCCGCTCTGAAAAATCAAAATAAAACATAAAAGTCAATATATTTCCCCTCTAATTGCAGCCCCCTTCAAAGTTTCACCCTACTCCTCCGCCTCCGGTTGCTGCAGACGCTCCCGTTCCCTCTTCCCTTTCATGCAGATAGGAAGTGCGAAAGAACAGAAAGAAGTAAATGGGAAGCAGAAACTGAATAGGCATTTCATTTCATGATAGAAAACGAGTACATTGCAATATAAACATATATATATATATATATATTCTTAAACACATTGATTTTCAGGAAACATAAAGGAAGATAAACTCTTGGGCTTCAGGTGAGACATTAATGCATTGCTTCGACTTCCACTTCATTTTTCTGGTTATCCCCACTGCGCTTCTTTGTCTTATGCACAGGATTGATTGCAGCATTAAGATTCCCAACACGCCCCCTTAATGCTGAATCATCTTCTGAAACAAGGTAGCTTGGATCAAAGATTGTTGAAAGTCTCAATGGGTAACGGCTTTGTTAAGATGTCGACAAGTTGTTTGCTTGTTGGACAGAAACACATTTCAATATGTTTTGTTTCCACAAGATCTTTCAAAAAATGAAATCTGAGATCGATATATTTGGTCCGATTGGGGAAGACTGGATTTTTTGTTATTCCAATTGCAGCCAAATTATCACACCAAATTGTAGTGGGATTGTGTGCTTCACCTACATATAGATCTTTGAGTAGACGTTGGAGCCACACAGCTTCACTGGCTGCACGACATGCTGCCACATATTCAGCTTCAGCTGAGGACAATGTAACAATCTTTTGTTTTCGAGAGGACCAAGAGATGATTTTGCTTCCTAGCATGAATATATATCCACTTGTACTCATTCTGTCATCTACATCTCCTCCCCAGTCACTGTCGGTGTACCCAATGAGTTCTGAAATTTCTTCTTCTTTGTAGACAAGTCCCAAATGTTTTATGCCTTTTAGATACCGCAAAACTCTCTTGGCTGTGATGAGGTGTTCTTAGCTAGGCTAAGTCATGAAATGAGATTGAATACTCGCGGCATTTTCAATATCAGGTCGAGTATTTGAGAGATAAATGAGAGAGACAATTAGACTTCTGTATTCCTCTTCTGAAATGGACTTCGTCTGATTTTGCTTGGTCAGTCTGATGCCTGTTGTCATGGGGGTAGCAACAGGGTTACAGTTAGTCATGCTGAACTTTTCAAGGAGCTTATTAATATACCTCTCATGGCTTAAGAAAATCCTTCCAGGTGCTTGTCTGATCTGTAGGTCCAAAAAGAACTTCATCTCTCCAAGATCACTCTTTTCATACTCACTTGTCATGATTTCTTTGAACATATTAACAATCTCAGATGTTGATCCAATGAAGATGAGATCATCAACATAAAGGCAAAGGAAAAGAAATGATTGTTCTCAAACCTTTTTGTGTATAGTGAGGGCTCATTTAGACTTCTTAGATAGCCAATCATAGTAAGATAACTGTCAATTTTGTGGTTCCAGGCTCTCGACGCCTGCTTTAAACCATACATAGCCTTTTTAAGCAAATACACTTTCTCCTCTTCTCCTATTTTTACAAAGACTTCTGGTTGACGAACATATATTTCTTATTCTATTTCTCCATTGAGAAATGCTGATTTAACATCGAACTGATTGATTTGTAGCTTGGTTTGGGCAGCCATAACAATTAGAGCACGTATGCTCCCCATTCGAACAACAGGAGCAAAAGTCTCATTGAAATCAATACCTTGCTTTTGTGTATACCCCTTAACAACAATTCTAGCTTTATATTTGGTTACTTCCCCTTCTTCATTATACTTGATCTTGTATATGATATTTTTGTTCTCATGTTTGGAAACAAGCTCCCATGTGCTATTTTTTCTCTACCATCTCCATCTCTTCTTCCATGGCTTTGATCCAGAGGGGATTACTTGTAGCTGCATCAAAGTTCTCAGACTCCTCTTTGATGAGAAGAACTCTTTCACTTTGGAGATAAAATTCAGATAGAGATCTGTATTTTTGGGAGATGATGATCCACCATCAGAGGCAGAATTGTAATAAGGAAGATTGGGATGATCTTCAACGGTTGGCACGGATGGCTGAACCTCAGGTTCGGTAACCCCAACAAGAAAAGGGATGGAAGATGTGGTCTGATCCCAATTCCAGGGAGTATTCTCATCAAAGATGATGTCTCTGGAGATGAGCAACTGCTGGGTTTCCTGATTGTAGACCCGATAAGCCTTCAAATGTTGGCTATAGCAAAAACACACACCTTTTTCAGCTTTTATATCAAGTTTCCTTCTACTTTCTTTTGGAATGTGGTGATAGGAAAGACACCTAAAAATTCTGAGATGTCCTACCGAAGGTTTCTTCTTGTGTTAGGCCTCATATGGTGTCATATATTTGATACTTCTGGTGGGTGATCTGTTAAGCACATAGACAGCTGTGTGAACAGCCTCTCCCCATAATTCAATTGGAACTTTGTGATGCTGAAGCATAGCTCTGACTTTTTCTATAATGGTTCTGTTTCTTCTTTCAATCACTCCGTTCTGTTCAGGGGACCGAGGAGATGTGAGCTCTCTGTGGATACCATGATTTCTACAGAAGGCAATGAATTCTTCTCATGTGAATTCCCCTCCACGATCAGTCATTAGTCTTTTTAAATTTTGACCACTTTCCTTCTCAACCAGAGCTTTAAATTCTTTGAATCTTGCAACAGCTTCAGACTTCTGTTGCAGGAAATAACCCCAAGAATACCTGGAGTAGTCATCAATAAAGCATAGATAGTATCTCATACCTGCCGCATAAGTCTGCATGAACTAGCTCCAATGGTACTTGAGATCTCCATGAGGCAGAATCTGGATAACACAATCCTCGCATATTGTTCCATCCACCTTGAGCTCAGGAAGCCCAAACACCATATGTTTTTGTTGCATCAGTTGTAGATCTTTGTGATTTAGATGAGCAAGTCTATGGTGCCAGAGAGAAAATTCAGTTCTACAAGCAAGAGCATGTTGAGAAGGAGTTTGCATTTTCAGAGGAAACATTTTATTACTTGTCATTTTGACAGATGCAATACAGGTGCTGGTTTGTTTATTGAAAATGTGGCAGTGATCATTCTCAAATATAATGATATAGCCATGCCTCACAAGCTACCCTACGCTTAACAGGTTTTGTGAAGAGTAGGAATATAGTGAACATTTTCAATAATCCTAGTCTCTCCAATTTTCGTTTGAACTACCATTATGCCTATTCCTTCTATAGCAAGTGCCTTTCCATCACCAAGAAGGACTTGTGACTTGTTTGTTTCATTTAGCTTCACAAATATGTGTTTGAAAGGGGACATATGATTGGAGCACCCACTATCCAGAAACCAAAATTCATGGGGTTGCTCACTCATGTCATATTGGGTAATGAAGAGCTTTTCAACAGTTTCATGAAATTTTGCCTCTTCTTCCCCCTTCTTTTATTCTTTCTCTTTATACCAACAATCTTTTTCCAAGTGAGTGGGCCTTATATACCTTTTGCACCTAAGGAAACACACAGCTATTGTGTGACCACTCTTATTGCATAACACACAGATAGGTGGGGTATTTCTTGTAAACTCTCCTTGTCTTCCTTTCCTTTTCAAGGATGAGGTGGTGTCCCCAATTTGATTTTCAGTAATGGTAGTTTTGAGTTAAAAGGCTTGTTCAAGCGGCTCATGTGCTCTCTTTAGTTTTTCCTCATGAGCTTGAAGAGAGCCCATGAGATCAGAAATTGAAAGAGTTTTTTAAGATTTTTGTTTCTTCAATAGTGGTGATAATCATATCAAATTTTGGTGGAAGGCAACATAATATCTTAGGAGCAAATTTTTTTGTCCTTGAGCTTATCTCCAAGGCTTCTAACCTGGTTTACAATTCCCATTATTCTAGAGACAAAGTCTCTAACAGTTTCAATGTCTTTCATTGCTATATTTTCGAATAACTTCCATTGGTGCTGGAGTTTTATGACAATTACCTTCTCTGAACCTTGAAATTCATTGAAAAGAGTGTCCCAGAAATATTTAGGGTTGGCAGCTCCCATGATTCTTGGATAGATGTCCTTGCTCACTCCTTGATGAAGTAACAACAGGGCTTTGACTTCTAGTTTGACATCTTCCGTTGCAGCTGTGAGCCAATCTTCTGATGTTTCCTTACCTTTGGATTAGGTGGACACCACCTCTGTACTCTTGCTTTTCACAAGATGCCAGAGACCTTGAGACTGGAAAAGCAGTCTCATGTGTGTGATCCAAAAGTCATAGTATTCTCCATCAAATATGGGAACACCGTTTTGGGTGAATTGAAACATGTGGGATGAATTGGTGACAGCCATACGATGAGAATGGCGAAGGAAGAAATCTCGTGATGAAAGAAAGATTTCAAGGGATTGAAGCTTCCTCCTCTGATGGCACTTCCTTAGCACAGCATCATGCTCTGATACCACTGATGCAAATAGAAAGTGTGAAAGAACAGAAATAAGTAACAGGGAAGTAAAAATTGAATAGACATTTCATTTCATGATAGAAAACGAGTACATTGCAATATAAATATATATTATCTTAACACATTGATTTTCAGGAAACATAAAGGAAGATAAACTCTTCGGCTTCATGTGAGACATTAATGCATCGCTCCGACTTCCACATCATTTTCCTGGTTATCCCCACTGTGCCTCTTTGTCTTCTGCACATGATTGATTGCAGCATTAAGATTCTCAACACCCTTTTGATCTGGAATGGCAGAAATATCAGGAACATTCGCGGCATCGCCGCTGGGCTGCTCTACCAGAACGAGGAGTGGGAGCAGTCTTTCCATGGAAGCAATCTCTCCATGTAAAGCTCGTCGATTTTGGGCTCGTGGTGATCCCACTTCATCCCCAGCCTCACAGCCGATCTCTCCATCTCCGACGAACTTCCTGGCGTATGGGCCGCCCTACGCAAGCTCTCCATGTGCTGCCCTGGCCTCCACCACGTCGGCGTCCTCCTGGACGAATACCATATCCCCAAATGCAGCAAGTGCCCTAGCTGGGAGCCTCATTTGGCCTCGAGACACTCATTCAGTTAGGAAGAGGGGAGCAAGCTTCTTGCCAGCTGATTTTGGAGCGATTTCCTATACATTAACCAGTGGCCAGGATGTGTTCATGCCGAAACAAGGTGAAACTACCTGTTGTTCAGGGGCATGTTCAAGGATTTTATGCAGTCATTTGTGTGGCAGGCGGTGATGGGTGCTAAGAAGAGCAGAATTGAAGCAAAATGCGCTTTCTGTGATAACAAAGAGACTTGGGATCTACACTATGCATTTTTCTTGAGGGTTTGGATTTCCATCAAGGCGACCCATTTTTTCGAGCATTTGTCTGTGAGAATGGTCATGTTTCAGGTGTATGGATTGAGAAGCCAATGTATATGTAAAAAAGTGTTGGTTTATGTTGTCATCTTTGGATTTCAGCCGGTATCTATTTATAATTCATGGTAAATTTCCATACATGAGTCAACTTAATGATCTTGTAATTTGTTTTTTATTATATGTTCTTGATTGTATCAGCTGCATGTTAGAATTGAAGTGAGCCAGCGCCAGCGCCAGCGCCAGCGCCAGCGCCAGCGCCAGCGCCAGCGCTAGCTCATACTCGCCACCCCCCCCTTGTTTTGCCTATAAATAGAGGGGTACCCCCCTCTAATCGCTATCGATTCTGGATCTGGCGAGTATCATCAACTTTGAGCGAGTTAGAGATACCAGAGCGCCACCAGGCGAGCATCGGACTTGGAGTAAGTTCGGCAGGCGAGCATCGGACTTGGAGTAAGTTCGGCCAGCTCCCTTGAGCGAGTAGCGAGCAGTGGAGATACCGCCGTCGCTAGTGCTAGCGCGCGCGGTAGCGACAAGAGGCGAAGAGGCGAGCAGCGAGCTTGCGAGTAGCTGGGAGTGCGAGTACCTACTCGGGAGATAGCGCCCGGCGCTAGTGATAGCGCTCGCGCTAGCGAGTATTGGAGGAAGCGACACGTGGCGAGTACGCGAGAAGCTTGGAGTGCGAGCAGCGAGCTTGCGAGTAGCAGAGCTAACGCCCGACGCTAGCGATACCGCCGGCGGTAGCGAGGAGCGAGCTTCTGTAGCGAGGAGCGAGTATTGGAGCGAGTATCACCTGCGCGGTGTGCTCCGGAGGAGAAGCGGACCTTGTCCGTGACCAAGTTCTTACCTTCGATTGGCTGTTGTGATTCAAGTTGGATGCAACTTGTATTCAGCCGTGTTCAGTTGTAACTAGCTACCAAAATTAGTATTGTGAAAGCTTGTGTTCATCTTTGGTGTCCTTATTCTCCGGTTGGTTGACGTGTTCTTCCGACTTCAAAATATTTCACGCGGTATCAGAGGGATAGTGGGAACAAGGACGAATCAACCAAGATGGACGGCGAAGGAGGGTATGCTAGGGGACTTGGCATTGAGCTGCTTACTCAAACCAACTACAAGAAGTGGATGTCTTGTATGGAGAGCTACCTTCTTGGAGAGGATCTCTGGGAGGTTGTTGGTGGTGGGGAGCAAGAGGAAGTAGTAGCTGCCGGTGATAATGGTCCAGCTGTGAGAGCTTGGAGGAAGACCAACGCCAAGGCGGAGTTCACCTTGAAGAGAGCCATATCACCTGACTTGTTCGACCACATCATTGGTTGCAAGTCAGCGTCTGCGATCTGGATAGCCCTCGATGGGTTATTCAACAAGAAGAATGTGGCGCGACTACAATTCCTGGAGAATGAGTTGGCAAAGTCGACTCAAGGCGAGATGGCGATATCCACCTTCTTCCTGAAGGTGAAGAACCTATGTGGGGAGATCTCGGCCTTGGATCCTGAAGAGCCAATCTCAGAGGCGAAGTTGAAGCGACACATACTCCGAGGCTTGAGGAGGGAGTATGTCCCCTTCGTTACTTCCGTGCAAGGATGGGCTACTCAGCCCTCCCTTCTGGAGCTAGAGAACCTGCTATCGTCACAGGAGAGCTTGTCAAAGCAGATGGCGGGAGTATCCATCTCAGGTAGAGATGGCGAGGCCTTGTTCTCAGGAAAGAGGAGATCCTGGGACAAGAGAAAGAAGAACTCCGGAGATGGACCTTCAACGTCCTCTCAGGGAGATGGGGGGAAGTTCCTCCCTGCGCGCGATGAGAAGGGGAGAACCCTTTGCTTTACCTGTAAGAAGTATGGGCATATGGCAAAGAACTGCCGGTCTAATCTGAAGGCCGGTCATGCTGCTAACAAGGAGGGAGATCACCAGAGAGGTGGAGGAAGAGGTGGAGGTCACCAGGGCGGTGAGAGGGGGGACAATTGTTTCCTGGCAGAGATGACGACAACGTCAGTCGATGTCTTAGCCTCCATCAACCTCGAGAACGACTGGATAGTGGATTCCGGTTGCGGGCATTATCTCACAGGAGATATGTCCAAGTTCGACTCCTTGGAAGCGTATGAAGGGACGGATGCTATCATCACTGCGGATGATACGGTACATCCTGTGGAGCGAGAAGGGAAGGTGTCCCTTGGGAGTAGAGAGAAGCCAGTGACACTGAAGAGTGTGTATCACGTGCCTGGCATGAAGAAGAACCTCTTCTCAGTGGCGAACGCCGTGGATGTTGGATACCACGTGCTGTTTGGACCAAAGGAGGTGAAGTTCTTGAAGAACCTATCGTCTGTCGATGCTGACATCACGCTCACCGGGAGAAGGGTGAAGGATTTGTATGTTCTGTCTGCAAATGCCTACGTGGACAAGCTGAAGACAAACGACAGCGCTGTGATCTGGCATGAGAGGCTGGGTCATGTGGGGATGGACAAGCTGAAGATGATGGCGCCAAAGGGCCTAGTGAGTGGTCTGCCTCATCTCTCTTCCTACGGCGACGGCCATGTATGCGACGGATGCCAATATGGAAAGTCACATCGACTTCCATTTGACAAGTCGGAGACCAGGTGTAAGGCACATCTTGAGTGCGTACATGCTGACGTGATGGGGCCGTGCGTCACCCGTACTTATGGAGGCAATAAGTATGCGCTGGTTCTTGTGGATGACTACACCCGCTATACGTGGGTATACTTTCTGAGAGAGAAATCAGAAGTATTCAGCAAGTTCCTCGAGTGGAAGGAGCTTGTGGAGGGGAGGCTGAACCGCAGAGTGAAGAAGCTGAGAAGCGACAATGGAGGGGAGTTTACCTCCAATGAGTTTGCTTCTTTCTGCAGGAGGTTCGACATTCTGCGGGAGCTCTCCTACGCTCACACCCCGCAGCAGAATGGGGTGGCGGAGAGGAAGATCCGCCATCTGGTGGAGACTACCAGGAGTTGGCTACATGCCAAGAGCATTCCCAAGGCCTTATGGGCGGAGGGAATGGCGTGCGCTACTCATGTGATCAACAGGCTACCTCTGAGTCCTAACATGATGGTGTCTCCACACCAGCTCATGTTCGGGGAGAAGCCCAATGTGGGTCACATGAAGGTGTTCGGTTCTACCTGCTTCGTGCACGTCCCGGACGCTCAGAGAACAAAGTTGGAGCCGAAAGCGAGGAAGTGTATCTTCATCGGCTACGATGAGCGGAAGAAGGGGTGGAAGTGCATGGATCCGCAGACCCACAAGTTCGTCGTCTCGCGCGACGTAGTGTTTGACGAACTGGTCTCATACCAGGGAGTCTCTTCAGTGGAGCTGCCGGAGAGTGGAGAAGCTAGCAGGGAAGATGAGTGGGTCACTGAGGACCCTACTGTGGAGTTGGAGTTATCTCCAAGTGCTCCATCGCCATCTGGCTCAGGAGGAGCTTCTGGCTCAGGGGGAGCTACGAACTCAAGAAGCAGGGAGAGCACCGCTTCAGGAGGAGTTCAGAGAGGAGCTCAGAGAGAAGCTCAACCAGAGGAGTCTACCGGAGTGGTAGATAGTGGTCAAGCCTTGAGGAGGTCGAAGAGGACGATCGTCCCGCCTGCTCGCTATAAGGAGGGGAACTTCGTGAGTTTGGTTTCCTGCTTCTTCGCAGGACCACTCGATGAGAGGGAACCTGCCTGCTTTGAGGATGCTGCTGGCATCAAGGAGTGGGATGCGGCCATGATCGAGGAGATGGAGGCCCTAGAGAAGAATGAGACATGGGACCTGGTTCCCATGGTGGAGGGCATCAAACCTGTCACCTGTAAATGGGTGTACAAGGTTAAGAAGAGGGCTGATGGAGAAGTGGAGCGGTACAAGGCGAGGCTTGTCGCTCGAGGCTTCTCACAGACCTACGGAGAGGACTACGAGGAGACCTTCAGTCCTGTAGCGAAGATGACGTCGGTGAGGACGATCATCGCTTTGGCGGCGTGCCGAGGTTGGAAGCTTTGGCAGCTGGATGTGAAGAACGCGTTCTTATACGGAGAGATCGACAAAGACATATTCATGGTGCAACCACCTGGATACGTGTCCAAGTCCCAGCCGCGTCACGTCTGCAAGCTGAAGAAGGCCCTCTATGGTTTGAAACAGGCGCCGAGAGCCTGGTATGGGAATATTGCGAAGTACTTGCAGTTCTGCGGCTACGATGCCTCAGACTCGGACTCCAGCATGTTCGTGAAGAAGAGTGGAGTTCTTCACGTGCTGGTGCTGCTATACGTCGACGACATGATCGTGACAGGGAACAACCCTGAGGAGGTCGCGGCGCTGAGGCAGCAACTTTCCATACGCTTCGAGATGAAGGATCTTGGTGAACTGCACCATTTCTTGGCCTTCAAGTAGAGAAGAGAAGAGGCGGACTGGATGTTTCCCAGATGGCGTATGCCGAGAGAATCGTCGAAAGATTCGGCATGAAGGAGGGGAGAGCAGTTCCGTTCCTCTGGAGGCGGGGCTGAAGCTTCGGAAGGAAGAAGGGAGGATTCTTCCTGATCCGAAGATCTTTCGGGCACTGATGGGTAGTCTTATCTACCTGACTATCACGAGGCCGGACATCGCCTTTGCTGTCGGCCGAGTTAGTCGGTATATGCAGGAGCCACGGAAGCCTCATCTGGAGGCAGCCAAAGGGATACTGAAGTACGTGAAGGGCACCCTTGAGATGGGGTTGTCCTATGATTTTAGAAGTCTTACTTCAAGCTGCACGGGTACACGGATGCAGATTACGGAGGTGACGCTGATGATCGCAAGTCGACATCAGGTTACGTGTTCTTGTGTAGAGCAACTGTTATCTCGTGGTGTAGCAAGAAGCAGGACTCTATTTCCCTTTATACCACGGAGGCCGAGTACAAGGCGTCGTCCTTAGCAGCTCAGGAGTGTGTCTGGCTAAGGAGACTAGTGGAGGATGTGGATGAGGAGGTCAGCGGACCTACTGTGCTACGTGGGGACAACGAGAGTGCATTGAAACTGGTAACCAATCCAGTTTGTCATGCAAACTTCATCAGAGAGAAGGTGCTGGGTGGCTTGATCGTTGTGGAGCATGTGCGGAGTGAAGAGAACCTTGCGGATATATTCACGAAGCCCCTATCTGCGGGGCCGTTCCGGAGGCTTCGTACATTGCTTGGAGTTGTTCCTGGAGCTCACTTCAAGGGGGAGTGTTAGAATTGAAGTGAGCTAGCGCCAGCGCTAGCTCATACTCGCCACCCCCCTTGTTTTGCCTATAAATAGAGGGGTACCCCCCTCTAATCGCTATCGATTCTGGATCTGGCGAGTATCATCAACTTTGAGCGAGTTAGAGATACCAGAGCGCCACCAGGCGAGCATCGGACTTGGAGTAAGTTCGGCAGGCGAGCATCGGACTTGGAGTAAGTTCGTCCAGCTCCCTTGAGCGAGTAGCGAGCAGTGGAGATACCGCCGGCGCTAGTGCTAGCGCGCGCGGTAGCGACAAGAGGCGAAGAGGCGAGCAGCGAGCTTGCGAGTAGCTGGGAGTGCGAGTACCTACTCGGGAGATAGCGCCCGACGCTAGTGATAGCGCTCGCGCTAGCGAGTATTGGAGGAAGCGTCGCGTGGCGAGTACGCGAGAAGCTTGGAGTGCGAGCAGCGAGCTTGCGAGTAGCAGAGCTAACGCCCGACGCTAGCGATACCACCGGCGGTAGCGAGGAGCGAGCTTCTGTAGCGAGGAGCGAGTATTGGAGCGAGTATCACCTGCGCGGTGTGCTCCGGAGGAGAAGCGGACCTTGTCCGTGACCAAGTTCTTACCTTCGATTGGCTGTTGTGATTCAAGTTGGATGCAACTTGTATTCAGCCGTGTTCAGTTGTAACTAGCTACCAAAATTAGTATTGTGAAAGCTTGTGTTCATCTTTGGTGTCCTTATTCTCCAGTTGGTTGACGTGTTCTTCCGACTTCAAAATATTTCACGCGGTATCAGAGGGATAGTGGGAACAAGGACGAATCAACCAAGATGGACGGCGGAGGAGGGTATGCTAGGGGACTTGGCATTGAGCTGCTTACTCAAACCAACTACAAGAAGTGGATGTCTTGTATGGAGAGCTACCTTCTTGGAGAGGATCTCTGGGAGGTTGTTGGTGGTGGGGAGCAAGAGGAAGTAGTAGTTGCCGGTGATAATGGTCCAGCTGTGAGAGCTTGGAGGAAGACCAACGCCAAGGCGGAGTTCACCTTGAAGAGAGCCATATCACCTGACTTGTTCGACCACATCATTGGTTGCAAGTCAGCGTCTGCGATCTGGATAGCCCTCGATGGGTTATTCAACAAGAAGAATGTGGCTCGACTACAATTCCTGGAGAATGAGTTGGCAAAGTCGACTCAAGGCGAGATGGCGATATCCACCTTCTTCCTGAAGGTGAAGAACCTATGTGGGGAGATCTCGGCCTTGGATCCTGAAGAGCCAATCTCAGAGGCGAAGTTGAAGCGACACATACTCCGAGGCTTGAGGAGGGAGTATGTCCCCTTCGTTACTTCCGTGCAAGGATGGGCTACTCAGCCCTCCCTTCTGGAGCTAGAGAACCTGCTATCGTCACAGGAGAGCTTGGCAAAGCAGATGGCGGGAGTATCCATCTCAGGTAGAGATGGCGAGGCCTTGTTCTCAGGAAAGAGGAGATCCTGGGACAAGAGAAAGAAGAACTCCGGAGATGGACCTTCAACGTCCTCTCAGGGAGATGGGGGGAAGTTCCTCCCTGCGCGCGATGAGAAGGGGAGAACCCTTTGCTTTACCTGTAAGAAGTATGGGCATATGGCAAAGAACTGCCGGTCTAATCTGAAGGCCGGTCATGCTGCTAACAAGGAGGGAGATCACCAGAGAGGTGGAGGAAGAGGTGGAGGTCACCAGGGCGGTGAGAGGGGGGACAATTGTTTCCTGGCAGAGATGACGACAACGTCAGTCGATGTCTTAGCCTCCATCAACCTCGAGAACGACTGGATAGTGGATTCCGGTTGCGGGCATTATCTCACAGGAGATATGTCCAAGTTCGACTCCTTGGAAGCGTATGAAGGGACGGATGCTATCATCACTGCGGATGATACGGTACATCCTGTGGAGCGAGAAGGGAAGGTGTCCCTTGGGAGTAGAGAGAAGCCAGTGACACTGAAGAGTGTGTATCACGTGCCTGGCATGAAGAAGAACCTCTTCTCAGTGGCGAACGCCGTGGATGTTGGATACCACGTGCTGTTTGGACCAAAGGAGGTGAAGTTCTTGAAGAACCTATCGTCTGTCGATGCTGACATCACGCTCACCGGGAGAAGGGTGAAGGATTTGTATGTTCTGTCTGCAAATGCCTACGTGGACAAGCTGAAGACAAACGACAGCGCTGTGATCTGGCATGAGAGGCTGGGTCATGTGGGGATGGACAAGCTGAAGATGATGGCGCCAAAGGGCCTAGTGAGTGGTCTGCCTCATCTCTCTTCCTACGACGACGGCCATGTATGCGACGGATGCCAATATGGAAAGTCACATCGACTTCCATTTGACAAGTCGGAGACCAGGTGTAAGGCACATCTTGAGTGCGTACATGCTGACGTGATGGGGCCGTGCGTCACCCGTACTTATGGAGGCAATAAGTATGCGCTGGTTCTTGTGGATGACTACACCCGCTATACGTGGGTATACTTTCTGAGAGAGAAATCAGAAGTATTCAGCAAGTTCCTCGAGTGGAAGGAGCTTGTGGAGGGGAGGCTGAACCGCAGAGTGAAGAAGCTGAGAAGCGACAATGGAGGGGAGTTTACCTCCAATGAGTTTGCTTCTTTCTGCAGGAGGTTCGACATTCTGCGGGAGCTCTCCTACGCTCACACCCCGCAGCAGAATGGGGTGGCGGAGAGGAAGATCCGCCATCTGGTGGAGACTACCAGGAGTTGGCTACATGCCAAGAGCATTCCCAAGGCCTTATGGGCGGAGGGAATGGCGTGCGCTACTCATGTGATCAACAGGCTACCTCTGAGTCCTAACATGATGGTGTCTCCACACCAGCTCATGTTCGGGGAGAAGCCCAATGTGGGTCACATGAAGGTGTTCGGTTCTACCTGCTTCGTGCACGTCCCGGACGCTCAGAGAACAAAGTTGGAGCCGAAAGCGAGGAAGTGTATCTTCATCGGCTACGATGAGCGGAAGAAGGGGTGGAAGTGCATGGATCCGCAGACCCACAAGTTCGTCGTCTCGCGCGACGTAGTGTTTGACGAACTGGTCTCATACCAGGGAGTCTCTTCAGTGGAGCTGCCGGAGAGTGGAGAAGCTAGCAGGGAAGATGAGTGGGTCACTGAGGACCCTACTGTGGAGTTGGAGTTATCTCCAAGTGCTCCATCGCCATCTGGCTCAGGAGGAGCTTCTGGCTCAGGGGGAGTTACGAACTCAAGAAGCAGGGAGAGCACCGCTTCAGGAGGAGTTCAGAGAGGAGCTCAGAGAGAAGCTCAACCAGAGGAGTCTACCGGAGTGGTAGATAGTGGTCAAGCCTTGAGGAGGTCGAAGAGGACGATCGTCCCGCCTGCTCGCTATAAGGAGGGGAACTTCGTGAGTTTGGTTTCCTGCTTCTTCGCAGGACCACTCGATGAGAGGGAACCTGCCTGCTTTGAGGATGCTGCTGGCATCAAGGAGTGGGATGCGGCCATGATCGAGGAGATGGAGGCCCTAGAGAAGAATGAGACATGGGACCTGGTTCCCATGGTGGAGGGCATCAAACCTGTCACCTGTAAATGGGTGTACAAGGTTAAGAAGAGGGCTGATGGAGAAGTGGAGCGGTACAAGGCGAGGCTTGTCGCTCGAGGCTTCTCACAGACCTACGGAGAGGACTACGAGGAGACCTTCAGTCCTGTAGCGAAGATGACGTCGGTGAGGACGATCATCGCTTTGGCGGCGTGCCGAGGTTGGAAGCTTTGGCAGCTGGATGTGAAGAACGCGTTCTTATACGGAGAGATCGACAAAGACATATTCATGGTGCAACCACCTGGATACGTGTCCAAGTCCCAGCCGCGTCACGTCTGCAAGCTGAAGAAGGCCCTCTATGGTTTGAAACAGGCGCCGAGAGCCTGGTATGGGAATATTGCGAAGTACTTGCAGTTCTGCGGCTACGATGCCTCAGACTCGGACTCCAGCATGTTCGTGAAGAAGAGTGGAGGTCTTCACGTGCTGGTGCTGCTATACGTCGACGACATGATCGTGACAGGGAACAACCCTGAGGAGGTCGCGGCGCTGAGGCAGCAACTTTCCATACGCTTCGAGATGAAGGATCTTGGTGAACTGCACCATTTCTTGGCCTTCAAGTAGAGAAGAGAAGAGGCGGACTGGATGTTTCCCAGATGGCGTATGCCGAGAGAATCGTCGAAAGATTCGGCATGAAGGAGGGGAGAGCAGTTCCGTTCCTCTGGAGGCGGGGCTGAAGCTTCGGAAGGAAGAAGGGAGGATTCTTCCTGATCCGAAGATCTTTCAGGCACTGATGGGTAGTCTTATCTACCTGACTATCACGAGGCCGGACATCGCCTTTGCTGTCGGCCGAGTTAGTCGGTATATGCAGGAGCCACGGAAGCCTCATCTGGAGGCAGCCAAAGGGATACTGAAGTACGTGAAGGGCACCCTTGAGATGGGGTTGTCCTATGATTTTAGAAGTCTTACTTCAAGCTGCACGGGTACACGGATGCAGATTACGGAGGTGACGCTGATGATCGCAAGTCGACATCAGGTTACGTGTTCTTGTGTAGAGCAACTGTTATCTCATGGTGTAGCAAGAAGCAGGACTCTATTTCCCTTTATACCACGGAGGCCGAGTACAAGGCGTCGTCCTTAGCAGCTCAGGAGTGTGTCTGGCTAAGGAGACTAGTGGAGGATGTGGATGAGGAGGTCAGCGGACCTACTGTGCTACGTGGGGACAACGAGAGTGCATTGAAACTGGTAACCAATCCAGTTTGTCATGCAAACTTCATCAGAGAGAAGGTGCTGGGTGGCTTGATCGTTGTGGAGCATGTGCGGAGTGAAGAGAACCTTGCGGATATATTCACGAAGCCCCTATCTGCGGGGCCGTTCCGGAGGCTTCGTACATTGCTTGGAGTTGTTCCTGGAGCTCACTTCAAGGGGGAGTGTTAGAATTGAAGTGAGCTAGCGCCAGCGCTAGCTCATACTCGCCACCCCCCTTGTTTTGCCTATAAATAGAGGGGTACCCCCCTCTAATCGCTATCGATTCTGGATCTGGCGAGTATCATCAACTTTGAGCGAGTTAGAGATACCAGAGCGCCACCAGGCGAGCATCGGACTTGGAGTAAGTTCGGCAGGCGAGCATCGGACTTGGAGTAAGTTCGTCCAGCTCCCTTGAGCGAGTAGCGAGCAGTGGAGATACCGCCGGCGCTAGTGCTAGCGCGCGCAGTAGCGACAAGAGGCGAAGAGGCGAGCAGCGAGCTTGCGAGTAGCTGGGAGTGCGAGTACCTACTCGGGAGATAGCGCCCGACGCTAGTGATAGCGCTCGCGCTAGCGAGTATTGGAGGAAGCGTCGCGTGGCGAGTACGCGAGAAGCTTGGAGTGCGAGCAGCGAGCTTGCGAGTAGCAGAGCTAACGCCCGACGCTAGCGATACCGCCGGCGGTAGCGAGGAGCGAGCTTCTGTAGCGAGGAGCGAGTATTGGAGCGAGTATCACCTGCGCGGTGTGCTCCGGAGGAGAAGCGGACCTTGTCCGTGACCAAGTTCTTACCTTCGATTGGCTGTTGTGATTCAAGTTGGATGCAACTTGTATTCAGCCGTGTTCAGTTGTAACTAGCTACCAAAATTAGTATTGTGAAAGCTTGTGTTCATCTTTGGTGTCCTTATTCTCCAGTTGGTTGACGTGTTCTTCCGACTTCAAAATATTTCACGCGGTATCAGAGGGATAGTGGGAACAAGGACGAATCAACCAAGATGGACGGCGGAGGAGGGTATGCTAGGGGACTTGGCATTAAGCTGCTTACTCAAACCAACTACAAGAAGTGGATGTCTTGTATGGAGAGCTACCTTCTTGGAGAGGATCTCTGGGAGGTTGTTGGTGGTGGGGAGCAAGAGGAAGTAGTAGCTGCCGGTGATAATGGTCCAGCTGTGAGAGCTTGGAGGAAGACCAACGCCAAGGCGGAGTTCACCTTGAAGAGAGCCATATCACCTGACTTGTTCGACCACATCATTGGTTGCAAGTCAGCGTCTGCGATCTGGATAGCCCTCGATGGGTTATTCAACAAGAAGAATGTGGCGCGACTACAATTCCTGGAGAATGAGTTGGCAAAGTCGACTCAAGGCGAGATGGCGATATCCACCTTCTTCCTGAAGGTGAAGAACCTATGTGGGGAGATCTCGGCCTTGGATCCTGAAGAGCTAATCTCAGAGGCGAAGTTGAAGCGACACATACTCCGAGGCTTGAGGAGGGAGTATGTCCCCTTCGTTACTTCCGTGCAAGGATGGGCTACTCAGCCCTCCCTTCTGGAGCTAGAGAACCTGCTATCGTCACAGGAGAGCTTGGCAAAGCAGATGGCGGGAGTATCCATCTCAGGTAGAGATGGCGAGGCCTTGTTCTCAGGAAAGAGGAGATCCTGGGACAAGAGAAAGAAGAACTCCGGAGATGGACCTTCAACGTCCTCTCAGGGAGATGGGGGGAAGTTCCTCCCTGCGCGCGATGAGAAGGGGAGAACCCTTTGCTTTACCTGTAAGAAGTATGGGCATATGGCAAAGAACTGCCGGTCTAATCTGAAGGCCGGTCATGCTGCTAACAAGGAGGGAGATCACCAGAGAGGTGGAGGAAGAGGTGGAGGTCACCAGGGCGGTGAGAGGGGGGACAATTGTTTCCTGGCAGAGATGACGACAACGTCAGTCGATGTCTTAGCCTCCATCAACCTCGAGAACGACTGGATAGTGGATTCCGGTTGCGGGCATTATCTCACAGGAGATATGTCCAAGTTCGACTCCTTGGAAGCGTATGAAGGGACGGATGCTATCATCACTGCGGATGATACGGTACATCCTGTGGAGCGAGAAGGGAAGGTGTCCCTTGGGAGTAGAGAGAAGCCAGTGACACTGAAGAGTGTGTATCACGTGCCTGGCATGAAGAAGAACCTCTTCTCAGTGGCGAACGCCGTGGATGTTGGATACCACGTGCTGTTTGGACCAAAGGAGGTGAAGTTCTTGAAGAACCTATCGTCTGTCGATGCTGACATCACGCTCACCGGGAGAAGGGTGAAGGATTTGTATGTTCTGTCTGCAAATGCCTACGTGGACAAGCTGAAGACAAACGACAGCGCTGTGATCTGGCATGAGAGGCTGGGTCATGTGGGGATGGACAAGCTGAAGATGATGGCGCCAAAGGGCCTAGTGAGTGGTCTGCCTCATCTCTCTTCCTACGGCGACGGCCATGTATGCGACGGATGCCAATATGGAAAGTCACATCGACTTCCATTTGACAAGTCGGAGACCAGGTGTAAGGCACATCTTGAGTGCGTACATGCTGACGTGATGGGGTCGTGCGTCACCCGTACTTATGGAGGCAATAAGTATGCGCTGGTTCTTGTGGATGACTACACCCGCTATACGTGGGTATACTTTCTGAGAGAGAAATCAGAAGTATTCAGCAAGTTCCTCGAGTGGAAGGAGCTTGTGGAGGGGAGGCTGAACCGCAGAGTGAAGAAGCTGAGAAGCGACAATGGAGGGGAGTTTACCTCCAATGAGTTTGCTTCTTTCTGCAGGAGGTTCGACATTCTGCGGGAGCTCTCCTACGCTCACACCCCGCAGCAGAATGGGGTGGCGGAGAGGAAGATCCGCCATCTGGTGGAGACTACCAGGAGTTGGCTACATGCCAAGAGCATTCCCAAGGCCTTATGGGCGGAGGGAATGGCGTGCGCTACTCATGTGATCAACAGGCTACCTCTGAGTCCTAACATGATGGTGTCTCCACACCAGCTCATGTTCGGGGAGAAGCCCAATGTGGGTCACATGAAGGTGTTCGGTTCTACCTGCTTCGTGCACGTCCCGGACGCTCAGAGAACAAAGTTGGAGCCGAAAGCGAGGAAGTGTATCTTCATCGGCTACGATGAGCGGAAGAAGGGGTGGAAGTGCATGGATCCGCAGACCCACAAGTTCGTCGTCTCGCGCGACGTAGTGTTTGACGAACTGGTCTCATACCAGGGAGTCTCTTCAGTGGAGCTGCCGGAGAGTGGAGAAGCTAGCAGGGAAGATGAGTGGGTCACTGAGGACCCTACTGTGGAGTTGGAGTTATCTCCAAGTGCTCCATCGCCATCTGGCTCAGGAGGAGCTTCTGGCTCAGGGGGAGCTACGAACTCAAGAAGCAGGGAGAGCACCGCTTCAGGAGGAGTTCAGAGAGGAGCTCAGAGAGAAGCTCAACCAGAGGAGTCTACCGGAGTGGTAGATAGTGGTCAAGCCTTGAGGAGGTCGAAGAGGACGATCGTCCCGCCTGCTCGCTATAAGGAGGGGAACTTCGTGAGTTTGGTTTCCTGCTTCTTCGCAGGACCACTCGATGAGAGTGAACCTGCCTGCTTTGAGGATGCTGCTGGCATCAAGGAGTGGGATGCGGCCATGATCGAGGAGATGGAGGCCCTAGAGAAGAATGAGACATGGGACCTGGTTCCCATGGTGGAGGGCATCAAACCTGTCACCTGTAAATGGGTGTACAAGGTTAAGAAGAGGGCTGATGGAGAAGTGGAGCGGTACAAGGCGAGGCTTGTCGCTCGAGGCTTCTCACAGACCTACGGAGAGGACTACGAGGAGACCTTCAGTCCTGTAGCGAAGATGACGTCGGTGAGGACGATCATCGCTTTGGCGGCGTGCCGAGGTTGGAAGCTTTGGCAGCTGGATGTGAAGAACGCGTTCTTATACGGAGAGATCGACAAAGACATATTCATGGTGCAACCACCTGGATACGTGTCCAAGTCTCAGCCGCGTCACGTCTGCAAGCTGAAGAAGGCCCTCTATGGTTTGAAACAGGCGCCGAGAGCCTGGTATGGGAATATTGCGAAGTACTTGCAGTTCTGCGGCTACGATGCCTCAGACTCGGACTCCAGCATGTTCGTGAAGAAGAGTGGAGGTCTTCACGTGCTGGTGCTGCTATACGTCGACGACATGATCGTGACAGGGAACAACCCTGAGGAGGTCGCGGCGCTGAGGCAGCAACTTTCCATACGCTTCGAGATGAAGGATCTTGGTGAACTGCACCATTTCTTGGCCTTCAAGTAGAGAAGAGAAGAGGCGGACTGGATGTTTCCCAGATGGCGTATGCCGAGAGAATCGTCGAAAGATTCGGCATGAAGGAGGGGAGAGCAGTTCCGTTCCTCTGGAGGCGGGGCTGAAGCTTCGGAAGGAAGAAGGGAGGATTCTTCCTGATCCGAAGATCTTTCGGGCACTGATGGGTAGTCTTATCTACCTGACTATCACGAGGCCGGACATCGCCTTTGCTGTCGGCCGAGTTAGTCGGTATATGCAGGAGCCACGGAAGCCTCATCTGGAGGCAGCCAAAGGGATACTGAAGTACGTGAAGGGCACCCTTGAGATGGGGTTGTCCTATGATTTTAGAAGTCTTACTTCAAGCTGCACGGGTACACGGATGCAGATTACGGAGGTGACGCTGATGATCGCAAGTCGACATCAGGTTACGTGTTCTTGTGTAGAGCAACTGTTATCTCGTGGTGTAGCAAGAAGCAGGACTCTATTTCCCTTTATACCACGGAGGCCGAGTACAAGGCGTCGTCCTTAGCAGCTCAGGAGTGTGTCTGGCTAAGGAGACTAGTGGAGGATGTGGATGAGGAGGTCAGCGGACCTACTGTGCTACGTGGGGACAACGAGAGTGCATTGAAACTGGTAACCAATCCAGTTTGTCATGCAAACTTCATCAGAGAGAAGGTGCTGGGTGGCTTGATCGTTGTGGAGCATGTGCGGAGTGAAGAGAACCTTGCGGATATATTCAC
The DNA here is from genome assembly GCA_033032865.1 of Dactylorhiza incarnata. Lineage (NCBI taxonomy): Eukaryota > Viridiplantae > Streptophyta > Magnoliopsida > Asparagales > Orchidaceae > Dactylorhiza > Dactylorhiza incarnata. Next base: position 1,208,976 of record JAWHQI010000469.1, on the reverse strand, counting down.
GAAGCCCCTATCTGCGGGGCCGTTCCGGAGGCTTCGTACATTGCTTGGAGTTGTTCCTGGAGCTCACTTCAAGGGGGAGTGTTAGAATTGAAGTGAGCTAGCGCCAGCGCTAGCTCATACTCGCCACCCCCCTTGTTTTGCCTATAAATAGAGGGGTACCCCCCTCTAATCGCTATCGATTCTGGATCTGGCGAGTATCATCAACTTTGAGCGAGTTAGAGATACCAGAGCGCCACCAGGCGAGCATCGGACTTGGAGTAAGTTCGGCAGGCGAGCATCGGACTTGGAGTAAGTTCGTCCAGCTCCCTTGAGCGAGTAGCGAGCAGTGGAGATACCGCCGGCGCTAGTGCTAGCGCGCGCGGTAGCGACAAGAGGCGAAGAGGCGAGCAGCGAGCTTGCGAGTAGCTGGGAGTGCGAGTACCTACTCGGGAGATAGCGCCCGACGCTAGTGATAGCGCTCGCGCTAGCGAGTATTGGAGGAAGCGTCGCGTGGCGAGTACGCGAGAAGCTTGGAGTGCGAGCAGCGAGCTTGCGAGTAGCAGAGCTAACGCCCGACGCTAGCGATACCGCCGGCGGTAGCGAGGAGCGAGCTTCTGTAGCGAGGAGCGAGTATTGGAGCGAGTATCACCTGCGCGGTGTGCTCCGGAGGAGAAGCGGACCTTGTCCGTGACCAAGTTCTTACCTTCGATTGGCTGTTGTGATTCAAGTTGGATGCAACTTGTATTCAGCCGTGTTCAGTTGTAACTAGCTACCAAAATTAGTATTGTGAAAGCTTGTGTTCATCTTTGGTGTCCTTATTCTTCAGTTGGTTGATGTGTTCTTCCGACTTCAAAATATTTCACACTGCATGTGGTCAATCATACAATATATTTTCAACTTGCTATTACCACATTATCTCTATGATTTTGCTTGTGTCAAGCCACTAATCCATTGCCAATTGAAACTTACAATCCCACAATGCGCACATCAGGTGTTTGTGATAATGTCAAAATGAACTCTGCTTGGGTAAATCTGAACTGGCCAAGGACTGCTATAAAATATTTGTACAATTGTTTTTTTTTTTGTTTAGATTAGATGGATGAGGAGGATGGTGAAGAGAACCCGAGACAAGTGGGAAAGGGTGATTTCGAGCGGAGTGACGAAGATGAGGATGCAGAAGAGGAAGAAGGTAGGAATCTTCTGCATATGGTATCTACAAGAGGATCGAAGGACTAATTTTCAAGAGGAAGGACCAATTGTCAACAGACGAATAATTGTGCATGTGAAATTATTATGTTTTAAAAAAATTTAAATTTTGGGCTGTCAATATCTACTGGTCTGCAAATATCACTTTGTTGTGTTGCTATTATCTATGAGCTGCAAATATCCATTCATTACAAGAAAATAGAGTTTTGGCCAGGGCAATTTGCCCTGGCAAAAGATCTAAAACCGTGGCTAAAGATCTTTTGTCACTGTCTAGCCACGGATAAAATTCGTGGCTAAAAGTCGCGTGGAGAAAAGTTTTTAGCCACAGATTGACCGTGACAAATAATATTAGCCACAAATAAATAAAACCGTAGCTAATAACTTAACCTTTTGACATAGTTCTATACTCTGCCACTGTTAAAGTGGACTATTTGCCACGGCTTTAGGCTGTGACAAATATTCTGACTATTAGCCATGACTTGAAACCCTGGCCAATGGTAAGTTTAATATTTTTTTAAAAACTATTAGCCAGAGTTTTAAACCGTGACAAATAATTAATTATATATTTTTTAAAAAACTAGAGCAAAAATCTTAATTTCTTCTCCTCACATCAACCAGCATGAACAATAAATTATGAAACAAGAATGACAAATGTAGATGAAAATTGATGGCAATAGTAGGATAAACTTTATGTAACAGTGAATATCAAAGAGCTTCAAGCCAATCAACATCATTGAATATTATTATTAATTATAAGAACCAATGCATCAACATTCCTATTCAAAACATTGTAAACTACTCATATTCTAAAATCGAACATTAATTGAGATCAAATATTACAAAATTACATCATCCAATACATTAAACTATCAATTCTGAGATTTTTTCTTAGAATTACAAACTTAAGTAAAAACCTAAAACTAGAGTCAACTTCCTGTATTCACATCTGTCGGATCTGCTCTATCGATTTTCATGGAAGAATTCATAAAGTCCTTCCCAGAATCATGACAATAGATAAGTATTACAACATTTTTTGCAAGGGCAGTAAATTCGAGTCTCAAAATTATTTGTTTTATTTTGATATACATAATCCAGAAACTTGTCAACACCTTGGATGTATTCAGATGAAGCTCTATTTTGCAAATCAATCCAACTTTTATCCATAGTTAATGCTAGAGAAATCTAAATAAATTAAAAATAATTTTAGGGTTATACAAATAGACGATGGACAATAAAAATATATTATGTTGTGTTTAACACTAATCTTTGACAATAGTAATGAAAATGAATATGAGCAATGCTTAATATAGAAAGAAAAAAATATAATAATGAGAAAATGGCTCGCACAAAACCTACAAGTCAGCGCTTCTATAATAATATAACTAACAAAAAAACAATAATGATTATACAAAAGATTACATTTCTTTCATTGACTAGGAGCTTGTTTGGCGTGGCGGTATTGAACACAGTGGTTATGAACCTTTGTTTATGAACGTTCGATCACACCAAAGGAACTCCATTCACTTTCTAGGTGGCGGTTATAATCATTGTCATGCCAACCTATTTTATGATGTTGGAGTTTGTCTAAGCTAACAATTATAAAAGTATTATGCAAATACTCCTTTTTCCCTCTTATCATTACTTCTTAGAACATGAAATCATTAAATAACTCAGATCCAAGTTTTGTTTTAGTTCTACTAACCCATATTTGCATATTGAAAAACTAGTTAGACATGTTAAACGAAAACAAAACATCCTCCTGACATAACTTAGATATCCACCAGGTAATTATAAAAAGCCTAGTCCATGCAAAATATTGCATGGATGTTCATACACATGTACAAGGATACAACTCTTCTTACATCTATTTATATCATGAAAACAAGAAGTCCAGACACAATGGCTTAGGAAAACATAGCAAGGGGAAGACAAGTATTCTATAGGTTCAAGTTTTGGATTAGTAGCAAATTTATTCTATCTGGTATAAGAAACAAAATATATAAATACTAGTGGTAAAATCTACAAATAATCAAAAGTTCATACGTGCATAACTTTATCATCACATTTATATATTGGCATGGAATGGCAAAAGCATGTCAAAAATGGGAAATGTACTACATGAAAAATAAGACAATGTTGTGATGAAAAAAAATGAAATATTATAGACAAAATAGAGTATCATTGCAAAAAAATAAAAAATAAAAAGAATAACAAAATGACTTGAAAATTTAAGAAATGCAAATCAAAGTTTGCCCAACTTGTTTGACTTTATCGAGGCTCAAGTATGCACGTGATTTATGGTCCATAATTATACCACTAAGGTGTTGAAATGAAAGTGCATCTTGTATATATATGTATGCATGGAGTGAAAGAGGGTGAGACTTGCAAAACAAATTTTTTTTCAAACACCACTTCTCTCATAGTTGATTAATCCTAAACAAGAAAAATCAAACATCTTTCATAGTTCATAAAACCTAAACAAGAAAAATTAAAGAATAAGAGAGGAAGATATTTTTACCGGAACAATTTTTTGAACACCACCAAGGCAAACATCGATCCTCGATGAAGGCAATGGAAGAGGATGCGAAGATCGGTTGTCGGCGGGAGGTGAGCCAACGAAATCGAAGTGAGGATGAGGGCCGACTGAGAGAGGTCTCTATGGAGGGTGTTTTTGACTGGGCCCGCCCCTGCCCTAATCACTACTGCTCGGAGAAACCTGACATAGCGTGATGGCTGCGTCGAAATGGAGGAGAAGTTCTGGTTTGATGCGAAAATGGAGTAGAAGGAAAATGTTTTTTGTGGGAGAGGATGATACCTGGTAGTCACGTGATGGCGGCGTTGAAAGGGATTCGGGAACGAGAAAGGGTTTCGGGAACGGGAAGGGCGGAAATGGAGAAAGGAGAGCGTGGGTTATGTTTTGTCGCGCGAAAACAAAAATTGTCGTGGCCAAAGGTTATTATTTGCCACAAAATAAATAAAACGTGTCAAATATTCTAATGTTTTGCCACAATTATAGTTTTTCATGGCTAATACATAAGTATTAGCCACGCTTTTTTCAACCCTAGCTAAAAAGTAACTATTAGCCACGCTTTTTGCATTCGTGGCTAATACCAGTGTATTAGCCACGATTTTTAAACCCTGGCAAAAAATGTTTAGCTAAAACTTCATTTTCTAGTAGTGATTCATGGGTTGCTTATATAAACGCCTTAATTTGTGTGTATGGTATGTCGCGGCTGGACTCATGTTATATTGTTTGTACATGCATGATGTTACATGAGCTTTCTTGAACTTTTGCTTTGCCGCTCTAGGGAAGAAGGTTTTCTTGGATGGCTTGACCGAAACACTGCTATAAATTAGATTCGCTCCATCATAGAAATCCTCATCTTGCTTAACAATATCAACAAAGTGATTCAAAACCTACATTACATAATTAAATGTTAGTGCAATGCAGCATGAAATTGAGAACACCATGTTAATCACATGTAACTAGCTTTGCCCGAAGATTCAGAAATGATTGGGAGATGCTCTTAAGAGTGTAAAAAAATCTTCTCAGTCCAACGATAAATTCTCAATTGTGCTTCAGGAGATTCAGGAGAATGAAGGGTCGTGTGCTCTAGGAACCAAATTTGTTAACACAAAATATTGCAAGTTGTTAATCGCTTATAACAACCAACATATGCAATTAAGATAAAAAAATATCACTAAACATTGTGTGCATCCACTGAGCATTCCGATTGTCCTCTTTGGCCGATCAAGAGTCCTGGAATGCGCAGCTAATCTTTCTCAAGAGATAGACGTTGGAAACTATCCATCAGAAACTTATGTGTCGCCTCGATCCAGATGAATTTTGTAAACTCTCAGGTCTCGTAAGATGAACCTTATAGTCGTTTGAAGCCATCGAGACCATCTTATTCTTCAAGTCTATTTTTGTCATTTTGTCGGTAGGTTTAGGCTTGATTATTAACTCTTCGTGTTTGTTTGGCATCCAAAAATTGCCTCAATTTCATTTATAGTAGATGTAATAACTTTCTCTCCAATGATAAATGCACAGTCATCCGCGTTGAAGCTTATCCTAAGGGCATAGAGAATAGGAACATTTTGGCTTTTGCCTTGACAAGTCAAAAAGACGTGCAGTGTCGTAGTCTTCAATTACATGCTTGCACTCATCATCTAATTTGGAGATTATCGACATTGCCAAATCAATAAAATAAGAAACAAAGCATCTCGGAGCGCAATAGGTGTGATCGTCTCACCTTAGTATTTCTCTCCATCTATGAAAAAGAACCTCGTAGTTATCATCTAATCAATGTGCAATTATAGTTCTTATATGGCTATGGCCTCGGGCTGACATTTGCTTCATGCTTGCATGACGAACAAATGTGCCCGCCTTGCAAATAAATTTGATTGCAGGGCTAATAGTAATGTTCGCTCGGCGAGCACATTTGATCGCCCAATGGACGTAAGTGTTCACAAGGAAACAACATTGTTCACCAAATGAACATGGTCGTTGGGCGAACAAATATGTTAGTCGGGCATACAAAATAAAATTTGCTCATTCGCCCGCCTAGCGAGCAAATGTGCTCGTCCGGCAAAGAATTATGCTCGTACGACAAACAATTGTGCTCTCCCAATGAACAAATTTGTTGAACATGCTTTAGGTTTAATGGGGAAGATTTACAAGGAAGGTACGAGAGATTCAAAGAAACTTGATCAAATATCTCCTTGAAATTGTCGGCGCTAGCTTCGAATCAGATGGAGAAGACAAAATGCCACAGAAAGCTTTCCAGAGCCTCGTTGTCGACGCCAGGAAAATCCTGACCTCAAGATTCGGACCGATGCAGTCGGAGGCTACTCGCCCAGTAGCCCAACGAGATGGCTTGGCTGACAACGACGAAGAAGCTAGAAAAGCAACAAACATGACCCCAGGTGCTGCGGCAGGGAGGTCCCACCACGTACCCAGAAGCTCAAGAGAGTCTTCCCCTCCGAAACCAAAGTGGCCGAGCTTGGTACAGGGAAGGCACCGGCTTGGCTGAAAGCAAGGGTGACGGCCTCGAGAGTTCGGGAATCGGGGTCCAAAAGCTCAAGTCCAGGTGCCAATCCAAGTACCCCTAGGGTCCTATTTATAGGAAAACCAAAGGGTAGGGGGGCTTTTTATAGCCCAGCCCCCAACCCGGCGACTATGGGTTACTCGGCGAGTACCATGTCATAGTCGCCCATCAGGCGAGTATTGGGTGCTGCTCGCACACGCCGGGCCAATACTCGCACAGGGCTTCTGCTGCTTCCTGCGCGTGTCGAGCTATTCTGGTTGATACTCGCCTACCTGGCGAGTATGACCTGCATACTCGCCAGGGTCTCTTCTGTTCCTGCCTTGGACTGCTGGTCTCTGTGTTGACCCTTTGACTTTGACTTCTGTCTACGTGGCCTTAGGGGGGGGGGGGGTCCACCCTCGTAGAATGAGGGTTGTACACAATCCTCGCTCTTTGCGAGTAACGTAGTTGCTTGGAAAGAATCATCCAACCTTCATTCGACGAGCTTGCCCACTGACGACTATTGGCCAATACTCGCCCTCTCGCTGGCCGACGCTTGAGCTATATAAATAGAGGGGCTGAGGTCTCTGATGACACGTCTTTTTTGAACTCGCTCAAGATGACGCGCTACTATCCTGCAGAGGCTAAGGCGGCCATGGCTGGTCTTGTTGGCCTGTTCGATGGTTCTTCGCTCCCTCCGCGCCCAGGTCACGAGGTTGAGGACTTCCTCGCTTCTAAGAAGAGGAAGAGGCTCGCGAAGAAGAAGAAGAAAGGGAAAAAGAAGGTCGCTGAAGAGGAGGTCGCCGCCCCTTTGGGCGACCAACACCAGCAGCTGCTGGACGAGTTGGGGCTTTCTAACGAAGGCAACTCGCCGGCCGCTGATCCTCCTGCTCCAAATGTCGCCGAGGAGTCGAGTATGCCTGGGACCTCGACCCAGAATCAACCGGAGAATCCTGCTCCTGCGCGAGGTGGGAGCTACCTACTCGCCACCTTCTTTGATCGACCTCAACTTGGTCCGAGTTTGCTGAATATTTCTTCTATGCTCGCAGATTCGTCCACCATCGGTGCTCAGGAGGAGCCTCTGGCCGTGCCTCCTCTGAGATCGTCGTCTATGGTCTCGCCTAGGGGTGGTGGGCGCTCGACGGGAGTTCTTCACAACTCCTTGCTGGAGAAGAGGTCGATGAGCCAGCAATGGGCTCCTCTGGCGGGCAGCGTGCTTCCGCCACCACCGCCTCTTGATTCTTCTGGGTTCGCGAGCAGCTCGCAGCTGCCCGTGGGTGGGCTTCCGCCACCTCCTCCTTTTCCTCCTCCCGTCACGACTCAGGGCGAGCATCGCCCTTCGATTTCGACCGCTCCCTCTACTCACCAAGGCGAATCCTCGCGTCGTGGTGGGACTGAGGGCCCTTTTCGGGCTTCTTTCCTCCGAGGGGGGGAGGGCGACCATCCGATAGTCGCGGTCGTGGGAACGCGCCTCCTAGCCGGGATCAGACCGCTAGGTCCCATCCTGCTCGGCGAGGCGATCATCATCACAGCACGTCTCCTCAGCGAGGCAGGGGCTCTCCTCGCCGTCATTCTCGCAGTCCTCAGCCAGGTACTTGGTCGCCATTTATGATAGTCGCCATTATCTTCACTTGGTTCCTTTAGTCGTCAAAGCCATGATATTTTTACCCTTTTTTGCAGCTCGCGCTCGCACTCCCATAGGAGCCTTGATTGACGCTGTCGGGCTTCCTTCTCGCGAGTATCAAGAGAAGGCCACTCGCGCGATCTTGGATCTGGAGGCGAAGCTAGAGCGCTTGGCAGTCAGCGAGCCCCATCGCCGCCTGACTGACATGGAGTCGCGGGTTGAGCGCCTGGCGAGCACTGACACTCATCGTCGCTTGATCGAGCTGGAGGTGCGAGTATCGCGGCTGGAAGAGTTCGATACTCGCCTGGCTGGTGCAGAATCTCGCCTTCACACCATTAGCGACCTAGAGCGCCGAGTTGCGAGGCTCGAGCATCGCCAGCAGCTGCATCATGACGAGATGGTGTGGATGCGTGCGAGTATAGGCTCGGTCGGTCGGCTGGCGAGGATTGAAGACCAGCTGCGGCAGGGCGAGGACGCGATGTCCGTAGCCTTCGAGCACTTCAAGCGAGCTCGCAGCTTGGGATGGGTCGGGCGACATCCCCAGCCTCCGGATCCTCATGCGAATATTCAGGCGCCTCCTTAGATGTTGTCTTTCTTTATTTTCTTCTGAAACATTCTTGATTTGATGTAATAGTATTTAGGCGAGTATTGGAAACTCGCCCTCCATTACTTGCTCTGCTTTCTTTTCTTGTGATGGATTTTTGTGTTGATTTTTTCTATCTTCTTTCGTTTTGGCGAGTATTGTCTGCGTGTCGCCTATGCATGGCGAGCTTCTTTCATGTTTTTTCTTGCAGGTCTTCTCGCCTTGGAGGTTGACTCCTTGCTGACGCGTGCTGTTGAGTTGGCGACTTCAACTTAATACTCGCCACCCCCTTATTCCTGATAGCGTCGTCGTGCTTGATAAGCCAAGCTACCTGACTACTATAAATAGGGGGGTGGGTGAGTATTTATTACGCTTTCGGCGATCTTCCAACTCATACGCGAGTATCTTCCGTCTTCCTCCCCTCTTCTTATCTTCTTTGATACTCGCCTCTCTTCCTTTCTCTCCTCCAAGATGTCTGACGAGGCGACTGTTCGGTGTGCCAATCACGCCAAAAACTTTGCGGCGACCACCTTCAAGAAGTCTGTCACGACTGAGAAGGATTTGGAGGTCTTCAAGGCGAAGTACATCCCGCCAGGGTTTGTCGCTAGGCTTCCTCGCCAGGGCGAGCGACTAAACATCGTCTTGACCACCGAGCGGGTGTTCCCTACTCGCCACTTCGAGGTGGGCTTGCGACTACCACTGTGGACGGAGTTCTCCCAGATACTCCGTTACTTTGGGATAGTCCCCGCCCAGATCAACCCCAATGGGGTGGCGATGATTGTGGGGTTCCTCTGCTACTGCGCGACCAGGGGATCGCCTTCGACCTCTCCGTCTTCAGGCGGATATTCCACTTTATGGCGACAGGCGAGGGCGTCGTCTTCCTGTGCAGCCACGTCTGCACGCTGGTCGGCACAGCAAATAAGAATCATCGCTGGGGGGAGCGACTAGTCGTCATTGCTGGCGACTTTCAAGCCATTCCTGACAGGTCCTTCCAGCCGCCAGAGAGCGTCTTCGGGGCTTCTCTCCTAAGCGAGGGTGGCGAGAAGCTGCTAGAGTCCTTCAGGAATCGCCGCCTTGATGTGGTGTTCTGGAGGAGGCGAGTAGATGAACTCGCTGAGGTTTTCCCAAGCGAAGGTAATCTATCGCGCGAGTTTTCGCAATACTCGCTCTTCGTCTTCAATTTGGCGACTAACTGGAATTACCTCTCTTCTTGTTGCAGCAGTCCATGCTCTGCCACGCGAGATTCTTCCCGTGGTGGTGAAGGCGACGACTTCCACACAGGGAGGTGCGGGGACCTCTGCTCGCGGGGATGGGGTCTACTCGCCCATCGACTTGTCGCCAGGAGGCGATGAACCTTTGATCGTCGGCGAAGGATCGGGGCCTTCGAAGAAGCGGAAGGAGAGGGGTGAGCACTCCGAGCCCTCGAGGAAGAAGAAGGAGGTCGCTCACAGGGACCTCGATAAGAAGGCGGACGCTTCTGAGGCTGGCGAGCCTTACACCCACCCGAATTTCAACCTCGGCAGGCGTGGCGAAGACATCTATGGTCGCCCCTTGGTGACCTGGTCGGAGAGTGCCCACGAGGTGACTCTAAGCTCCAACCTTCCCGCCTGGTCGGAGGATTGGGAGGACAAAGGCGAGGCTTACGATGTGACCTTTGCTATCTATGGTCGCGCGGACGCCGAAGTCCTGCCGGACGCTTCTGCCGAGTATCTGGCTCACCAGACCTCGCGCTCCTTACTGCGATCTGCCGAGCTGGCCCATTCGTCAGCAAGGCGATTGCTTGAGTATGAAGGGGTGATCAAGACCCAAAGAAAGAAGATGATCGCCATGGGGCTCAAAGAGAAGGAGCATGAGGTACTCGCCTCCCTTCTATACTTGCTCCTGGGATACTCGCCACTTTGCCGGATAGTTTGCTTTACTGTCTGTGTTTTCCCGTTTTTTGCAGGCCGCCAAGGTGGAGATGGCGAAGAGGACCTCCCAGCTAGAGAAGGAGCTGGAGGGAACCCGGCTAGTCCTGGAGTCCGCCCAAGTTCGCATCGCTGAGCTGGAAACTCGGCCTGCCGAGCAACAGCCAGCGGTGGCTGGCCCTTCCAGGGTCGGCAAGCAGATTAGGATACTCGGCGATGATATGCCTCGTATTCGTCGGGAGATCGCGCGAGCAATGGGGACTGTCATCCTGAGCCAACTGAAGGCGGACGACCATCTGAAGCCGGCGGCGATGGAGCTGACAGTGGTGGACCTCGTCCCGGCGCTGCTTGCCGAGGAGTCCACCTCTCCCTTGCGAGCATCTCCCCAGCTGTCTGGTGACTCCGAGGATAATGATTCCGAGGACGAGGATGACGATGATGGTGGCGACGAGCCAGATGCTGATATTGATGGCGAGGATGAAGCCTAGTCGCCTGGGCACCCTTTTTTGTTCGCCCGGCGACCTTTTGTAAGCCCTTGGAAGATTCTTTTGTAATTTATACCGGATATATAAAGAAAAAAAGGGACAAGATTTTGCTCGCCTGTTTCTTCTGTCTTACTTCCTGTCTCGAATGTCGCTTAGGCTCTTAGATTTGAGGCGAGGTTGAGTGCTCGCTAGGCTCTTAGGCTCGGGGCGAGATTGAATGCTCGCTAGGCTCTTCGGCTCGGGGCGAGATTGAATGCTCGCGCCTGCCTACTCGCACCTGTATGCTCGCATGTGTATACTCGCAGGTATATACTCGCCTATACGGGGAGTATTACCTTCATACTCGCCTTTTCAATGGTTCCTTCTGCTTGAGTCTAGTCGTGAGGGGCACTTGGAGGGTCTCGAGGGACACATGCTCTCAAGGCCTTGCCTTGCACCTGGTGAAGAGTTCATTAGAATTATTTTAATAAAAATGGACTTTTTTAAGGGAAAGAGATAGGGAATGGCAGTCGGGGAGGTCGGGAGGGACACCTCTTCCCGAGGCCTACATCCTACTTGGATACCGGATGTCGACGAAGAATGTTATAAATTAAGGAATGACGGTCGGGGTGGTCCAAGGGGACACACCATCCCGAGGTCTCCATCCTACTTGGATGCCGGAATGTCTCCATTCTTCGGTCGGTCGAATCGGTCTTGCCCTTTCCCAAAGTTGTAATGCCGGCTTCCCGGCTTTTCCCTAGTAATCTCTTCAGTCAGATGAGAAGTGCGGTCGGTGGGAACCGCGGCCAATGTGCAAGGGGGGAGCTGATCTCGGCCGTCATCGCAGAGGCTTGGACTTAAGGGAACGCACACCCGAGGCACCATCCCATCATCCGTTCTGAGTTTTTACGAGGGTTAGGTCAGAGGCTCGTGTTTCAACTTGCGGCGGTGATTGTTGATGCAGGACGACGTCAAGCAAAGAGTGGCAGTCGGGGAGGTCCAAGGGGACACACCATCCCGAGGCCTCCATCCCACTTGGATGCTGGATGCCGACCTAACCTGTTTCCTGTTGCTCAACAATTAAACGGGGAGTTTAAGCACACTTAAGCACATCAACTCGCATAATTGGAGAAAATAATCGGAAACGCATTACTTTGTTATGGGCTTTTTACCCCTCGAGGGTGCACGACCCTTTTATTCAAGGGTCCCCTGAGCTAGTTAAATCGATCATCTCTTCGCCGAATCGGGAGGTCAGCGTCCAGACTTTTCTCCTGGCAATCTCTTCAGTCGGACGAGAAATGCGGTCGGTGGGAACCGCGGCCAACGTGCAAGGGGGGAGCTGATCTCGGCCGTCATTGCAGAGGCTTGGACTTAAGGGAACGCACACCCGAGGCACTGTCCCATCATCCGTTCTGAGTTTTTACGAGGGTTAAGTCGGAGGCACATTTCCCAACCTAGCGTGGAGATCGACTATACTGGCCTTCTTCCTTAAAAGACTTTTCTGAGATAGGAAGGACTGCCTCATCCCATATTCCAGGGAGACGTAAATTTTTATTTATAAACAAATTTACAAAAGGAGGGGGCATGTACATTCCCCTTAGGGATAAAACCTTTTCAGGTCATCGCCGCTCCAGGTGTTCCCTAGCAGCTCGCCTTCCTGGTTCTGCAAGCGGTATCCTCCGGTCAGGAGAGCTTCTTGGATGATGAAGGGTCCTTCCCAGTTCGGGTTGAGCTTCCCGACGGCTGCTGACCTGCCTGCCGCGTCCACTTTCTTTAGGACCAGGTCACCTGCTTGGAAGTGTTTGAGGCGGACATTTTTGTCAAAATGTCTAGCCATTCGGCGCTTGATCTCTTCTTGCCTAGCTAAGGCCAGGTCTCAGAGCTCTTTGATGTAGTCGAGGGACAGCTTCTGGGCTTCCTCATTTTCCAATCGCCATTCTTCGTTTCCGTCTTCCGCGGCTACCACCCTTGGGCTTCTGACTTCGAACTCTACTGGAATGAGAGCTTCCGACCCGTGAGAGAGCTTGAACGGTGTCTCCCCGGTGGCTGAGCTAGGAGTGGTCCTCAAAGCCCAAAGGACCGAGGGGAGCTGGTCCCCCCAATTACCTCTCAGGTTCTCGACTTTCTTCTTCAGCAGATTGATGATCAGCTTGTTGGCGGCCTCCACCTGACCGTTGCTCCTGGGATGGTGTACGGAGGCGAATCGAAGATCGGTTCCCAGCTGCCTGCAGAAATCTTCCAATTCCAGGCTGGCAAACTGGGGACCGTTGTCGGTGACGATGGCGAGAGGGATTCCAAATCTGCAGACGATCTCTCCCCAAATGAAGTTCTTCACGACTTGAGAGGTGGTCTTGGCCAAAGCCTTGGCCTCGATCCACTTGGAGAAGTAGTCGATCATGACGAGAACAAACTTCCTCTGGCCACTTGCTCGAGGGAAAGGGCTGATCAAGTCCATCCCCCAAATGGCAAATGGCCATGGGGCGGTGATTGATCGGAGCTGCTGGGCTGGCTGCAACTGGAGGGGGAGAAGAGCTGACACTTCTGACACTTCTTCGAGAAGGTCTCGACATCCTTTCGGATGGTAGGCCAGAAGTAACCTTGTCTCAGGATCCTTTGCTCTAAAGTGCGAGTCCCAGAATGATTTCCACACTCTCCCGAGTGGATCTCCTCCAACACTCGAGGTACTTCGTCTTCAGAGACACATCTGGCCAGGGGGCCTGAGATGGTTTTGCAGTACAGCTCTCCGTTTTGCAGTAAATAGTACGCCGCCTTGTACCGGAATCTTCTTTGATCACCTTCGTCCGCCGGGAGCTGGCCGCTGACCAGGAAAGCCACAAAGGGATCCATCCACGAAGGGCGTTGCTCGATCTCTATCATCTCTCCTTCTTCAATGGATGGATGGAAGAGTTCGGTAATGGTTCCTCCAGCCCTCGACCCATGCATGGCTAAGCGATCTGCTGCCGAGTTCTCCTCTCTCGGCACGTGCTCGACGAAAAAGGACTGGAAGCATCCAATCAGCCCTTTCACCTTTACCAAGTACTTCTGCAGGATGGTGTCACGCACCTCGAACTCGCCTCGAATCTGCGATGCGACCACCATCGAATCCGTGAAAGCCCGGACATCACGGATCCCCAACTCCTTGGCAAGGCGCAAGCCTGCCACTATGGCCTCGTACTCTGCTTGGTTGTTTGTGACGGGGAAGAGGATCTCGATGGCTTGCTCGATCCTTGTTCCTTGTGGGCTGACGAGCACGATGCCCACCCCCACAGAACTTTTGCCCGAAGCTCCGTCCACAAACATCTTCCATGGGATCAGATTAAGAGCTTCTTCGCCTGGCTCCGTTTCCACCGAGAAGTCAGCCAGGAAGTCTGCTACTGTCTGGGCCTTGATAGCCACCCGGGGGGAGAAGGAAATGTCGAACTCACTGAGTTCTACCGACCATTTCGCTAACCTCCCAGAATGTTCCACTCCCTCTAGGACATTTCGGAGAGGATGATCAGTCACAACCCGAATGGAGTGAGCTTGAAAGTAAGGCCGGAGCTTCCGCGCTGACACCACCAGGGCGAAAGCGAGCTTCTCCAGGATCGGATATTTCAACTCCGCCTTCTTCAACACCCGACTGACATAGTAGATGGGCAGCTGCTTCCTTCCTTCCTCTCGGACCAACATGGAACTCACTGCTTCTGCTCCTACTCCCAGGTAGACAAGCAGGTCTTCTCCTTCCTTTGGGCTCTGAAGGAGAGGTGTTTGAGTCAACTGCTCCTTCAGTCTTTCGAACGCCGTCTCACATCCTTCGGACCACTCGAAGCTTTCACTTTTGCGGAGTGTCTTGAAGAATGGAGAGCACTTCTCACCGGCCTTTGAGAGGAAGCGGCTAAGACCCGCCAGCCTTCCTGTCAACCGTTGGACTTCCTTCATCGTCTTTGGGGACGGCATCTCCAGGATCGCCCTAACCTTGTCGGGGTTAGGCTCTACTTCCTCCGGGGTAAGGAGATGTCCCAGGAACTTTCCTCTTCCTTCTCCGAAGACGCACTTCGCTGGATTGAGTCTCATCTTGAATTTCCTCAGCGTTGCGAAGGTCTCCACCAGATCAGCCACGTGTTCCTGGACGCTCTTGCTTTTGATCAAGAGGTCATCCACGTACACTTCCAGGTTCCTTCCCTTTTGTCCCTTGAAGATGTGGTCCATCATCCGCTGGTAGGTGGCTCCCGCATTCTTCAAACCGAAGGGCATCATCTTGTAGCTGTAGCAGCCATCATCGGTGATGAAGGAGACATTGCGGCAATCGGGGGGATGCATCCGGATCTGGTGATATCCTGAAAACGCATCAAGAAAACTCATCACAGAAAAACCGACGGCTGAATCAACCAACGCGTCGATTCGAGGCAGGGGATAACAATCCTTCGGGCAGCTTTTATTCATCAAGGAAAAGTCAACACACATTCTCCAGCTACACCCCGTTTTCTTCACCATTACAACATTGGAGACCCAGCTTGGGTACTGGATCTCTGATACAAAGCCTGCATCGAGCAGTTTTTTCACCTCCTCCCGGATTGGCTTAGCAAGGATGGTGGCGGTCCTCCTCTTCTTCTGGCGGACGGGCTGGACCGCGGGATCCAGGTTGAGGCGATGACATGCAACCTCAGGGTCGACTCCTGGCATCTCGGCGGCACTCCAAGCGAAGATGCCGACGTTCTTTTGCAGACACGCCGCCATCTCGATCTTCTCCTCCGTCTTTAGCGATCCGCCGATCTTCAGCAACCCAGGTACTCCCTCTACGGAGAATACCTCGATTTCTTCAACTTCTTCGGCCACTTCCAGCCTGGCCGGGCTCTCCAGCACCCTTCCGAACTCTTCTGCGTCAGCCATCCAGCTGATGGTGCTGACAGCGCTGAGATAGTACTCCCGCGCGGCTCTTGGATCGCTCATGATCCTCACCTTGACGTCTCCCTTGCAGTACTTCAAGCACTGATGGTAGGAAGATGGGACAGCCTTGAAGGCGTTGAGAAGCGACCTCCCAAAGATAGCCATGTAACAGCTCGGGGCGTCGACAATAACAAATCGACAGTTGATGGAGGTGCCACCGAGCGTTACAAGGAGGTCTGCTCCTCCTTCCACTTCCTTCTTCTCTCCGGAGAAGCCGAAGAGGGGACCATCAGCTGCTCGAACCCTTGCTGCTCCGACTCCCAGTCCGCTAAACGTCCCCTTGAAGATAACGTTTACGGAGCTACCGTTATCGATCAGGATACGATCAACGGTGAAGTCCTCCACTGCGGCTTGAATCACGAGGGCATCATGGAAGGGATTCTCATTCCCTAGCATGTCCTCCTCAGAAAAGGTGATCTCCTCCATCGGGGGTGGTGCTTGCGAGGTCGAGGCGACACTCCTGCGGTAGATCTGATGGAGGCTCCCCTTGCGGGAAGCTTCCAGCCCCGCTCCCCCATGGATTACTCCGACTCTGCCTCCCTGAACCAGGTCTCCCCGACCTCCCTGGTCGACCCGGTCTTCGTTCCTCCTTCGAACGACGACAGCCTGCCCTGCCTGCGGCTCGGCGGGGGCCTCTATCCTCCGCTGCTCCACTCCACCTTCTCCTGCTGCTAGCCTCCTCCGGGCTTCCCAAAAGTCTGGGCAGGCAGCCATGGCATGTCCCTCCGCCTGGTGGAAGTCACAGTAGAGGGGAACCTCTTCTGCTTGACGCCTCCTCTGCTTCTGCTTCTTCCTTCCTTGATGGCGACCAAGCCCGGCTACCACCATCGCTTCGTCTCTCCTCCTCTCCTGACGCCTCTCCGGCTGGCGAAAAGGCCTTCTCTCCGGGGATCTCCCCCTTTGATCCCGACGCTGGTGCTGTCCAGCCGGCCTCCATGGTGGCCGGTTGACGGGGACCTGATAGCGCCTTTCCTCCTCCTGACGCTCCGGGGACTCGACGGGCCTCCTCTCGATGCTCTCCTGGCTTCCTTCCTCCTGGGCTCATCCCTCTTCTTCTCTTCTCTCCTCCTTTCTTCTCGCCGCTCCGGCCTCTTCTTTTCCTCCCTCCGGGGCTCTCCTCTCTTCCTTTTCTCAGGGATCCCATCCCTCTCTCCTTCCTCGCCTCTGGTCACCTGTGCCAGCCTCGCCAAGAAGTCAGGGTTGGAAGCCTCTCCTCGGACAAACTTGTTGGCCCTCTGAATGAGGTTGTCGTAGGAGTAGGGAGGATTCTCGCTGAGCTCCAACTTGAAGAGACCTTGACTTATACCGAACGTCAAGGCCAGCAACAGGATTTTGCTATCCACCTCCTGGATCTGCAGAACCTCCTCCTAAAAGCGCTCGATATAGGGTCCCAACGCCTCGTCCGGCCTTTGCACCAGATAGAACAGGGCCGTTGCCTCCTTCTTCAGCTTCCGGGCCGTGTCGAACCGGGTCGTCAGCCCACGACACGGGTCTTCAAAGCAGTAGATCGAGCCGGCGGGCAACTGGTGGAACCAGTCTCAGGCCTTTGCACGGAAGGTGATGACAAACAACCTGCACTTGAAGGCGTCCGACATGGTTCGGATAGAGACTATATCCTCAAACCATTGGATGTGCCGGACGGGGTCCTCCTTCCCCGAATAGTAATTCAAGGCGGGGTCCCTGAACCCTTCTGGCACTGGCGCGGCAAGGATCTCCTCGCAGAAGGGGCTCCTCCCTCCTGCCCGGCGACGATCCTCCACCTGGCGAGTATCACCTCCATACTCGTCATATGGGCGAGTATCCTGGTACCTCGCCTGCTCGCCCGGCTCGCAGAAGCGAATCCCTTGCGAGGTTGGCTGGTAGAACTGCGACCTCCTTGGTCGCTCGGTCTCATCCTCCACGTGCTCCTTTCCTGCTCGCCGAGGGGGACTCCCTCCCTCGGACGGAACTGGGGATGCGGCGAGGTCGTCGTGACCTCGGCGCGCGGCTGAAGCACTGCTCGCATGGTCCCCTCCATACGCTGCGCGAAGGCTTCAAAAACTGCTAGCGTCACGAACTCGCCACTCGCGGACGGGTTGCCGACTACCTCCTCATGGTCGCCAACTGCGACCATCTCGCCTTCTTACTGAACTTTCTTCCAACGACTACGGTCCACGCTCACCGCACCAAAGTGTTGACGCCAGGAAAATCCTGACCTCAAGATTCGGACCGATGCAGCCGGAGGCTACTCGCCAAGTAACCCAACGAGATGGCTTGGCTGACAACGACAAAGAAGCTAGAAAAGCAACAAACAGGACCCCAGGTGCTGCGGCAGAGAGGTCCCACCACGTACCCAGAAGCTCAAGAGAGTCTTCCCCTCCGAAACCAAAGTGGCCGAGCTTGGTACAGGGAAGGCACCGGCTTGGCTGAAAGCAAGGGTGACGGGCTCGAGAGTTCGTGAATCGGGGTCCAAAAGCTCAAGTCCAGGTGCCAATCCAAGTACCCCTGGGGTCCTATTTATAGGAAAACCAAAGGGTAGGGGGGCTTTTTATAACCCAGCCCCCAACCCGGCGACTATGGGTTACTCGGCGAGTACCATGCCATAGTCGCCCATCGGGCGAGTATTGGGTGCTGCTCGCACACGCCGGGCCAATACTCGCACAGGGCTTCTGCTGCTTCATGCGCGTGCCGAGCTATTCTGGTTGATACTCGCCTACCTGGCGAGTATGACCTGCATACTCGCCAGGGTCTCTTCTGTTCCTGCCTTGGACTGCTGGTCTCTGTGTTGACCATTTGACTTTGACTTCTGTCTACGTGGCCTTGGGGGGGGGGGGGTGTCCACCCTCGGAGAATGAGGGTTGTACACTCGTCTCTGTGAATTTGCAGGCGGAAAATGCATTTTCGATTAACCTAGTGTTGGCGGAAGTAAGGAGAAGACGTCATTCACTCAATTTTGTTCACTCGGATATCAACAAGATTCGCTTCGAGGCGCACGATATTTATTAAAATGGAGACGATCCTATATATATATATATATATACACGAGTGACAGGCACGGGCCTCCGGCTCGATCCAAGACGACATTTGTCGTGGGGGCGACATTTGTCGTGAGGGCGGCATTTGTCGTGGAGGCGGTATTTGTCGTGGGGGCGACATTTGTCGTGGGGGCGACATTTGTCGTGGGGGGCAACATTTGTCGGGATGGCGACATTTGTCGGGAGAGGGGGGCGACATTGGTCGTGGGGGTGAGATTGGTCGTGGGGGGTGACATTGGTCGTGGGCGACGACATTGGTCGGCGGCGACATTGGTCATGGGGGGACATTGATCGTGGGGGCGATCTTGGAGAAGTATTCTTTCAGAAGGTCGTTGGTCGAAGTAAGAGTTCAGAAGTAGGATTATTCTTAGTTGACATACAAAGACCAATTTTGATCCCAATGAGATTTTTCTTGGTGTATTTTGGGGGCTTCTCAATTTCTTTCAATCTATGTGTTTTACATTTTCTGCTAGGAGTATTTGTTTCCCTGATTAAGTGCTTGTTATTGATTTTGTGCACAGTATCATTTGGAAGTTTTCACAGGCATGCTCAAGTAAAAATCCTATAATATCAAAT
This sequence comes from Dactylorhiza incarnata, assembly GCA_033032865.1. Classification (NCBI taxonomy): domain Eukaryota; kingdom Viridiplantae; phylum Streptophyta; class Magnoliopsida; order Asparagales; family Orchidaceae; genus Dactylorhiza; species Dactylorhiza incarnata. The sequence goes on along the minus strand of JAWHQI010000469.1, from coordinate 1,189,670 downwards.
GAAAGATATACTGCTGAAAAGTAAACTCTTATGATATGACAGTACAGAATATATATCATAAAGCTGTCTAAAAATAACAGTCAATCATATTATCTTAGAAACAAATCATATTAGAAAAGATTATGATTATTTGCATGTAATACAATGCTAACCTCAGCCTCAAGCTCTCGTAAAGCTTTCCTCGAACGAAGAGAAACTTTGGATTGGCTTGCATCTGTAAAAATGTGATTTTCACACCGCTACTACTCAAACACCAAAGCCATACCAAATAGAGTTGAATTTATTTTACAAAAGAAATCAAACAATATTTAGTAGGAAACAAGTGATTACATGTGCCAGCAGATATCGATGATCGACACTATGTGAGGGTCCAATTCTTTTTGGCAGCTCCAACCTTTGATTCATAAAACCTACAACTCCAATGACCTGGATTACATAAAATCAGTTGTTGGAATTAATGCAGCTTCTACGCTTAATATTGGAGGTCAAAATTCATTGTAGTGAATGTGCAATATAATTGTAGTTTCTTCTAATGCAGTTGTTTCGTTAAGAAAATGTTGAGCTCACAAAGTAGTCAACTCATTAAGTAGTGCTGATTTCACCAAAACCAAGATTATTGAACCCTTATTTATACATAAATAATATATAATTTCTCTTAACTCAAAATCCTTGACTAACATAATAGAAGATTGCAGGCTTGTAAGAGGAGCAAAGTGATTAAACTGAGTTATTACAGTTGGTCAGTAATATCATTCTAGAGAAAGCACAAACACCCGATCAAAAAGATAGAGGATAACAAAATTCCAACTTAAGGAGATACATAGCTGTAGGTTTCAAAAAAAAAAATTTAATCATATCCTAACAAAAATAGCAAAGGAATATGGTAGATGAAGTCAATCAAAAACCATCTGAGAACTTCCCTTAATTATTCTGCAGGGAGATCCCTGGTTATATAGATATTGGAATTAAGAGAGTGACTCTTCCTCTCTTCTTGTTTTCTCTTTCACAAATAACTGTATTAGAAAAGAGAAATAATGGCGATGCATACAAGATGACAAAAGATGATCCAAGAAAATAGAACGCATCAATTTAACTACAACGGAAACCATTATAATGATGCTACCTCTCCTTCTCAGGCTTAGAAATATGTCATCGTAATGTCTTCTCAAATTTCTCCCATGTCTGATCAACATCTTAAAAGATCGTGTAGGAGAAGAGGCATCCGCCCCAGATGATCCCCCGAAATCCCTTGCCACCCTCCCATTTTTAAGAAGTGGAAGAGAATGCTCTTGGAGGAATGCATCATTAAAAAATAGAGAGATAATCCTCTTGGAGGAATGCATCATTAAAAAATAGAGAGATTTCATTGCAGGCAAAGACTAATAACGTGATGAGGATACCAAAACAGAATGGAAGTGTGAAAGGAAGCACGTGTGGCAGGTAGAAAGAATCACTAAAAATAGAGGAAATGGATGCGTCCACCAACCATAGTTCTAATTATTTTATCAATATTTGACAACATAAACAAAGTGCTAGCTTTCTATTAAACCTTTAGAAAAAAATTAAAGCAAGCATAATAACAAGTTAGAGAAAATTCAGAGGTGGGTAGTATCCATGAATGAGCTTTGCCATCCAATGAATTAAAAAAGTGATACATGGTCACTTGGCTTTAACCAGTTGAAGATGCTTCTAATCGGCAATAATTTTCCTGTGAAATGTTTCGACTGAGGAAATTGGAGCAGAGCATACATATTTTTAAAGCAATAAACTTGAGTTGGAATACATAACTTTTACCCTTTCTGAAAATAGAAAAGAAAACACAAAATTAAAGCAATGTCCATGGAAGCTCACAGATGGATTTACAGTGATTGCAGAGTGGACGATGCGCTCGCATAGGAAGCAGTTGCATGCGATGTGGATCGCGGAGTCGACGGCGGCAAGAAAGAAATAGGCGACCTAGAAATCAGAAAAAAAAAAACAAATGAGCATAAAAAAACGAAATGAGAAAGGAAGGCTAAAAGAAAATCAAAAACGAAATAAGAGGATTACCTGCGGAGCAGGAAGTGGCTGAGAAGTGAGGTATCAGCGGCGTATCTTGCGGAAATGAGGAGGAGAAGCGAGGCACGGGCTCCATTAGTAAGCCGGCAGCGGCGAGAACAGCGGTGGGAAGACACAGGTCGAGGTCTGCGATGTTGTAGATAGGGAGGCGGAAATGTTGCAGGAGGAGAGGAGCCCTTGTTGTCAGATCTTGTAGAGGAATAGCAGGAGAACGTTGGATTGCAAAGGAGGTCGATGGCGAAATGTTGAGGAAGGGGGGCGCGATATGTCGCCGATCGGGAGCGCGCGCGGAGGGTTGTGGTGGGAGAGGAGAAGCGAGAAGCCATCGCGACCTAAAGAAGAAGAGGGTTGAAACGCTCTTCGCCAAAGATCGGGAATCCTAATGGCTGCAATTGAACTATTGGCTATTCGCAGACCTATGCAATCAAGTTTTGGCTATTTGCAGCCTAAATCGAGCGGTTCCGGAATTATGATGCCATATCTGGACGGTCCTAATTTTTGAGGATTTTTGATCTCACGCTATTCGCAGACCACCATATTTCTTTTTAAAATAGTATATATATATATACACACACGAGTGAAACGACACGGGGCTCCGCCCCTACGGCCAAGCGCGACAGTATCCGGTCCGTGACGGTGGGCTTCGCCCGCCCCTGATGCGATACTGTCGGGCGGCCTTCGGCCCCATCCAAGCGGGCTTCGCCCGTCTTCGCACGGGCTTCACCCGTGCTCGACGCGTCTGCGGGCTGTGCCTGCAACATATACATATGAGTACTCGAAATGACCGTTAAAAAATTTAAATCAATATTACAAAAATTATTTTGCAAAAAATATTCGAATATTGTTAAAAAGATTTTTTTTCTCTCTCTCCCTCCTCTTTCTCTCTTTCTCTCTCCCGCACCCTCTCACTTTCTCTCTCGCTCTCCATATCCCTCCCTCTCTCTCTCTTCTGCCATTTTTGCGAAAAAAATGAATAGCTGATTGAATTATAAAGCGATATCGTACAACCATCATCTCTTCCATAACTATAAAATTCATAGGTTTGATACTTCTTTATATATGGTAAAGATATATATATATATATACTTGTTCAAAAAAAAATCAGGCCCAGGGGCCCGGCCCCAAAAAAGCCCGTCGAGGCCCGGGCCCGTGCTAAGCCCGCCTGGGCCCGGGCCGAGCTTAGGGGGCCTAACTGGGCCCCCATATTAGACAAATGCCCGGCCCGAGCCGGGCAAAGCCCGGTTTACCGGGCTCTTGAAAAGCTTGGTTTGGCCATGGCAGCTTGCTACCATGGCAGCCATAAGGCCGGGCCCGGCCCTAGGGGCCTTGGCAGGCCCCCATTTGGAGGAAAAGCCCGAGCCCAGCCCGGCCCAACCCGATTAAGGCTAGGCCTGGGCCCGATTGGAAAAAAGCCCGGGCCCGATGGGCCTGGTCTTGGCCCGGGACCGCCGGGCTTTTTGGACAGGAATTAATATTATATATGGAGAAAAAACCCATGGGGCAGTAGGAGATTCCACGTGTCCCAATGCTCGTCCCTACCGTTCTCTCACTAGTCGAGAACATTCAAGCAGTACAACTGCTCGAGAACATTCGAGTTTTTGCCATTAGAGTATTCTCGAGTTTCTGCCGCAGTCACTCCATTGCCTTCGCTATCTCTGCATAAATATAGCACAACGCAAACGAATTGAACAAACCACAAGCTTTTGATTCCATGGCCGCCGCAACCGCAGCATCCCTGATTTTAGCCCCTTGCATGAGGCAAACGGCGAGGTTTCCGCGATCGACGGCGTTCTTTCCATCACTCTCCCGGAGCATCCTTCGCCGGACTGTGGCGGCCTCCGCGGAGAGCGAAACCAAGGACATCACCTCCTTGGACGTGCAGGTGAAGAAGGACGCCGGCTCTTCCCCTGAAACCCGCTCACCCCGGCGCTCTGCTTTCGAAATCTCACCTTTTGGTACATAACTCACTTCTACTTGCTGCCTCTGCCATAAACTTCGCTAAAAATCCATTCTTTGTTCTAACACGCGTGGAACAGGCCTTGTTGACCCTCTATCGCCGGTGAGGACGATGCGGCAGATGCTGGACACGATGGACAGAATATTCGATGTCGCGGCCGCATTCCCCGGCTCCACCGCAGGGGAAACGCGGCCTCCGTGGGAGATAAGGGAGGACGAGCAAGAGGTGAAGATGAGATTTGACATGCCGGGGCTGACGAAGGAGGAAGTGAAGGTGACGGTGGAAGACGATGTTCTGGTAATCAGGAGCCAGCACAAGGAGGAGAGAGGAGAGGGAAAGGAAGGGGATGATGGTTGGTGGAGGGAGAGCAGCGCCGGCGCCTATGACATGCGGCTGGTCCTGCCGGAGGAGGCCGAGAAGGATCAGGTGAAGGCGGAGCTCAAGAATGGAGTTCTGCTCGTCACCGTTCCGAAGAGCAAGGTCGAGCGCCATGTCGTTGATGTCGAAATCAAGTGAGCAGAGCTGCCACCTGCTACTCTGTTTTGTTCGTTTGATTGGGAAGAAGGGAGGAGAATGTACTCAAATCGTTTCGGTCTTATGTAACTTCTGTTTACTGTAAGGTAGAAATCTGAATCTTTTAAGTTCCCAATTACCTGTCATCTTTGTGAAATTACAACTATAACGTAGTTTGCAGTTGTAAATAGACTGAATTTTCAGCTGTAAATTACGGTCGTAAAAAAAGTTAAATTTTTATATTTTTTTACAATTGTATTTTCACCCCAAAATATATACATATGAGTAGTTATAATGTTCGTAAAAATTGATGGATAAATATTTCGTGACTTATTTTGTGAAAAAAATAAAAAATATAGCAGAATTTTAATTTGCCGCATGGTCCTCCATATACGTTGGACGTATATAAAATTAATCCTGCTTGCTGGAGGGATGGTTGAAAATTGCGCGAGAATTGTGCTGGGAAATGACCAACATAAAATTCGGGCACACAAGCAAGAAGATAATAAAAACAGCACATCAAACACAGATATATGTGGAAAACCATCTCAACATGAATGAGGGAAAAAATCATGGGACGGAGCATAAAATATCCACTATAAATAATAAGGATTACAGTATAGAAACTACGGTTGCCCAACCTAGAACTCAGTGGATTCGACAGGCCGAATCCCCTCACACGCCTCACGGTGAATGAAAATCTCTTTAAGAAAAGAAATCAACCTTTCGCCAAGCACTCCTGCAGGGAAGACAAGATTGAAGATCTTCACGTCGAAGACGATAGCATTGACGGTGAAACTCCTGTTCTTCTATCCCGAAGAACCTCCTTGGCGAGCGATTGTGGCTTCTTGCGAAACAGACGACTGGCGGAAAAATCTCTCTCCAAAACTGACGGCTGCTCTATCATTTATTGAACCTACGCTCTCTGCCTATTTAGGGCAAAAGGGCGAACCAATCTAGGCCCTTAGATCAAGATCCAAAAGAATCTGACAGCCCATGATCGAGAATTAATGGAATTGCGCCCGTCCACTACAACGCACGGTAGAGGTTACCGCGCCTGGGTACCTCTAGACGACAAAGCCCGTCTCGTCGATTAAGCCTGTTGCGTCTCGTCGACAAAGCTAACGCATACGATAGGATCTACCGCGCGGCGCTAACTTCCTGCTACAGAGCCTCGTCGACATGGCCTTCAACTTCTAGTCGACATAGCCCCCTTGTCGACAACACATCTCGTCGGCATGGCCTTCAACTTCTAGTCGGCATGGCCTTCAACTTCTAGTCGACATGGCTTTCAACTTCTAGTCGACATAGCCCAGCTTCAAGTCGACATTCCTCCAGACTTCAAACATGATCTGATTTTTCTTCCAAGTCATCACGACCCGTCTTTAAGGGCTGGACCCCAACAAATTGGGGTTTTAGCCCGGTGCATTCTGCACTAATATGACTCTGTTTGGAGACCTGGCCGGCCACAGGCGTGCGACGGAACATACCGCTGCACCCCCCGCTCCACCCGGAACCGTGTCACATGGATGCTGTTTGTCCTACCTATATCACCTACCCCATCGGAGCCTGAGCACATGTAAAGCATGTGACCCTTGGTAAAATAAATGTGACTCAAAACTATCATTATCTTTTAAGGCTAATCATTTCATATATTTGTTATATAGGGTGTATATATATATGATATATATTATACGCTCGAGCTTTTTAAAGGCTAAAAAAGCTCGAGCGTATTATATGCCGGTGTGTCTTCTGCCAATCCCATATACGAGCGAGCCCCGTCCTGTTTCTCTCCCTGTTCGTGCCCCGACGAGTCTTCCCCAACCCCGATCTTGCCTCCGCGAGTCTTCCCCAACCACGATCGTGCCACGACGAGTCTTCCGCTCTACACTCTTCCGCCCCGGCGATTCTTCTGCCCCAGTGCTTTCATTCTCGAGGACGGTAATAATTTTTCTTTGTTTAGGGTTTTCTGGACTAGGTCATTTCGTGCAGAAATGAATGGAATATGCTAAGTTTTTTCTTCATTATAGCATCTGCAATATAAATGATGAATTTAGGAATTTGTGAATGTTGTTGTTGTGCTGGAGAGAAGAAATGGTTAGGAATTTGTGAATGTTGTTATAGCATCTGCAATATAAATGATTGACATTGTTGTTGTGCTGGAGAGAAGATTGTTGGATCATAGTCATGATGCTTTTTTGTTGTTCTGGAGTACAAATCAAACTCTTCTCTTCTTTTTTGTTTTTCTGGATCATAGCATCTGACGTTCGTCGAACGGCGCGTTCGACGAACGGCCTGCCGTTCGACGAATGGCCCGACGTTCGTCCAAAAATTAGTTCGGCGAACGGCCTAGCGTTCGTCGAACGGCGCGTTCGACGAACGCCAGAATGTCGTCGAATGGCGCGTTCGACGAACGCCAGGTCGTCGTCGAACGGCCTGGCGTTTGTCGAACGGCCCGACGTTCGTCGAACGACGCGTTCGACGAACGACCTGGCGTTCTCGAGAAATCAAGGATCCTGCCTTGGATTTCTCGAGAAACCAGTTGCGAGAAAACTTTGTTGACATTAGGTAAGGGTTCCAGATTGATTTTAGTTATGATTGTTAGTGATTTAGATGTTTCTATCTTTAGTTATTCATACTCAGCAATTGATTTTAGTATTTGATTCAGGTTTTTCTCAATGACATCTGATTCATCAAATTCTGAAAGTATGAATATTCTTGAATCAGCAAGTCAAAGTTTCATTTTTTACTTAAAATCGAGAATGGAATGTTGGTATTTAGTTTGTTGTTTTTTTTCTTGCGGTATTTATTGTTCGAATTTGATTACCAATCTAGTATATGGACAATTTTACCTAAAAAAGTCTTTAAAACAAAAATTAAAAGCTCCAGCTTTTTTAGCCTTAAAAAAGCTTTAGCTTATATCTTCCATTCCCATATATATATATATATATATATATATATATACATATATATGTATATATACATATATATGTATATATACATATATATACATATATATGTATATATACATATATATATATATATGTATATATATGTACATATATATATATGTATATATATATGTACATATATATATATATATATATATATGTATACACATATATATACACGAGTGACAGGCACGGACCTCCGGCCATATGCAAGGCGACATTTATCGTGAGAGGAAACATTTGTCGTGTGAGCGACATTTGTCATAGGGCACGACATTTATCGTGGGGGACGACATTTGTCGTGGGGGGCGACATTTGCCGTGGGGGGCGACACTTGTCGTGGGGGGCGACATTTGTCGTGGGAGAGACATTTGTCGTGGTGGGAAAAATTTGTCGTGGTGGTCGATATTTGTCGTGGAAGCGACATTTGTCGTAGGTGGCGACATTTGTCGTGTTGGTGACATTTTAATATTAATATTAGTAAAACTATAACCTGATTAAGTGCACGATAGTGCCCCCAAAAATGATGAATTAACAATTGTAGTTTAAAAATATATTTGGTAGTGCAGTATAAGGTTGGAAGTAATATTGGTCCAGCTAATAAGATATTGAGAAATGATATTTTAACCAAAAGGAAATGAAAAATAACATTGGTCTGCTAATAATACATCAAATGAAACATCAAAATATAACATCAAAACATTCCAATCAATCAGATTACATCATTTTCTCATGAACTAGTGAACTAAAATAAAAACATCCAATCTCCAGCTTAGAAGGGATCTGACGTCATTGTCGTGGATTTGTATCGTCCGTCTTCCATTTTTTTGTGTGCATCTACAAATTTTTAAACATTTTGAAATTTAGTATTGAGAGGTGCATTGTGTTACCGAGATATTGAAAAAGATGTTTCTCAATGAAAATGTATTTACCTTCTAATAATATCGAAAACAAAGTTCCATTCTGCTTGCACATCCATCCTTTTTGGCACCGCTGGTATATACTTTTTAATCTTTTAACTACATTAAACGGAAGATCAAAGAACTTGATTGTCTCTATATTTTCAGGAGTTACGCCTGCCAAGCATGAAAAATCATTAATATTGGATAGGATAAAATTAATTTATGTGAAATGATTATGAAAGTATTAAGACTGAATTAAGAATGTTACTCATTATTACTTGATGTCATACCGTACTTCATGTCGTCGTTGAATCGATCCGATCAAAAATTTCTTTGAGCACTATGTTCTTTGTGTACACACCTTCATGACCATCGATTGCATAGTTTTTAACCAAGGCTTCATTTGGTGCGGCGGTGGCGGGCGGCGTTTGCGGGAAACACCGCTGCAAGGCGCGTAACAAAATGGCGGGCGGCGGCGTTTGCACCCGCCGCGCCATGAGAAACGGAGCAAAAAGCTTCGTTTTGATCCCCCGCCTCCGCCCTCCGTTTCGAATGCTCCGTTTGTACCCGCCGGGAGAAACGCCACCGCCGCGCCAAATAAAGCCTAAAACTCTTGTGGTCTGGGCTGAAACTCCTCTTGATAAAGCAACATACAATTGTCCATGACTGAAGACGTGATTCAGAAGATTGATTCCGTCATTTCCAATTGTCTGGCCCTGGGACTTGTTAATTGTTAATGCGAAACTCAATATGACAGGAAATTGTTCCTCGTTAGTTCGAACTATTATGTCTCTAAACCCTAAATGTGCTTCCATGAAATCATCTGCGCCAACTAATATAGCTGCAACTTGTGATGACGTTGGTAGGGAGTACTGACGCTCAATTGAAGGTCTTTCTTTAATAAGAAGTCTGCATTGGTGGAGGTCTGGATGTCTTGCTAGCTGTCGTAAAGTTTCGACGAATGGATTTACTGCATATAGTATATTAGAGATTTTTTCAATTGTTTCTAGATTGAGACCCGGACTCTCGTTCAGCCTATTCTCCATTTCGTGCTCGGTATCGTAAATAAACATTTGCAAAAAACGTGGTCTAGTTCTGTATTCAGGTAGTAGAGAGCAAATTTTTTGGTATATTGCATCATGTGCTATAAAGATGTAGATACTCTGATTGAACGCTGACATACTTTCATTAAATGTCACTCTCATTGAGGTGAAAGAGAAAACATGATTGTATGCGCGTATATTTTGTCTGAAATTGCGTGCTTCGGTTGTTTGTGGTGAAAATTAAAGTTCGCGAAGCTCTAATGGTACTGGAATATCAGGCACATCAACCAAGCCCCCTTTGCAGCATAATGTATTACTTTCATTGTGAAAAAGCTTGGCGTGACAATGACGGCAAGTAGTCTGGGAACATAGAGTGGCCGCATGAACATTTAGTGTTGGATAACAGTTTCTTGCACTTAAATGTGTGGTTGAACCTTGATTAGTTGCATTCCCTGTAGATTAGCAGAGAAATTGTTGTGAGATTAAAACATGTAATAGTTCCTACATGTATGGTTGGTTTGCAAGGTATTTATAGGAATCATTCTGTGGATTGGAGACGATTCAACGCCATCTGACATTATATCATCGTACTCTGTTGTACTGGTAGTGGCTATTTGGAGATTGTTGGTATTATTATTGCTATGGTGAGCTCGACGGAGATCCATTCTTCTGGCATTAGTTGCAACACGTCGGTCTTGAATTGATCTATATATTGGTGGTCTGCCTCTGGGTCGAGATGTTCGCGATGGTAAAGAGTTTGTTTCCCCCTCATGTGTTTGTTCGTTTGCTTGATCATGGACACCTATGATAAAGGAAATTTATTTTATAACTGGATTTCATTTTTTTGTGCAGTTCATTGTCAGGTGTATCAGAGTATATCTTGTATGGGTGTATTAATGCTTTGTTGATTATGATGCATTTCCCTTCTTCGTGCATTAGTTGTATTACGTCTGTTTATAGTTGATGCATGTATTGATAGTCTCCCCCTTCATCGACATGTTATTGGAGGAGGTTCTAAGGTTGCAATAGTTACGACGTTTACATCTTCTGAAGTTTCTGAAATTGTCGGGCATATATGTTTGTATTGGTAAGTCATTAAAGTAGTGCACATAATTATTTATTTTTGAATGATTAAAAGTAGCTACTCTTGTTGAATTAGACATCTGTTTGTTTAGGACATAGATTTGTCTCTATTAATGCAAATTAAAAAGTATTATTTAAAAGAAGAGCTTATACCTGTTTGGGAGACCCTTGTTTCACCGTGATCAGGTTGATTTTGTTGTGTTGGCATCTGGACAATGCTGTTATCCGTTTGTTGAATTGCTGCAACGTTGTTTTCTTGAATTCTGCGTAGCTCCCTTCTTCTGGCATTAGTTGCCTCGTGTCTCTCTTGAGTGGATGCATACATAGGAGGTCTTCCTCTTCGGCGGGTTGTTACGACTTGTCCATCTTCTACTATCTCTGGTAGCGCTTAAATGAAGTTAGGTTATTGAGTAACTGTATTATTGATGGATTTTTAAAGTTGTAAGTTGTTGTTGAGCTTAACCTGACGTGAATGTATTATTGGTCTCTCAATTTTTACGGAGTTCCCATCTTCGGGCGTTAGTGGCCTCGCGTCTCTCTTGAGGAGATGTGTACGTAGGAGGTCTTTCCCGTCGACGGTTTATTCCGGTAGGTAAGTTGTCGGAGTTTGTATTCGACATGTTGTTTTTTGTATATTTGATTTAAATCTATTGCAGAGTTTTAACAACTTAAATTATTAGACAAATACAAAATTGATTCAAAAAAGTTGTGGTATTTTCTGCAAAATAGCGGAGCTGACAACAGGAAGAGAACTGAATTTTTTTAAGGAAAAATTAAACCATAACTGAGCAACCCTATAAACAATGTATATAAATAAAATATGAAAGCATTGCAACAAAGTATATAAATAAAAATCTATTTGCTCCGCTTGATCCTCTACTGGCCAATACTACGGAGCAACCCTATAAACATTCATCAAAGAGTTTATTGTGCTTTGCTTAGCCACTACTTGACTAATACCTCAAATCACACCTAGAGTACATGCATTTAAAATAAAATATAAACATTGAAGAGTGTAAGATGGTTTTGAAATGGTAATATACCTCGGTCGCAGAAGATTGAATGTATGAGTCTAGACTTTTTCAGTTCCTCCAAAGAAACTCCTGTTAGGATTATTAAGAAACATATATTTGAATATATTTGAAGTCTTTTGATAGATTGGGACGGGGCACATAATTAAAAAAACTGACCAATAATCATGATTTTTTCTTCATTGAAGTGTTAACTATATGATGTTTTGTGTTCAAACAGGGAATGGAAAAAAGCAAATGTTGTTGAAAAAATGAAGTGTAGGCAAACACCAAGAAATAAGAGAAGATGTATAAAGTTTCATCAGGCTTGTTGTAATCCCTATTGTACAATGTGAATTGAAGAGTTTGGTAGAAATTTTGCATAAAAAAATCACACTCAAGTCATTCCTCCAAAGCTGAAACCAACAACATTCTTAAAATATGATAAAATTTAAAAATATCAACAAACATTCTTAAAATAGGAAATAATTCAAAGGTTCTGCAATTATTGATCAAAGTAAAGTAATTAATCATAACCTTGCAAATGGGAGGAATAGATGAATAGATGTGGACATTACCTTATGTATGAGCACATGCAGAACCAATGTGTTCATAGATTACGCTATTTTTAAATTGGACATTATCACTAACAACACAATAAAAAGTAGTGCAATTTTTTACCCCCATCTTCCAGCAAAAGCCTGAAAAATATTTCTCGGCATGTCGACTTCATCTGAAAAATCAATGAATTCACCTAATTTGTATCCGACCTCAAATTTCTATTAGAAGCAACAATACTGGAACACAAATCAATGACAATTTTAAAGCTTTTCAACCCCAATGAAAAAGTAATAATGAGGAGCAAACTAATACACTATTTCGGGCAACACAAATTAGAAATTTTATGACCACAAATAGAAACAGTAATAATATCATGATTAGACAAAAAATCAAATATTTTACCATACCTCGTTGTTCTGTCCAGGTAGAACATGAATCAAGGAAATAATGTTGGAACATCCTGCATAGCAAGAAACGATATTTCCTCAGTAAATTTACCATACCTGGTGGTTGGCAACTTTTTTGCCTAATTAAATTAGGCACGCAATTAATTGAAGAATTGTGATCAGGGCAAACATCTACAGAAAAACCACACTAACTATAGCACATGGGCCCTACGTCAGTGCAATGAAAATTAATAGGTACTTGGAGGAGAAAGAATATCATATGAAACATAATCTCTAACTTCTGCTCATATCAGTTGGCACCAAGGTCATAAGCAATGAAAAAAGCATCATGAGAAGCAATGAAAAACGCATCTTGAATGGAATGGAAAAAAATAGAATGCATTTGCTACTCAATTAATCATTAAAATTCATAATTTCATCACTTTAATCTGTATTGGGTTAAGAGAAATAATTCCAAAATAAATTTAAGTTCACAACATCATTATTCTAACTAAAAGAATGAGTCTCAAAATAGCCAATAAAGATGTTACCCTTGGAGTGTCAGACCTAATGAGAATATGATGAGAACCTCAAGCAAATGGACTTGGCTTTCCAAAAAATTTAAAGGGGCATTAACATTGCAACAAACAAAGATGTCATTTGATATGCAACTGCACTCATCGGTTGATATTAACTTCCAATTTACATCTGATTGACTAATCCTCCTTGTTGGGTGCAACTCTAAATTCTCACTTTCAAATATCAACTGATGTGTAGAAAATTAGTGATTTTTTTTGTCTAAATCGGGGATCATGATAGATCTGGAGAAGAACACCTTATTTTATTTGAAAAGGGTGAAGAAATCAGTGAGGAATGAAGAAGGCAGAGGGTGGAATAAGATCCCCGAAGGCTTCTCTGCCTTTCTGTGGAGCAGCGGGTTGTCTTAAAAAAGTGAAACCAGAGATTCAGGAGAATAATGAAGACAAATGCCATACCAAATGGAGACCTGAAGAAGGCGGAGGCCGGAAGAGGAGGCTTGTATGCCATTCTCTCGAGCAGCGGGCTAACCTAAAACGCGAAACCAGAGGTGTAAGAAAGTAATTAAGTTGAAAGTAGGGGGATTCTAGAGGATGAAGCCATACCAAATCGAGACCTGAAGAAGGTGGAGGCAGTCGTGGAGGAGCAGCCGCTTGGAGGACAGAGCAGTAGAGAGATCTGCAATCATTGGGGGATGACAGAGGAGGCGAGGAGCAGCCGCTCGGGTAGGGAAGATGAGGCGAGGAGTAGCCGCTCGTGGTAGTCGTGGAGGAGCAGCCGCTTGGAGGACAGAGGAGTAAAGAGATCTGCAGTCAGTGGGGGAGGGCAGAGGAGGCGAGGAGCAGGCGATCGGGGAGGGCAGAGGAGGCGAGGAGCAGCCGCTCGAGGAAACTGCCACTGTTTGTGAGAGATCGGGAGAGGAGGGTGTCGAAGATATTAGGTTTGGCGTGGGTTTGTATAGTCGTGAGCCTAGTGAATTTTAGTATAAGTTGTAGATGATTTATGCTCTGTTTGGCGCGGTGGGGGCGACTGGAGAAGCAGTGGTGGGAAACAGTGGGGGAATAATCAGCTGTTTTGCAGAGTGGTGACAGAATCTGTGAAACTGTTTGGAAGAACATCATTTGCAATGGTGAAAGAACAGCGTTTGCAGAATATATATAACTTATATTAATATAAATTTTTTTATATTATATATAAATTATATTAATATAAATTTTTTTAATATTATATATATTATAACGTAATATAATATAATACATTATAAAATATTATAATTATAATATAATATAATTATATATTATAATATATTTCACATTTATAATGAATTTATTAACGTTATATATTATAATATATATTATTATATTGTACGTAATATATATTATTATTATATTAACATAATTTATTAACGTAATATATATTATATTTTTATATTGTTTTTTTTAAGTAAAGCAGGCCAAAAGGCTGCAGCGCTGCAAGGCAGCGCCCTGCTTTTTTAGTTGCGGAAAATTTCCGCGACTCAAAAACAGCAGGGCGCTGTTGTTTTTCACGGTGGCTGATGCCATCGTGATGCCTCCAAAATGTGGTTTGGCACGGCTTTTTAAGAAGTGGCGGTCCCCCACTCCTAATAAGCCGCGCCAAACAAAGCCTTAACGTAGGGTCCTGATTTGTTTAATGGCTTTTAAAAATATGGCTTTTAAAAGGCATCCATACTTCATTTTTCAATAGTATATATATATATGTTTGCTTTGTTGTAACAATTCAATGATAATCAGTCTACTGACTTGAGTTTCCTAATTGAATTCTTTCTTTTCTAGCATGTGACTAAAGGCGTGTTTGGGAGAGCGGTGACGTCAGGAAAAGGAGTGGTGGTAAAAGAAGGGTAGAAAAATGAGCTATTGAAAAATGTCTATTGCAAATGGAACAGAAAAGCGCTTTATAAACTGTTTGACAAATCTCCGCTGCAGTGAATTTTTTAGGAAAATATTGAAATATTTGATGTGAAACAATTTTTTTAAAATAACTATAAATCATAATTGTACTTCATTCATTTAGAAATAAAAGTTGATAGTACATTTACAGCATGCTAGCGGATCAAAAAGAAAATTCTGCTTGGGATCTGATTGTGTTTGCTGAAGCAAAATCCTGCTTAGGATCTGATTCATGTTGGCTGAAATTACCGATATCGTACAAGCAATAATAAAATAAGGAGTAAATCCTTGAGTATCAATCTCAAACGAAACATGGCGGGGTGGAGTTTTCTTTCGAGAAAACTTAAGATTGAAGTCTTTAGTCGGTGTTTTAACGGGGGATTTGATTTTTGCCAATACTAATGCAATAAAAGGAAAACTAATCTAAGTTGCGGGTCATCGACACTGCTTCGCTCCTCCGCGGGCCATAACCGCCTCTGTGACCACTTGAACTGTCTTAGCAGAACGAGGGGTTGCATGTACATGGGCGGACACACTACTCTCCACGGTGTTACGAGGTTGGGCTCGACCCGTAGCACTCCAAGTCACCTAAAATCGTGTAACGAAACACAATTAAGCGACTACATTGTAGCATGAATCAATAAAGGAACACTCAGGTTCCACCACGTTGCTACAATCAAACATGTATTTCATTCCTAAAATGGACAATTAATGATTAATTAAATGTTATAACGGCGACGCACACATGTGCTCACCACCCCTTAAAAGAAATCGACCATGAATTCGCACGGAAAGGGAACGAGACCCGTAGCTGATACCAATTTGTAACACCCTCCCCGTCACATAGAATATAACAATAGGTCTGACCGGGACCCCACATCATATTAAATGAACAGATAAGAGAGTTACCACTACAAGAAAAATCTCATTTAGCAAGGAAAATTAGGAAGGCTGCATAATTCGTTGCTAATTAGCATCAAATTTAGCTACGTAAATAAGTTTTTACTTTACCTACGAAAATAACAAGGAAATTTTTTGTTGCAAAGATAGCAACGAATTTTTTTGTTGCTAAATATTTGATGTTAAAATAAGAACGAAATATTTTGTTGCTAAATAGCAACGAAATTTTTTGTTGCTAAATATTTATGAAGGGGACAAATTATTTTTTTAAATAATCTCATCTCTTTTTTTAAAACAAATATTTTTATTGTTATCCTCCTCTCATAAAACATAATTGTTGTTTATATATTTATAAATTAGCATTAATATTTTATATCCAACTAAATATTTAATAATATATTTAATTCTTAATATAATTTTATAAATAGTTTAAATATATATAAATTAGTATGGGTTATTAGTATAAAAAATAAATTATATATATATATATAAAGATATATATATATATGCGTATAAATTAAGATATTTATATTATAAGAAAATATATATAATATATAAGAATATATATTATAAGAATTATATATATTATCAGGAAATATACATGTATATATTATCAGGAAATATATATATAGAAATTATTTTGTATTAATAAGAGTACCGCCAAAAATCAACAAGTTGGTTTGGCCGGATGGGTGGTTTAGAGGTTTCATCTAAAATTTTGTGGTTAGGGGTTCGAATCTTGGCACAAGACTAAAAATGTATATATTTTGTTATATATAAATATTATTTAAATTTTGACAAAATAATTAATAAAATATCAAATATTAGCAACAAAAATAGAATCCCTTGCTAATTTAAAAAGGATTAGTTTCCTTGCTAAAAAATTCTTGCAAAATAGGAACGAATAATTTCCGTGCTAAAATTAGCTAGGAGCATATTAGCTAGGATTATCTTTTGTTTTTAAATTCGTTGCTAATTAAAAATAGCAACAAATTTAACCAAATAGCAAGGAATTTCACTCCTTGCTAATTAAGATTTTTCTCGTAGTGTACGTAATTAGTTTCAAATAAAACCATCTCAGCATACACAGAGTCACACACAACGGAAGCATTTTATTTAAGATTAAACAAGAATACATTTTATCCACTTGTTCACTAGGAACGAATATACAACACAAGTTCATTACATGAATGTTTATATCACCAAGTGGATTACAAACATCGGCACGCAGGCTGGCCACACATGAAAAGTCGTAAACATGCTTCACACTTTGGCCTTCGAGGGCTAGCATAACGCAGCAGCTGGGACTTCAACCCGCTATTTTCTGCTTGTCTCGCCAGGACCTGTACAAACAAATTTCACAAAACGTGGGAAAACATGCAATCGGTCAGCTTTAGCTGACCAAGATATATAACGACCCCACCCACTATCGGGGTGGCGGTACTCCTTCCCTACAGGCAAACGTTAGCAGCATATAAGTCTATATCTGCATTCATCACCAACGTCGGCATTCACAACCATACGTTTCGTGCTCACAAGGCACACTTCGGTGTACTCCCCGAGTTACAGCAACAATCTAAGTCATTTTTCAACTTAGACATCACTAAGTACTTTTTTAACTTAGCATACTATGAACTACCATCAAGGTTGTCCTGCCTTACGGTTCTATTCCCAAAATGCCCGCAGTGAAACGGAGGTCGCGACCTTGTCACTGGATGGCTAAGGGCCGGGTTCGGTTCAGCTTTGTTCCCGTGCTCATATCATCGGGCAAGTTAACTACCCGACATGAGTGCAGCTTCCCCTTGTGCCTACTATTGGCTCACAAGGCCAACGAAGGTAGGCACACTGTCCCTTCCTTCCATGTTGTTACGCACCCAGTCTCGTTTGACCTAGGCTTCACATTTTGCTCACTGGGAGCTACCGCCAGCGGTAAGGCTACCGCCTGGCGTTAATGACAGAACTCATTTATGCCCTCTGCTATGCTCAGCAATTGCGAGTGTATAGCTTTCTGGTGCTACGCATCTAGTCCCCAAGACCTAGGCTTTACACCCAAAATGGCTTGCTGGCTTCGACCGGGAGCTACCACCAGCGGTAGCACTACCGCTGGGTGGTAGGAGACAGATCAATGATTCTGCCTCCTTTTTCGGGTATTTTCTTGAGTTTGCCTCCAGATCTCCCTGCAGTACATCACCACATCCAGAACCCGAAAACATAGCACATATACTCGGAGTCTTCTCCAGCTCGCAATAAGTAATAATCATCACCAATCCAAACCAACATGTCTAGATGGGCTTCACACATCATGTCTATGTTTGTACAATGATCCGGACTATATATGCAATTTCTATGGGGATATTCGATATCAGCCCACCGGAAGAACCTATCTACTAATTAGTGGAAATCTTCTTACCATTATGCCAATAAAAGGACTGACATGTCCAGATATTCAGAAGGAGAGTCGTTACACTTGATGCTCGTTTCGGTGTCATAGGATCAAAGTTGAGTTGGATGGAAGCGTTCAAAGCGCCTTCCTTTCTGCGGATTCAACCCGGGCACACGACGTCAAGAGTTCTCACCGGTACAAGGGCTGATTGCAACTCAGCCCTTTCTCCTTCTTTCTTTCCCTTTCCTTTAAGAGGTTTCTTGAAGAGAAAGAGAGAGAATAAAAGAGAAAGAATGAGATTTCATAAGTCCCTCTGCCCTTTAAGGAATTCGGGACTAATCTCAGCCATCAGATTGCCAAGCCAAAATCACAGAATGGCCATGATTTAATTTTATAAATCTTATCCTGACAGCTACCGCTCCGCGGTAGCACTACCACCCCGCGGTAGCACTACTGCCCCGCGATAGTACTTAGGCGGTGGAGCTTATCTACTCACCGCTTAAGCTTCTCGACGATATTTCATCTCGACGATATTTCATCTCGACGCATCCCATCGATATTACTACCGCCAGCGCTAACCCTACCGCGTGGCGCTCGCGTCTCATCGACAAAGATCATCACGTCGATACATATATCGTCTCGATCATCTCGACGTCATGTCGATAGTGCTACCGCCTGGCAGTAGGATTTACCGCCACGCGTTAGCCTAAATGTAGAGACCTCTCGACAATAGCAGGACCTTCCCGTCGACAAGGTAAGAGCATCCCGTTGACATTCCTACCGCCAGCGCTAGCACTACCTCCTGGCGGTAAGTCCTGCTACCAGAAAATTTTGCTTTCTTCAGCTGGGAAACTTAGGTGTTACATAAACCCCGAGATAGCCTAACACATACCTCATTTAAGGAGATTTAGGTCATCTCATGTTATGGAAATAAGAGGGCATAGTTGGAAATTCACTCTCAAGTCCAGGACTTGTAATTAAGCCTAGGGTAACTTGGTGATTGTATAATCTAGAATGAGTTGTTGTGTGGTTAGGGATTGTTGACTTAGTATGGATCTATATATATAAGTCCCAGTGAGCTCCAAGGTTGGGTGAAACGAGGTTTATGGGGCAAACCTTACACTAGAGTCAGACATAACACGGGTACCACAAGTAATCCTTAGGATCACGAGTAGACATACTCATGTTTTATACACCCCTTACACTAGAGTCAGACCCTAGGTTTTAGGGTGATGCCAACTCGGTAATAGTGGTAGTAAGTTCTTGATGTGGTTTGAAGGATATGGTTATATCCTGGTAAGGACTTGGTTATTAGTCATTGGGTGCTGGTAAGCACATGTTTATAATTGGTAAAATCATTATTACTTTAATGACAAGGTTGATTATAGTCCTTGGGTGGTGGAGGCACGTTTATTACATATGGGTTTATGAGTGTTGGTATACATTGTTGCAAATTAATCTTGGGTGTAGGATTGCTTGTGGCTAGTCTACGAGCTTTTACGGTCATCACACTGACAAAAGTTGAGGGATAGACTCTAGGCTGGTGGGGTTGTGGTCTTGTAGGTCAGCTTAGCTGGTGTCTTGGTGACGTTTTTCTGTTAACCCTTCCCTTAGCTATTAAGACTCTGCCGGTTTTAGCTGAGCAAGAGTACGCGATTTCTCCCCTGGTTTTAGCATCGAGGCGTACGTAGGGCCTAGGTCTTGTAGTGTGCATACCCACATAGTAGTGGAGAAGCTTGTTCCATTGCCACCGTCTGGCCACGATGGGAGGTGCCTGAGAGGTTAATGTAACATCCAACATGCCATGTGTAGTATTTTGTAATCGCCTAATAAAGGTTATAAATAGAGGGTACCGCATGTAATGTAGATATGAAAAGTTTAATAAAATTTGCTATGTTTCTTCTCAATTTCCCATCCCTCTTCGTCTCTCCGCCCCGGCCATCTCCCAGCCTTTCTTCTTCTCTCCAATCCTCGGACTCCTCTCCTTGGCCATTCCCATGTTTACTCTTATACCAGATTTAGGATCGCAATATTTTGGTGCTCTCGTTGAGAGAAATCTTGCGGCGTTCAAGCCTTAAGATCTGCGGAGTCTCAAGCCTCTCAAGTAAATCAAGAACGGCGAATCTGGACAAGCTTTGGCGAGTTGTGATCAAGAACGACTCATCCTCTTGAATTAAACCGGTGGCCGGACAACGAATCTGCGTCTAATTCGATGCTACCGCCTCTCGTCCTGATCTCTACTCCGTCGATGTCACTCCACCTTCGTCAACATTTGTTCTTGTCGTGACCTCAGCTGAAATCAAGAACGGCCACCCTCTGCAATCGTGGCTAGATCCTTCCTCGAATCACTGCATTCACCAACAATTTCTGCCTTTACACCTCAATTTGAACTCCACGCTAGGACTTCTGAGCCCAGTCCATAGATTTCGCCGGTCAAAGCAATCTCCAACAACGATTCTGCCGATGATACACCCATCGGAAAGCAAGCAACAACCACGCCCAAGCATTCAAGATCGCAGACACCTCCATACTGAAATTCTAGTTGTCGATTCATCCATGTTGCCATTTCATTCTACATACTATTTGGGAGAAAGAGACGACTGACCTTCTTGCCTCACCAGCAGAAAGTTGGAAACACTAAAAAAATCACTAGAATTCTTCCAGCAATTTGAATGGCTGTCATTCCTTACCCCTCCAGATTGGTTGCATCCATAATCGTCATTTGAGTTCTCAATTGAAATTCAAATTCATTCGGACAACTTCGGGATAAGAGCTCGTGATATTGCATTGGTACTAAAGCAGGCTTTCTTCAAGAACTTAAGCAGAGCAACCCGTTGTTACAGAAGACAAGAATCCTGCTCCTCATAACCAAAAAATTTTATAATGATGAATGACTTCTTTGATGCTATGGAGGTTTGCAAGCAAAACATGAAACACAACTTTGATGTCTTTCAACAACAGATGAAAGACTTCCAACAACAGAGGGACAATCAATTTAAACTCCTCATGGATACAACACACCAAACATTTGGAGAACTTCGTAATCAATCATCTAATTACTGTTTCCTATTTGCCGAATTTCAACAAGCTCTCTCTCTCAAATTGGCGGCCTACAACAATCAACATGAAGAGACAATCAATAAATTGATGCAAAGGATTGAAGATACAATTCCAACCCTTCTTGGGGAAGCCCGAGAAACTAACCAAGAAAGCATAATTCTTGAAGAGCAACTTCCGATGAATATTAATCTGTCATCAAAACAACATCGCTTCTTGACAATCCCATTCTTGACGAATTTACTCCCAATGCTGGCGACTTTTCCGGCATTCTATACACTACCCTCAATTTAGAAATCATGTATAAACCTGAGTACATTTCGATATCTACAGCATGTCAACAGCTAGACCGAAATGATTTACTGTTGCCTTTCAACACCGCAACATTTCAGAACCAGTTCATTCATAAAGCAACTATCATAATTCTTGTGTTTGACCCCGGTGGAATGTTTGAAGCAGCAAAATTTCCAGTTCACAATGTTGCAATCATTTGGACCTTACTATACACATGCTCAATCTTTGAAGAGCACATGCTGTGTATCTAAATTTGAAGTACCTCAAGCAACTTGTAGCATGCAAAAATGGTTGCTAAAATTTGATTCAAGTTCAAGCAAGCGGACACACTTCTATTTTTAGAGGACTAAACGATGAGGACGTCGTTGTTAAAAGGAGAAGGCAATGTAACATCCAACATGCCATGTGTAGTATTTTTGTAATCGCCTAATAGAGGTTATAAATAGAGGATACCGCATGTAATGTATATATAAAAAGTTTAACAAAATTTGCTATGTTTCTTCTCATTTCCCGGCCCTCTTCATCTGTCCGCTCCGGCCATCTCCCGGCCTTTCTTCTTCTCTCCCAGCCTCTGCCTCCTCTCCTTGGCCATTCCCCTGTTTACTCTTATACCAGATTTAGGATCGATACAGTTAACTACTCTCGAAAAGTGGGAACTAAAGGTCTATGTCGACATAGAGTTGTGTGCGTGAGTAAATCATGGGTGAGTTAACATTCATCATACATTGTATTGTATTGCATCGCACCGCATAAATCGATCCTCATCATATAAATTAGTATGAGTTCTTTTATTTGATGCGTTACTTTTGTATTCTTACACAAGATTTTTAACTTATTGTATGGACATTTTTATAAGTTAAGTTGTTCTCAGTCCTTTACATATTGCTTCTTTTATGATGTTATTACATGCTCTTACTGTTGTTGCAATCTTTAGAATTGATTATAATCTTGCTCAAGTAATAACAATTGCTATCATATATTATACTCCGACTTGTCACCTGCTTGTACATATATTACTGCTTATATTGCAGCCTTGTTTCCATCCTCCCCCAGTGCCTCGGAGTCGTCGGGGGAGTGGATGCTGAAACTGTTTTGTCTTTTGACTAACGGTCATCGTACCACATCATTTTAGGAGCACGTAGTCGGAGCAGCATCACCTCGTTCAGGAGGACCACTAGGCCATGGAGACAGGGCCTGACATGACGACATAACACATCATGATCCCTCCTACATTTACATGCTAATGTGGATTGTGGACTTCATATTAATTTAATTAATGATTGAAAAATATTGGTTGGCTTGTAACGAACAGACATTGCCGGCAGGATAGACGTCTTGTAGTTGTTGCTAGTCTGTGTGTTGACACTACCGCAAAACAGCTATTTTGAGCATAAGAATCTCCTTGACGGTCCTCAATTTTTGGGAGGGCGGAGTCTTACAAAGATGCTGGAAGTTAAAATGAAGGTAACTGCTCCTAGATTGTCATAAATGTTGGGGAGAAGCTTCAAGGTGGACGGAAAATGGCGAGGACAAGCGACAGTGAGGAAGAAATACTCCAGCGGCGTCGTATGGTATCTAAGGCTTCATTTGGCGTGGCGTTAGAGGCCGCGTTTGCCGCAAACGCCGCCACAAGGCGGGTAACCAAACGCCCAGCAGCGGCGTTTGCCGCGTCTCCACCCACTGCGCCATGAGAAAAGCTCCGAAAAGCCGCGGTTCCTCCCGCCGCTCCCTCCCTCCAGTTCGAATGTCGCGGTTCCTCCTGCTGGTTCCGCCCGCCACCACCGCGCAGCCTAAGAGACTGGCGCAGAAGTCCCGAAATAACCAAATAACCACTAGCTCACAAGCCCTAAACGATTTAAAAATATACATATTTAATTCCAACAGAATGGCGTGTCAACATCATATAAATCCCGCGATCGCTAACCGGATCCCGCGCACAAAAATTTCGCCAATTTACCAAAAACTCCTCATGCCTAAACTTCAACCAAAAGCATAAGATACAATTAATCCAGCATCTCTGCTTCCCTTGCAAAACAAGCTGTGCAGAATTTCTTTCACACTCAACTAACCAGTCACCAGCCATGACTGCACGGAGGTGGAGGTTGTGAACGCGGTTATTATGAATCGTCGTTCGTTAACGCCCGACCTCACCTAAGGAACTTCGTCCACTTTTACGTTCAAAACTAATTTTCTTTTCTCGGTGGCACTCATAACTATTGTCATGCCAAACATACATTTTAAAAGGGCAATGTTATCAGCAGTCCTATAACCGCTAAATGCATATCTTTGATATTCGCAGTCCAATGAATTTAAGTGTCTTTAGGATTGCGAATAGCCGTTTTAGGTGTTTTAGGACTGTGAATAGCCGTTTTAGGCACTTTTAGGACTGCGAATAGCTATTTTAAGTGTTTTAGGACCACAAATAGCTGTTTTATGTGTTTTTAGGATTGCGAATAGCTATTTTAGGTGTTTTAGGACTGCAAATAGCTATTTTAAGTGTTTTTAGGACTGTATAACCGTTTTAGATGTTTTTAGGACTGCGAATAGCTGTTTTAGGTGTTTTTAGGACTGCGAATAGCCGTTTTATGTGTTTTTAGAACTGCAAATAGCCATTTTAGGTGTTTTTTAGGACCGTGAATAGTCGTTTTAGGTGTTTTTAAGACTGCGAATAGCCGTTTTAGGTGTTTTTAGGACTGCGAATAGCCGTTTAGGTGTCTTTAGGACTGCGAATAGCCGTTTTAGGTATTTTTAGGACCGCGGATAGCCGTTTTAGGTATTTTTAGGACTGCGAATAACCGTTTTAGGTGTTTTTAGAATTGCAAATAATTGTTTTAGATCTTTTTAGGACTGTGCATAGCCGTTTTAGGTATTTTTATGACTGCAAATAGCCGTCGTAGGACTGCTAATAATACCACCCTTATAAAATGGTGATATTTAGGTCCAAACTCACCGGAGCAAAAACACTACACTTATGCCCTCAAAATCGGCATAACCATGAAGTACTCAACCTACAAAAACATTCCAACCATTTTTAGGACTGCGATTAGCCATTTTCGGTGTTTGTAGGACTGCGAATAGCCGTCGTAGGACTGCTAAGAACATCACAAATGTTTTGGTCCAAACTCACCGGAGCAAAAACACCGTGCCAAACGGAGACGAAGGTACAGGGGCAAAATAGACTTATACCCTCAAAATCACAAGCTACAAAAACATTCCAACCAAACAAACAAGAACTCGCACTCACAGTATATCAGTAAATGCTCAAAATGATTAATGGAAAGCAGAGCAAAAGAAGCAGGGATGTTCTGCATGATGGATAATGAAGCCGGATCTCTTCTAGAATGGGCCGCAAAAAACATCACAACCACCTTCTTCAAATGCACCAGATGGCAGGTTGAAGAAACCACCGACCTTCTCAACTGCCCCTTCCACTACTTCTGCGCAGCTCCTACGCCGGAAACTATCCTCCGATCATCGACGCGGTGGCGCTCGCCGCCACGGTCAGTTCCTTCCTCTCGTCTGCAGCTTTCACAGTGCTGGAATTCAAAAACAGAGGCTCCCCGCCGGAAAGTTTCAGCAGAAACTTGAAGAGAAGATATTTCCTTCCTTCTGGCCCAGTAATGCTCCCGGTGTTGATGTTCGTCCTCGCCAACGGACAAAGGATCAACACTTTCTTTCCGCTCTCCCAAATGGGGCCTTCAATCCTCCTCCTCATTCATGTCTCTGCTCTCGGTTTTGTAAACTTTCCGGTTCTGCTCGAAGTTTCAACCATTTCTGGAATTCTTCATGCAAGTTTGAATCTTGATTCCATAATCCTTCCCTACTACACCGGACTGGATGCGCTTTCCAAGTCTTTCTTCTCCGACGAGTGTCCGTCGTGCGTCTGCCGGAAAGAGGATTTGGTGGTGGGAGGGAGGCTGGTGTCCTACAGAGGATGCTCGAAGACTACTCTGTTAATTGTAACGGCTCTCTGTTCCAGAATTTTATGCAGTGTTTCACCGGAAAAGAGATTCAGTTTGCTGATCAAGCTGATGCTGGAAGGAATTGGGTGGGTCGCAGTTGCAGGGGATGCAGTTTATCTGACCGTTAGAATGCCGGACGGAGGTTCAGTCACGAAGGCGACGATCTACGGTGGGATTTGCGCTTTGATCTTTTTAAATGTGTTTAGGAGAATGTATGATCTGTACGGCTGGCATAAAATAGAGAAAATGAAGAACTTATGCCTTAACGATGTCGGAATTCTGTAATAAAAAGAGTATTTCATTAAGGATTCAGTTCTGCAGCAATAGCTAGATTGACGAAGGTATAATATAATTGTTATTCTAGTTTATAAATTGTTTTCCGCGGACAAATTTTAGACTTGAGTATTCGATATGTTTGTTCTCTCCTGAGCAGGGCCCGACAACGAAGGAACATCTCTGACGATCTTCTGAGCATTTCAAGGTGTGCACAGATCGCGAATCATAAAATAAATGAGCGGATAGAGACCGAGTTGAGGAAGAAAGACGATTTCTTCACCGTTCATGCGATTTCGATTTGTTTGTGAAGATTCAGATAGATGGGGTTTGTTTGGGAGGATTTAGATAGCTAGGGTGAATAAATCGCATGAACGGTGAAGAAATCTTCTTTCTTCCTCCACTCGATCTCTATTCTTGCATTGATTTTATGAATCACGATCCGTGGACATTGAAGTGCTCAGAAGGTCGTCAGAGATGTTCCTTCGTCGTCAAGCTCTGTTCAGGAGAGCAAAGATATTGAATGCTCAAATCTAAAATTGGTCTGCGGATAAGAACTTGTAAATTAGAAAAATTTAGTCTGCGGACAGACATTTATGATCTGCGAATAACAATTCCCTATAATTAATGTCTTTATAATTTGTTTAACACTGCCTAGAGAGAAATATTAAAAACAACTAGCTAATCAATCTAGATATATGATTAGTATTTTAATCATGGACAATGTTATAAGCAATCCTATAATGGCTAAACGCAGTCCATTGATATTCGTAGTCCAATAAATTTAAGTGTTTTTAGGGCTGTGAATATCCATTTTAGATGTTTTAGGCCTACGAATAACCATCGTAGGACTGCTAATAACATCACCCTTAATCATTTGGTAAATATTTCGGTTGGTGTAACTATATATAGTTACTTGATAGTTAGATTTATATTGTCCATTACAATGAGAGATGGATTCATATTTTTCTTCTAGAGAAAACTTGCTCATTCTTAAAATCGTTGGATCGGTCTTCTGTTACTGAGGGTCTGTTTGGGTGAGTGGTAGCAAATGAAGATGAAGGTAAATCAATATTTTTGTATGGAGCTTCATCTGCGTCACTGCGTGGTTGAAATCACGCATAAAATGACGTTTTGGAGGATTGTTGGTTCCAAATGAAATCGATTCAAAATGACTAAAAAATAGTGTGTTTAGAAAAATGCAATGGAGAAAAGAACGCCCAAACAACTAGAGCCTAAATATGAAGAAGTACGTGCAGGTTCATTTTTATATAATATATATGAGTGGCGGTGCACGGGGATATGAGTGGGCATTAAAAACTGCAAGCATCGCACAAATCACATAGATTTTTAAACCGCGCGGCAAAGTTTTGGTTTTATTTTTGCGTTTTAGGACTTAGATAAAATATGTGAGGTGTAATTTTTAGATCTTGAAAATTGCAAAAATCACGTTGCACTAATGTGACCACATAATTTAATAAAATATAGAATAATTGTGTCAGTTATTAAGCATGTAACTATATATATTTCACAGAAGAAAGGGAGATGTGCATCAATTTTTTTGATATTCAAAACTGTAAATAGGTTAATGTCTTTTATTGGAAATATGTTAATGTTTTTATTGGATGTTTTTTATTAGAACATTGAGTACATGAGCAAAAAATGGGAGTTGCGAAGATGGGAATGCTTAGGTGGATGTTGTTGGGCTAGAGAGCACGCAAGTCCGACCAGAGCACCTGCAAATTAGTTCGAGCAAGTACCTGCACGACCGCTTAGCGGTATGCCGATACACAATCAAAAATACAGCACAAAATAACAACAATAAAGGTGACACACAGATATAACGTGGAAACCCAATAGGGTGAAAACCACGGGACGATCGGAGTCCAACCCGGAAAGCCGCCACTAAAAATGTGTAAAACAGATAGGCAATTACAAGGCTTTCCCTCCTCGATCCACACAGGATCTTCACCAACTTCGCACCACACAATAATACACAATAAACAGTAGCAAGAAGTTGCAAGTTACCGACAGTGGCGGACGAGACGGATTACACAAATCCTCTCCAAGATGCCTCTTCGAATCCTTGCCCAAGTCTGCTCCAGATCCAATCTGTGTAGGCGAAGTATTCCTCGTCAACGTCGCAGAGACTCCGAAAGCTCTCCCCAAACTAAGACACTTGCCACAAAGGCCTCTCTAGAAACTCTTTCAATGCTTGAGATGGGAGAGAAGTGGATTGCTTACCCCTCCTCCTTCATGCCTATTTATAAGGCCAAAACCAATGGGTAGATGGTGGTAGATAGCATGTGCATGAAGCTTCCATGAAGCTTCCCTCGGTCAAAAGCACATGTCATGAAGCTTCCTCTGGGCACTTTCCTAGAAGCTTCCTTCAAGAGCACATGTTGATTTCTTAGTCAAAGGTGGCTACCCCTTTTCACACTTGCATGAAACACATGCTTAAAAAGCATGGTCAAAAGGTGGCTAGCCCCTTTCACACTTAGGATAAAATACCTCATCAAATCTCCCCCTTTTCGACTAAGTGAAAAATATGTCCTTCTAATTATCTTCATTTGGTAAGACCTTCATGTCTCCTCCATATGTCGATAGATCCAGCACCACCAAGTTCGAGTTAGTAAAACTCAAATCCACAGTTTTCTCCACAAAGGACGGGAACTGTACCCAACAATTTATCCCCTTTGCATTTATGTGGAAGAGATCGCCATGCCAGCGATCCTCACACAATGTTCGAACTTCCCCCTCGACACAGTCTTCGTAAGCATATCCGCTCCATTGTCATCTGTGTGCACCTTCTGCAAATCCAGCTCTCTCTGCTCTAGAGTATCGCGTATCCAATGATACCGCGTATCAATATGCTTGGATCTCGAGTGGAAGGTGGGGTTCTTCCCTAAGTGAATCACGCTCTGACTGTCACATAAGAGTGTGTAGTGCTCCTGAGTGAAACCCAACTCTTTGATGAAATGCTTCATCCAAAGAAGCTCTTTTCCTGCCTCAGTGACTGCAATAAACTCTGCCTCCGTAGTAGACAGTGCAACGCACTTCTGTAGTCTTGACTGCCACGAAACAGCTCCCCCAGCAAATAGGATCAGGTACCCAGAGGTTGATCTTCTGGAGTCCAAATCTCCAGCCATATCAGCATCTGTGTAGGCTAGTAGCTCTGGCTCACTATCTCCAAACCTTAACGTTAAATCTGATGTCCCATGTAGGTACCTTAAAATCCACTTCACAGCGCTCCAATGTTCTCTCCCAGGATTGGAGAGAAACCTACTAACAGTACCAACAACATGCGCTATATCAGGGCGAGTGCATACAATGACATACATAAGACTACCAACTGCAGAAGCATAGGGGACCTTCTGCATCTCCTCTTTCTCCTCAGGTGTGCTCGTGCACTGGTCAGCGGTAAGTCTGAAGTGAGCTGCAAGCGGCGTGCTCACCTTCTTCGCCTGATCCATACTAAATCTCTGTAGCACCTTCCTGATATATCTTTCCTGTGACAACCAAAGTAACTTGGAGCCTCTGTCTCTCCGAATATGCATCCCTAGGATGGTCTTCGCAGCTCCCAAGTCCTTCATCGCAAATGTGGAGCTCAACTGCCGCTTCAGCTCGGCAATGCGCGCAGTGCTCCTCCCGACTATCAACATGTCGTCAACATAAAGGAGTAAAATAATGAAATCCTCTGGAGCGTACTGCTTCACAAACACGCAGTAATCAAGGGTGGTCCTCCTGAAGTCGATCTCCCCCATAAAAGCATCGAACTTCTTGTACCACTGTCGCGGGGCCTGCTTTAGGCCATATAAGCTCTTCTTCAGGCAACAGACCAGGCTCTCCTTCCCTTTCACCTTGAAACCTTCAGGCTGCTACATATAAAGCTCCTCCTCAAGATCGCCATGCAGAAAGGCGATCTTAACATCCATCTGCTCAATCTCCAGGTCTAGCCTTGCAGCAAGGCCAAGAACAACCCGGATAGACGACATCTTCACAACAGGAGAGAAGATCTCATCAAAATCAACTCCTTGTTGTTTCTGACTGAAACCCTTCACCACTAATCTTGCCTTGTATCTGAGTGGTGTCGAGGGGTCTCCCTGCTTTACTCTGAAAATCCATCGATTCTTCAGAGCCTTCTTGCCCTTAGGCAATCGTACCAGCTCATAAGTATGGTTCTCATGCAGAGACTGCATCTCCTCCTGCATAGCAACCATCCACTCTTTCTTCTCTGAGCTCTGCACTGCTTCATCAAAGCACTCGGGCTCCCCCGCACCAGTCAACAAAATATACTCAGTAGCAGAGTATCTCGAAGATGGTTGTCTGACTCGATCAGACCTCCGCGGAGCGAGCTCTACTGTTGGTATGGGCACATCATCAATGATGTCCTCTGTAGGCTCGCCATCATTCATATCCTCATGGCATGGAAGTGGCTCAACGCCCTGCACTGGATCAGGCTCTGCGGCCTCCTCAGTATCATCACCTCCAGTCATAGGAGACTCTTCATCAGTGCGAGAGCCAGCCTTCTCAGTCTTTTCAGGATCAAGCATATTCTGATCTTCACAAAATATGGCGTCGCGACTGCGTACCAGCTTCTTCTCAACCAGGTCAAAGAACCTGTAGCCAAACTCGCCGCTGCGTCCATATCCCAAAAATATGCACTGACGGGTCTTGGAATCCAACTTCGATCTTTCATCCCGGGGGATGTGCACAAAGACTTTGCAGCCGAAGACCCTCAAGTGACTATATGAAGGGTCCTTCCCGTACCAAACCCTATCAGGAACATCCTCCTGTAATGCATAATTGGGAGATAGGTTGATGACGTGTGCAGCTGTGCATAAAGCCTCACCCCAAAACATGCCAGGTAGCTTTGACTCAGATAGCATGCACCTCACCCTCTCCATCAAGGTCCTGTTCATCCTTTCAGCTACGCCATTCAGCTGCGGCGTCTTGGGCGGAGTCTTTTCATGTCTGATCCCTTGTTCTCTGCAATACTCATCAAAAGGACCAATATACTCTCCCCCATTGTCGGACCTGATGCACTTTAACTTCTTCCCAGATTGCCTCTCCACCTCAGCGTGGAATCTTCGAAAAGTGTCGAGAACCTCACCTTTGGTCTTAATAGCATAGACCCAAAGTTTTCTCGAATAGTCATCAATGAACGTCACGAAGTAAGACACTCCTCCTCTCGTCTGGACCTTCAGTGGCCCGCAGACATCAGTATGTACGAGCTCTAGTGGCTCGGATCTCCTGGTGGAGCTGTGGCTGAATGAAACTCTATTCTTCTTTCCAGCCATACAATGATCGCATCTCTCCAACTGATCCTCAGATAGATCAGTGATCATCTGCTTCTTGGAGAGACATCCTAGCCCTATCTGGCTGATGTGACACAATCTCCTGTGCCATAAAGAGGTGGATGCTCCATCTCTGACAGTGTTGACCTGAGCAGCTTCAGGCCTCCCCTCCATGTAGTATAAACCAGTCTCTCTATAACCTCTGGCCACTACTAGCGACCCCTTGATCAGCTTCCAAAAATTTCCACCAAAGACACTTAAGTGTCCCTCATCACCTAGTTTTCCAACTGAAACTAGGTTGAAGCGAATGTCAGGAACATGTCGCACATCTCTTAGGATTAGCAATCCTCCAGTGCTCGTCTTCAGGTGCATGTCTCCCCTCCCGATGACTTTCGACGTGTCGCCATTGCCCATTCTAAGTACTCCACAGTCGTGAGTTGTGTAGGTGGCAAACAACGCTCTATTGTGGGAGACATGTGCAGAAGCACCTGAGTCCACAATCCAGCTCCTATCATCGCACGATAGTGCAGCAGTGACGTCATCTCCTACAATGATGACATCGTCCTCCTCTGCCGAAGCGATGGCCGCCGTGTAAGTGTCCGTCTTCTCAGTTGAGGACTCTCCCTTCTTCTTCTGGTCATTCTTCAGAGTGTAACAAAACTTTTGAATATGACCTTTCTTGTGGCAGTAATGACACTCCACATTTTGGTAGCGAGACTTAGATTTCCCTCTACTTTGGCTCCTCTCGCTCTTCCTTTCTCTACTCTTGCTCCTGCCTCTCCCCCTGGGCTCAGTGTAGAGGATGTCAGCTCGTGAAGAAGAGCCTGATATCCCTTGAGACTTTCTTCTCACCTCTTCGTTCAGGATGCCACTCTTGGCAATCTCCATAGTAATGATGCCCCCGGGAGAGGAGTTGATTAGAGAAACTCTAACCATCTCCCAAGATTCTGGAAGAGACTTCAGCAGCCATAATGCGTTGACCTCATCCTCGAAGGTCACCTTCATAGCAGTAAGTTGATCAATAATACCTTGGAACTCATTCACATGATCCAGGATAGGGGATCCTTCCCTGTATCTGAACTCACCCAGCTTCTTCAGTAGATATAGCTTGTTGATGCCAGTACTCTTGGCATACAACGTCTCGAGAGTCTTCCAAATTATCTTTGCATCAACGATACTCGCGACATGATTGTAGACGTTCGGTTCCACGAACCGTCTGATGAATCCGCATAACTTTCGGTGCTCCACCTTCCATTTCGTCGGATCCGTGTCCTTTGGCATCTCCTCAAAGACAGGAGCATGCCAACCCTTCACGTAGATGAGATCTTCCATCAGTAAGTGCCACTGATGGTAATTTGCGCCGTTTAATTTTACCATTTGCTCAGAACCTGAACCCGAAGTAGACTCCATCGTGCTCTGTCAATTGATCAGACTGACCTCAGTTCTCCGAGTCGATTATTTCCAAGAAGAAAATCAAAGAGGATAGGGAGCGGACCAATAGTCGTCACCTACCGCACCCGATCACCAACCCGAAATATTCGATCGGCTCGTCTCAAATCTTAAATAGGTCAGCCTGATAACAGCTCTAATAATGAATCTACCTCTGATACCACTTGTTGGGCTAGAGAGCACGCAAGCCCGACCAGAGCACCTGCAAATTAGTTCGACCAAGTACCTGCACGACCGCTTAGCGGTATGCCGATACACAACCAAAAATACAGCACAAAATAACAACAATAAATGTGACACACAGATATAACGTGGAAACCCAATATGGTGAAAACCACGAGACGATCGGAGTCCAACCCGGAAAGCCGCCACTAAAAATGTGTAAAACAGATAGGCAATTACAAGGCTTTCCCTCCTCGATCCACACAGGATCTTCACTAACTTCGCACCACACAATAATGCACAATAAACAGTAGCAAAAAGTTGCAAGTTACCGACAGTGGCGAACGAGACGGATTACACAAATCCTCTCCAGGATGCCTCTTCGAATCCTTGCCCAAGTCTGCTCCAGATCCAATCTGTGTAGGCGAAGTATTCCTCGTCAACGTCGCAGAGACGTCCGAAAGCTCTCCCCAAACTAAGACACTTGCCACAAAGGCCTCTCTAGAAACTCTTTCAATGCTTGAGATGGGAGAGAAGTGGATTGCTTACCCCTCCTCCTTCATGCCTATTTATAAGGCCAAAACCAATGGGTAGATGGTGGTAGATAGCATGTGCATGAAGCTTCCATGAAGCTTCCCTCGGTCAAAAGCACATGTCATGAAGCTTCCTCTGGGCACTTTCCTAGAAGCTTCCTTCAAGAGCACATGTTGATTTCTTAGTCAAAGGCGGCTACCCCTTTTCACACTTGCATGTAACACATGCTTGAAAAGCATGGTCAAAAGGTGGCTAGCCCCTTTCACACTTAGGAGAAAATACCTCATCAGATGTGTGGACACACGAGACTGGATGAAATTAGGAATGAATGTATCGGGGATAAGACAGGAGTGACACCAATTGCAGAGAAGATGCGAGAAGCTCGACTAAGATGGTTTGGACACGTACAAAGGAGACCATTATAGGTGCCACATGTTAGGTGTTGTGAGAGTTTAGTCACTAGGCATGTTAAACGGGGGAGGAGTAGACCAATAAAGACTTAGAATGAGACTATAAGTAAAGACATGATGTACTTACGCATTAGTGAGATTATGACTAAAGATAGGGCACAATGACGACAAAGAATCCATATAGCCTATCCCACTATAGTGAGATAAAGGTTGAGTGTTGTTGTTGTTATTAATCCAAAAAAAATGTATAAGAAATATATGGGGATAGAACATTTGTGCCAAATAATATATTTGGTAGATAGTAAAAAATGTTTAATTAAAAAACATTTCTCTAATCAAATAAATACTAAACTATATGCATCCTTTCGTTGCGCGTGTTTATAAAAAGAGCAATTATTGTCGTGATATCTAGCTGCTGCAAAGACTACAACAAGGTTAGTAAGTACATTTTCACTACAAGGTTAGCAACGAGCAAATACAACAACAACAGAACCCATATAGTCCCCAATCATTGAGTGCATGGGCGAGGGAAGATTGGAAACAGACCTAACCTTTGGCATTATGCACAAAGTGGCTTCCCTCGGAGGAGAAAGACATAACCTTTGACAATAAATGCACAAAGTGATTAGCAACGAGCAAATATTTCTCGAAAATGATCTTCGTAGCAACATCTTCACTTTATTTACAACGAAAATTACAACTTTACATAGGTTGTTATTTTTGTTTTGATGGGAATATCTAATTCTATCGCTATAGCGGATATGTTTGCCTGAATATTTAGATAGTGATGATAGTAACATAAACAAAATAGAACGCGCAATATAACACTAACACATCATGAATATCTCAAGATCATTGGTTTTTGCCTTTGAAACCATCCTACAACTTGTTGAAAATGTCTTTCTCCATTTAATGGTGGTAGGTTGGGTTGCTTCAAAATAACCATCCTTGTCATTTTCAACTTTTGGGCCTCAATTTAGCTTTGTTTCCAATCTAAAGCTATTCTTATAAAATAAAATAAAAATCATTTAATTAATATAAGTTCTTCTCTCTCTAGAATTAATGGTGGGAGGTATCAAATCCAGTTAGTAATGCACTAGTTTATGGTATTTTGCATTCCACTTTACTAACCTAATTAATTCTCCTCTTTCTAGAATTAATGCCTTATTTTGCATTTCATGTACTAACCTAGACATATAGGAGCTGGTAGCATTTTTTTATCTTTGACTGTAGAATACGCTAACATATGGGCTTCGTTTGGCGCGGTGACGGCGGTCGTGAGCGCGGTGGTCATGAACCATCGCTCGTGAACGCCCGACCACATCTATTTTATGCTCAAAACTGGTTTATTTTCTTGGTAGCGGTCATAACATTTGTCTTGTCAAACTATAACGAAGCCATGATCGTTATAGTTGAAATTCCTTATAGAGTAAAAAAAGCTATTTTTCTTGTGTTGAAGAGTAAATAGTAATTTCAGTTTGAATAGATAAATGTTGGAAGCGTGTAGTGGGCGCAAACAAACAACACAATTTTATTATTTCAAACCAAATCACAACCAATAAAAGTTGGTGTGAGTGGTTCGGCACTCTTGCCCCTTAACCAGAGGTCTTGGGTTCAAGCCTGGGAATAGAAATAATTTGTGTTGGGAGAGCTTTACCCTTTTGTGGGCCGACCCGACTCGAACACGATCGCCGCTATGCGAATACCTCTGGCTAGACAAAAAAAAACAATTCACAATATACAAGCTTACAACTCCACGCTAACACGAAGTTACAACATTTACACATCAAAAGCTACACAACTCCACATACAAAGGATTACACAGAACACCGCCACAAAAGCTCGAACACCCAAGAGCTTTCACTACAAATGAAGGTTGCCCGGACTGAAGTTCGCCGGAGCTATGCTTGTATTCGCTGGAACAAGTTTTGCCGCGCCTCTACCTTTCGGCGCTCGCAATTCTTTCAACTGCTACTTCTCCAAAGTCTCTTTTCAAAACCCCACCTCCTCTTTCTAGGTTCCCGCGGTCTCCATGTTTGCACAAGCCTCAAGCTTTTTAACTATTCTCCCACTTTTGTGTTCTCGCAAAGCTGAAGCCGCACGTACTATTCGCCCAAACTACCAACTAGAGTTTGCGTGGTTTTTGATGAGGTATTTTCTCCTAAGTGTGAAAAGGGCTAGCCATCTTTTGACCATGCTTTTCAAGCATGTGTTTCATGCCAAGTGTGAAAAGAGGTAGCCGTCGTTGACTATGAAATCAACATGTGCTCTTGAAGGAAGCTTCTAGGAAGGTGGCCAAATGAAGCTTCATATTATTCGACATGTGTTCTTTGACCGAGGGAAGCTTCATGGAAGCTTCAAGGAAGCTTCCTCCACATGCTATCTACCACCATCTACCCCTTGATTTTGGCCTTATAAATAGGCATGAAGGAGGAGGGGTAAGACATCCACTTCTCTCCCATCTCAAGCATTGAAAGAGTTTCTAGTGAGGCCTTTGTGGCAAGCGTCTTAGTTTGGGGAGAGCTTTCGGACGTCTCTGCGACGTTGACGAGGAATACTTCGCCTACACGGATTGGATCTGGAGCAGACTTGGGCAAGGATTCGAAGAGATATCTTGGAGAGGATTTGTGTAATCCGTCTCGTCCGCCACTGTCGGTAACTTGCAACTTTTTTGCTACTATTTATTGTGTATTATTGTGTGGTGCGAAGTTGGTGAAGATCCTGTGTGGATCGAGGAGGGAAAGCCTTGTATTTTCCTATCTATTTTACACATTTTTAGTGGCGGCTTTCCGGGTTGGACTCCGATCGTCCCGTGGTTTTTACCCTATTGGGTTTCCACGTTATATCTGTGTGTCACCTTTATTGTTGTTATTTTGTGCTGTGTTTTTGGTTGTGTATCGGCATACCGCTAAGCGGTCGTGCAGGTACTTGCTCG
Source organism: Dactylorhiza incarnata (assembly GCA_033032865.1). Classification (NCBI taxonomy): domain Eukaryota; kingdom Viridiplantae; phylum Streptophyta; class Magnoliopsida; order Asparagales; family Orchidaceae; genus Dactylorhiza; species Dactylorhiza incarnata. The sequence goes on along the minus strand of JAWHQI010000469.1, from coordinate 1,153,085 downwards.
AACTAATTTGCAGGTGCTCTGGTCGGGCTTGCGTGCTCTCCAGCCCAACAAGTGGTATCAGAGCGAGGTTCATTATCAGAGCTGGTATCGGGCTGACCTATTTGGGATTCGAGACGAGCCGATCAGATATTTCGGGTTAGTGATCGGGTGCGGTAGGTGACGACCATTGGTCCGCTCCCTATCCTCTTTGATTCCTTTCTTGGAAATAGTCGGCTCAAAGAACTGAGGTTAGTCTGATCAGTGACAGAGCACAATGGAATCTACTTCAGGTTTGAGTTCCGAGCAAATGGTGAAATTAAACGGCGCAAATTACCATCAGTGACATTTACTGATGGAAGATCTCATCTACGTCAAGGGTTGGCATGCTCCTGTCTTTGAGGAGATGCCAAAGGACACGGATCCGACGAAATGGAAGGTGGAGCACCGAAAGTTATGCGGATTCATCAGACGGTTCGTGGAACCGAACGTCTACAATCATGTCGCGAGTATCGTTGATGCAAAGATAATTTGGAAGACTCTCGAGACGTTGTATGCCAAGAGTACTGGCATCAACAAGCTATATCTACTGAAGAAGCTGGGTGAGTTCAGATACAGGGAAGGATCCCCTATCCTGGATCATGTGAATGAGTTCCAAGGTATTATTGATCAACTTACTGCTATGAAGGTGACCTTCGAGGACGAGGTCAACGCATTATGGCTGCTGAAGTCTCTTCCAGACTCTTGGGAGATGGTTAGAGTTTCTCTAATCAACTCCTCTCCCGGGGGCATCATTACTATGGAGATTGCCAAGAGTGGCATCCTGAATGAAGAGGTGAGAAGAAAGTCTCAAGGGATATCAGGATCTTCTTCACGACCTGACATCCTCTACACTGAGCCCAGGGGGAGAGGCAGGAGCAAGAGTAGAGAAAGGAAGAGCGAGAGAGGACAAAGCAGGGGGAAGTCCAAGTCACGTTATCAAAACGTGGAGTGCCACTATTGTCATAAGAAAGGGCATATTCAGAAGTTCTGTTATTCTCTGAAGAATGACGAAAGAAAGAAAGGAGTGGCTACTGATGATAGGAAGGAGAGTCACACTGCAGCTATTGCATCTACAGAGGACAATGTCATCATTGTTGGAGATGACGTCACAGTTGCACTCTCTTGTGATGACCGAAGCTGGATTATTGATTCGGGTGCTTCTGCACATGTCTTCCACAACAGGGAGTTATTTGCCACCTACACAACTCACGATTGTGGGGTGCTTAGGATGGGCAATGGTGACACGTCTAAAGTCATCGGAAGAGGATATATGCACCTGAAGACGAGCACTGGAGGATTGATGATCCTAAGAGATGTGCGACATGTACCTGACATCCGCTTCAACCTAGTTTCAGTTGGGAAGCTAGGTGATGAAGGACACTTAAGTGTCTTTGGTGGAGATTTTTGGAAGTTAATCAAGGGGTCGCTGGTAGTGGCCAGAGGTTATAGAGACACTGGCCTATACTATATGGAGGGGAGACCTGAAGCTGCTCAGGCCAACACCGTTAGAGATGGGGCATCCACATCCCTATGGCATAGGAGACTGAGTCACATTAGCCAGAAGGGTCTGGGATGTCTTTCCCGAAATAAGATGATCTCTGATCTATCTGTGGATCAGTTAGAGAGATATGACCATTGCATGGCTGGAAAGCAGAATAGAGTTTCATTCAGCCACAGCTCCACCAGGAGATCCGAGCCACTAGAGCTCGTACATATTGATGTCTGCGGACCACTGAAGGTCCAGACGAGAGGAGGGGCGTGTAACATCCCAACTTTTATTGGGCCACTAGACCCTAGTGAGCCCAATAAAAGTAGGCCAGAGCAGTAAAAAACTACCATTTTAAGTAATGTTGCGCGCCGCAACTAAGTTATCGGGGTATAGTGACCATACGAACCCCGAATTGACTTCCGTCAGTTCCGTTAGACTCGTATGAACAATACGAGCGCAACGGAATTCGTTGCACTTCGATCCGAGGTCGTTTGGAGAAAACGACCATTTCGGGTATCGTAGCGCGCCACTACCTCATTATTATGAATAGTGACCGTACGAACCCCGAATTGACTTCCGTCAGTTCCGTTAGACTCGTATGAACAATACGAGCGCAACGGAATTCGTTGCACTTCGATCCGAGGTCGTTTGGAGAAAACGACCATTTCGGGTATCGTAGCGCGCCACTACCTCATTATTATGAATAGTGACCGTACGAACCCCGAATTGACTTCCGTCAGTTCCGTTAGACTCGTATGAACAATACGAGCGCAACGGAATTCGTTGCACTTCGATCCGAGGTCGTTTGGAGAGAACGACCATTTTGGGTATCGTAGCGCGCCACTACCTCATTATTATGAATAGTGGTCGTACGAACCCCGAATTGACTTCCGTTAGTTCCGTTAGACTCGTATGAACAATACGAGCACAACGGAATTCGTTGCACTTCGATCCGAGGTCGTTTGGAGAAAATGACCATTTCGGGTATCGTAGCGCGCCACTACCTCATTATTATGAATAGTGACCATACGAACCCCGAATCAACTTCCGTCAGTTCCGTTAGACTCGTATGGACGATACGAGCACAACGGAATCCGTTGCACTTCGATCCGAGGTCATTTGAAGAAAACGACCATTTCGGGTATCGTAGCACGCCACTACCTCATTATTGTAAATAGTGACCGTACGAGCCCCGGATTAACTTCTGTCAGTTCTGGTAAACTCGTACGAACAATACGAGCGCAACGGAATTAGTTGGGCCTCGATTCAAGGTCGTATGGAGAGTATGTCATTTTACGACTATGCAGATCGCCTCTGTGCAACGCACGAGATATAAAGCATACGAACCCGGCATCGGCCCCGGCAACTCTTGTTGGACCCCGGGGACCAAGGAGGACCCCGGGGACCAAGGAGGACCCCGCCCTAAGTTGACTCGGTCAAACCCCCCCCCCCCCCCCGGCTTGAAATTTATTGGGAAATGAAGAGGAAATGGGGGGGGGGGAGGAGAGAGAAAGCCCCCCAAGAAAAGGGGCTGCCCATGAATAGGCAGCCCCTATTTGGGCAAAGAGAGAGAGAAGGGAGGGGAGGGGGAGAAAATATCTCCCCCTCCCTTATCCCCACGTGGGGGATAAGGAGGAGAGCTTCCCCCTTCCTATAAAAGGAAAGGGCAACCCCTCTCAAACCCCCCACCCCACTCCCTCTCAGCCTCACCTTGCCGACCAGCCCAGCCCTCCTCCTCCTCCACCTTGCCGGAGCAAGCCAACCCCAAGCCGCCACCTCCTCCTCCTTCCTCATGGCCGGCCACCGCCCCTCCACCTCTAGAGCCCCACCTCACCTCCAGGTAGAACTCTCCCCCCCCCCCCTTCCTACCTCCCGGAGGAGGCCACCCCTCTCCCCGTCGCCTGCGCGTCGCCGGCCGCCGCCCCGAGCCTTGCAATGCTCGGGGAGGAAGCTGGCCATGGAAGCCTTCTCCCCCAGCGCCGGTGGTGGCGCCGGGGGAGGTAGGTCCCCTCTCAGGGACCTCGGCGCCGGCACAGCGGAGGCGGCCGGGCCGCCGGAGAACGCAGTCGGCGGCACCCGTGGCCTCTCCCCTCCTCAGCTCTCTTTTTCCTGTAAGGGAATAATCCCCTCCCCCGGCGGCGGCCGGCGGCTCCAAGCCGCCGGACCACCGCCGGAGGCTTGCCCCCTCCCCGGGGCCCCGACCGGGGGCGGCAGGGAGGGCCCTGCACGTGGAGCCAGCGGCACAGCAAGCCGGCATGGCCCATGCCGGCTGCGCCGCGCCTCCGCGTCCCCCTTCTGCTCCCCCTTCCGGTGGGGTCCGGCGGCGCCCGGCCGCCGGACCACCACCGGAGTGGGCGCCGACCCCCGGCGCACCGACCGAGGGCGGCATCGGCGCGCTCTCAGCGGAGGCGGCGGCGCAGCGGGCCTGCATGGCCCATGCAGGCCGCGCCTCCGCCTCCCGCCTGCTTCTTCGCCCTCCCCCGGCGGTGGCCGGCGGCACCAGGCCGCCGGACCATCACCGGAGGAGTCGCCGGCCCCCGGCGCACCGACCGGGGGCGGCGCCGACCCCTCCGAACGCTGCCCGGCGGCGGCTGCGGCAGCCACCCGAGAGGAATCGGGGGCCGCACGATCTCCTCCAGGAGATCAAGCGGCCCCCGTTTTCTTAACTCCCGCCTTCCGCCTCAGCATACGTGCCCCCCACAGCGGATCTGTCGCAGATCCGCTGCGGGGGCTGCGCGAAGGCGCAGGGTACAAGACCCCTGCGCCCCCTCCCTTTCCCTAATCGCACCCCAAACCCCCCTCCTTTTTCCTAACCGCACCCCAATCTCCCTTTCCCCTTCCCCATTTTTTTGAGAAAAAATGGGGCAGATTGGGAAGAAGTTTTCTAAATGAAAAATGTGCCCCACCCTAAGGGGCACCTACTGTAAATTTTTGGGATTTTTAGGAGAAGTTTTACTATTTCTAAAACCCTTTATAGAGTTTATTTTGAGAAAATAAACGTCCAAATAAGTTCGCAAAAATCACCAAAAATTAAGGGCTCTAATTAAAGGTGTTTTACAACTAATATTAAAATTGGGAGGTGTGGTTTCTTATTTTGGTCCTCCAAAAGCTTTTACAAGCGAAAATAAACGCCCAAAAAGAGCGAAATTCATCAAAATGAATCGGCGTCCCCTCGACGCATATTTTTAAATGCCTATTAAAAATTATGCGTATCTATCCAAGGAATCGACTAAGCTCGGAATATCGCCGCGGAAATCGGAAACGAAATCGCGGCGCGGCGCCGAAAGTTAACCCCGCCGCGACAATAATAAAAGTGTGATTGGACTACTAACCCCTTTCCTTTAAATCCAGTCTCGCACTGGTCCCCCGCATTACTTTCTGTACTTTCCTTTAAATCCAGTCTCGCACTGGTCCCCCGCATTACTTTCTGTACTTTCCTTTAAATCCAGTCTCGCTCTGGTCCCCCGCATTACTTTCTGTACTTTCATTTAGATCCAGTCTCGCACTGGTCCTGTCATCATGGCCTCTGCTTTCGGTCTACTTCTCTGTTTATTACCATGGCCTCTGCTTTCGGCCTACTTTTCTGTTTATTACCATGGCCTCTGCTTTCGGCCTACTTTTCTGTTTATTACCATGGCCTCTGCTTTCGGCCTACTTTTCTGTTTATTACCATGGCCTCTGCTTTCGGCCTACTTTTCTGTTTATTACCATGGCCTCTGCTTTCGGCCTACCTTTCTGTTTATTATTATGGCCTCTGCTTTCGGCCTATGTTTCTGCTTAATGTTATGGCCCCTGCTTTCGGCCTAATTTATTTGCTAATGCAGAACTGTCATGGCAACCATGCGGTGCTTATCCTCTCTTCTGCGAGGCCTTAGTTGGGGAAAACCCGGAGTTGAGTCCCTCCTCCCATGTTAGTCCCAAGCAAGGAGCCCTCATACCGCTAATCCTCCTGGGCAGAGGTTGTGTGACCGGTCGAGTAGAATTGCCACGACACTTTTGTGCTTGTTTTATATAAAGCGGGTGAAGATTGTTTGGGAGTGGCGGGTTGGTCACGCTCGCAGACCGTTCGTACCGGTGCGGGTGGGTTGACGACTCATGGCGACAGGGAGATGTGCACAACGGGTTATCACCCTCCGGGCCTGCCGTTTTACCTCCCCTGGTCGGCCTACAGATCGGCTCGTCGGATGTCGCTCACATCCAGTTGGTACACCAAGTTGTACAGGAGGGCCTGAATGATACGGTACGACTACATTCAGAAGTGGCAAGACTGGCCACTGTCACCGACGACCACATCAGTGAGGCCCGCGGGGTTAGCTCCCCTGCTTGAAATAAAGCGGTCTAAACTGTGTCGACACAGGGTCTTTTGTGTGCGTACAGGTTTGAATACCTGGGTGTGCGTGTCTGCGCGTTATAGTGTTGTGTACTTACTATACGGCGCGATTACGAGCTTTAGGGCGGGAAGCCCTATATATATGTATATATATATATATATATATACGGAGAGATATGTTTACCTGCTACTAACCCTCTACCTTGCTTCGGCTATTTCATTTCTGTCCTTTAGCCGCCCCCTGGATATGGATCCGGGGAGGGGATGTATTTTCTACTTAGCTCTGTGACTAACGGTTATTTCTTATAACCAATCACAGGAGATGGGACAGCAAGGAGCCCTCGCCCCGCAGGATGAGTTACGAGCCTTGGAGATGGCCCGTTCGATTACCCCAGCCTCGCCCCCTATCTTCAGAGACGTGAGTTCGAGAGTATAAGGACTAGCCTAGAGCTCCCTTTTGTTTTAGATTATGTAGCCCTCGAGGCAATGTTTTGTAAAACGATAGGCCCCGGCCATATTTAAATATGTAATATAATCCGCATGCTTAGCTTTTCCTATATTCGATTGCTTCCGCTGTGCTTTCTGATGTGTTGTGATGATTCTTGTGCCTGACAAAGAGACCGCTCAGCGCTTGAGAGGGTGGGACGTTGTCACCCGGAAAGCGCTGGGTAGCCCTCTTTGGGCAGTAAGATCCCCCCTCCCTGAAGCTCAATTGGTGATGAGAAGTGAAAGAACTATATAGTTAAGCGTGCTCAGATGGGAGCAATTTCAGGATGGGTGACCTCCTGGGAAGTCCACGCGCTGCCGCTTAACTGGCTCAATTCTCATCAAAGGGGGACTGCGGTCTCCAACAACCCGCTGTGCCCTGTGGTGGGACAGAGAGGGGTTGGGGTGCATGGTCTGCAGACCATCTGGTTAGGCTGAACCCTTCCGGTGCCAGCTGGGTCCCGTGTTGGCGGGCCTGGGCTGGGAGGGTGTCGGCGGTCCAGCTGGGTCCCGTGTTGGCGGGCCTGGACCGTTACAAAAAGTGCAATCTTGGTGAAAGGACTTTTTGTAACGATAGGCCCTCGAGGCCTAGAGCTCCATTTTGTTTTAGATTACGTAGCCCTCGAGGCAATGTTTTGTAAAACGATAGGCCCCGGCCATATTTAAATATGTGATATAATCCGCATGCTTAGCTTTTCCTATATTCGATTGCTTCCGTTGTGCGTTCTGATGTGTTGTGATGATTCTTGTGCCTGACAAAGAGACCGCTCAGCGCTTGAGAGGGTGGGACGTTGTCACCCGGAAAGCGCTGGGTAGCCCTCTTTGGGCAGTAAGATCCCCCCTCCCTGAACCGGGTTCAGTCTGGGGAGGGGGGGTCTTACAAATGGATCAGAGCCACCACGATCCGACCACATGGGGCAGTGTTTCGATCCTCCCTTCCCCCCGGTTCCGTTTCTTGGTTCGGGACGAACCACGCGGCGGAAGCCTGGTGGACCCTTTAGGTTTAAGGTTAAGGATTCGAGACTGCACGGTAGTACACCAACACGCTTTCCGCTTCCTTTTCTTTCAGTCCTGCAAAATTCCCTTATTTTTGCAAGTTCTGATACCCGTTTGTTACTTCTCCAGATACCGGAGTCGAGTAACGGAAGGTCCTCCTCTCGGGACCAGTACCACCCTACCACTCCACCACCAGCCCCGGCCGCTCCAGCCACAGTTCCGTTCGGAGAGACTGAGCTCGGACAGACCCTGGTAGCCCTGTTAGCCGTCTTCCAGACAGCCACCACAGCAGGCCACCGTACCCACCGATCTGCTGACAACATTCCGGGGGCTAAGGCCCCCCACCTTCCGAGGTACCGAGTCAGCCATCCAGGCCGAGGAGTGGGTGGAGAGGGTAGAGGAGCTTCTAGTAGGGATGATGTGCCCCGCAGTAGCCGCAGTATCCCTGGTGGTGACCATGCTGGAGGGCTATGCCCGGGATTGGTGGAGGGCCGCTAGCCGCTCTACCTTCAGAGGACGACCACTCAGCACGATCTTCTGGGGGGAGTTCTCAGAGGCCTTCTTAGAGCATTTCATTTCGGATGCAGACCGGATGGCACTCCAGGAGCGGTTCCTGCAGATTAGGCAGGGAGATAGGACGGTTCCAGACTACCAGAGAGAGTTTATCCACCTGGCCCGCTTCGCCGGGACCTTAGCAGGTACGGATAAGGACAGGGCAGCCAGATTTTACCGGGGATTACGAGACGACCTCCGTCAGGCCCTAATCATGATTTCCCAGGCATCCTTCCACACGATCGCCTCACATGCCACCGCTCTAGAGATGGACCAGCGGATGGTAGCTCAGCAGTGGAGGGGACACGTAGGTGTTCCCCGGACTCAGGGCCGAGAGAGAGGAGTAGGTCCTCGCAGGCAGGGCCGAGACGGGAGACAGCGTCAGCGCCACCAGCCATATAGGCAGGCACCCCAGCCCCGACCAGCACCCCAGCCCCGACCAGCACCCCCAGCCCCAGCACCTCAGGTCGTCCCAGCCGCACGACGAGATGTTCCCTTCGCAGGGAACTGTTGAAATTATTGAAGTGGAAGTGGAGGAGGCTTTTGGACCTGGGCGGTCTGGGAGGAGACCGGGCGGTCTGGCGTGACCGCACGGTCTGGCGGTCTGACAATGGCGGTCTGTTCTATTGGTCAGCTGCGGCTTCCGGGGTTGACCGCTGGCCTGGTCCAAGGGCTGCTGGAGGTGGAGGTCGTGCGGTCTGGCTGTGACCGCATGACGGCTGATCATCCTCAGGGTTGCGCGGTCTGTCTCTGACCGCGTGACAAGTTGTTCTCTTCAAGGACGTGCCGGTCTGGCGTGACCGCACGGGTTGGCTCTTGAATCCAGTCTGGTGGCTTTCCAGAGGGTTCTGAAGGAGTTCGCGGACTAAGTCATTCTAGTCGCGCGGTCTCAGTTCGCGGTCTCAGGAGGAGACCGGAGGTCGAGCTGGCTGTGTTTGCGATCTTAAGCGAACACATGTGGTGGGCGACTTCTAGGCGGTCTGGCGATCTCCGTGTGGAGTCGTGTTCAGACCAAGGGAGTAGCGATCTCCCGCGGTCTGGAGTGAAGTCGGCGCTCACCAAAATGAAGCAGGAGTTATGTTGCTGATCGCGCGGGTTGACCGATCAGGTCACGCGATCTGGAGGGTGGTGATCCTATCTCATAGGGTGGTGACTGGATCAGGTCCCGCGCCTATAAATAGGAGGCCACTGTAGCAGCAACGAGAACACACCAAGTGTAAGCTGAGTTCGCTTGTTTCCTGCGGTCTGGTTTATTCTGACCGTGCGGTCTGCTGATTGAATTCCTCTTGTGCAGCTTCTGCGGATAGTGTGGGCGGCAGCGATCACCTCTTCCTCTGAAAGTGTTCGGGCGGTCTGCGGCTTGGAGTTGTGGTGCTGGAGTTCGGGAGAATCAGGAGGTCGGAAGAAGGGAGCGGTCTGTGCAGCGGTTTGGTGGTGTGCTGTGATCGGCAAGGCGCTGCGGTCTGGCAGTGTGTTGAAGTCGCAGGGAGGTCGCGCGGTCTGGAGCGATCTCAAGTTATCCTCATCTTCTTGTATTTCCGTTTGGTATCTGTGCTGGCGAAATCATGTCTCGCAAAGCATGTCTTGCCCTGTAATGAAGTTTATGCTATCAATAAAGATCAATTGCTTGCCTAAAGTTTGTTTCTGGTTGTTTGGCTTGTATCTCTAAGTTGCATAATCGATTCCTGCTTGCTCTCACAAGGTCCTTAGAAAAAATTTCACATGGTATCAGAGGGAGGTTGGAGTGGATAGAGCAGGTTGCAACTTAGAGTAGCCATCGCCTTTGTGAAGAAGGAACCAGAGGAAAACCAATGGAAGGTGGATTTGCAAGAGGTCTTGGTATTGAGATGCCTACATCGACTAACTTCAAGAAGTGGAAGTCATGTATGCAGAGCTATCTTCTGGGTGAGGATCTATGGGAAGTTGTTGGAGGAGATGAGACGGAAGAGGTGAAGGCAACAGAAGCTGGTGATAACGGTCCGGCCGTGAGAGCTTGGAGAAAGACCAATGCCAAGGCCGAGTTCACTTTGAAGCGTGCCATTTCACCTGATCTCTTTGATCACATTTTGGGATGTGGATCGGCTGCAGAAATCTGGAAAGCCCTGGATGGGCTGTTTAACAAGAAGAATGTGGCAAGGCTGCAGTTCTTGGAGAATGAGCTGGCAAGGTCGGCTCAGGGTGATCTTTCTATCTCAAACTTCTTTCTGAAGATGAAGAATTTGTGCGCTGAAATCTCAGCACTGGATCCTGATGAGCCTATCTCTGAGGCGAAGCTGAAGAGGCACATCATCCGCGGCTTGCGGAAGGAATACGTGGCCTTTGTGACGTCGGTGCAGGGATGGGCAAATCAGCCGTCTCTGTTGGAGCTGGAGAACTTGCTTTCTTCGCAAGAAAGCTTGGCAAGACAGATGGCGGGGTTGTCAGTGACTGGGGGAGATGGCGAAGTTCTCTTCTCAGGGAAGAAGAAGAAGTGGGATAAGAAGAAGAAGACCACTGGAGGCTATGGGCCTTCAACTTCTGGACAGCAGGAGAGGGGCTATCCTCCTAAGGCTGAGGAGAAGAAGAAGAAGGAAGGTCTCAAATGCTACAAATGCGGGAAGGTTGGGCACTTCAAGAAGGATTGCAGAGTGGTCACTCAAGCAGGGCATGCTGCGGAGAAGGAGGAAGCTGAGGCCAGACATATAGATGGAGGATGGGGAGGAGCCTTCTCGGCTTCTATTGGAGCTTCGGCTCCCATCAACTATTTGGAGGACTGGATCGTGGACTCGGGGTGTGGTCATCACCTCACCGGAGACGGGACCAAGCTTTCTTCTGCACAGCCCTATACAGGTAACAATGCAATCATTACTGCTGATAATACTGTACATCCAGTGGAGAAGGTGGGGGTTGTTTCTTTGGGCAGTGATAGAGGGCCACTTACTTTGAAAAGTGTCTATCACGTGCCTGGTATGAAGAAAAATCTCTTCTCCGTGACCAATGCTGTAGACGCCGGGTATCACGTTCTGTTCGGCCCAACAGAAGTGAAGTTTCTACGCAATGTTGAGGCCGTAAAGGCCGAGGTCGTCCATGTCGGGAGACGGGCAAAAGACTTGTTTGTTTTATCAACAAGTTCCTACGTCGACAAGATGAAGACGAATGATGGTGCCGTTATATGACATGAGAGGTTGGGGCATGTAGGAATGGATAAGCTGAAAGCAATGGCGGTGAGAGGCCTGGTCAAGGGCCTGCCAAGTCTATCTTCCTACGGAGAAGGTCATGTTTGCGCAGGATGTCAGTTCGGCAAGTCTCATCGACTACCGTTTGACAAGTCGCAGACAAGGAGTAGTGTGTCGTTGGAGTGCATCCACGGTGACTTGATGGGACCAACTGCTACCCCAAGCCTCGGAGGCAGCAGGTATATGCTGGTATTGATCGATGATTACACCAGATATGTCTGGGTATATTTCCTGAAGGAGAAGGCGGAGGCGTTTGCCAAGTTTGTGGAGTTCAAGGAGCTCGTGGAAGGTCGGCTGGGACTGCGGGTGAAGAAGCTGAGGACTGACAACGGAGGGGAGTTCACCTCCAGTGAGTTCTCTACTTTTTGCAGGAAGGCGGGAATCCGAAGAGAGCTCACTTGTGCTCATACTCCACAACAGAACGGAGTTGCAGAACGGAAGATCCGTCATCTGACGGAGACCTGCAAGTGTTGGCTGCATGCCAAGAGTATCCCAAAGTCCTTCTGGGCGGAGGGAATGTCTTGTGCTGCCTACGTCATCAACAGGATGCCTCTGAGCCCCATCAACATGCTGACTCCACATGAAATGATGTTCAAGGAGAAGCCAAGTGTGGCACACCTTAGGGTGTTTGGTTCCACCTGCTACGTGCATGTTCCAGATGCTCTTCGGACGAAGCTAGATGCGAAAGCAAGGAAGCTAGTCTTCGTGGGATACGATGAGCGGAAGAAAGGGTGGAAGTGCATGGACCCGGAGACGCGGAGATTTGTTGTATCTCGCGACGTCGTGTTCGATGAGGTGACATCTTACAAGGGGTCTTCTGATGTGGAGTTACCAGAGAGCAGGGTGGAGATGCCAGAGAAAGCTGTGGAGAATCTTCAGGTGGAGCTACCTGTGTCACCAGGTGGTCCATCTCCTTCTAGTTCCGAGAAGGGGGCTTCTGGTTCAGGGAGCAGGGGGAGCGATGCTCCTAGCACGTCTGGAAGGGGAGCTAGGGAAGAAGCAACGGATGACATTGCAGTTCAAGGGAAGGAGCTGAGGAGGTCGAAGCGAGCGATCATCGCCCCTGATCGCTATACAGGAGGAAACGCAGTGAGCTTCGTCTCATGTTTCTTCGCTGGTCCCTTGGATGAGAGGGAGCCGTCAAGCTTTGAGAAGGCCCAAGGCGTGAAGGAGTGGGACGTTGCGATGCAAGAAGAGATGGCAGCTCTTGAGAAGAACGAGACCTGGTCTCTTGTGCCCAAGCCCAAGGGCATCACTCCTGTGACATGCAAGTGGGTCTACAAGCTTAAGAAGAAAGCTGACGGCAGTATCGAGCGGTACAAAGCTCGTCTTGTAGCTCGGGGGTTCTCGCAGCAATACGGTGAAGACTATGATGAGACATTCAGTCCGGTGGCAAAAATGACTTCAGTTCGGTTTATCATTGCCTTGGCGGCGTTCAGTGGATGGGAGATTTGGCAGCTCGACGTCAAGAACGCCTTCTTGTACGGCGAGATTGACAAGGACATCTTTATGGTTCAGCCACCAGGCTTTGTGTCTGAAGATCTTCCGGAGCATGTCTGCAAGCTGAAGAAGGCCCTGTATGGGTTGAAGCAAGCGCCGAGGGCGTGGTACGGGAAGATCGCAGAATATCTCCTATTCTGTGGATTTGTTGCTTCAGACTCAGACTCGAGCTTGTTCGTCAAGAAGAGCGGGGAGCTTCAGGTCATCGTGCTGCTATACGTTGACGATATGATCGTGACGGGGAACTCGAAGGAGGAAGTAGCTCAGCTTCGAGCTGAGCTGGCCATCAGGTTCGAGATGAAGGATTTAGGTGAGCTTCAACATTTCCTTGGACTCGAGGTGCAGAGGAAGGAAAGTGGAGTGCTGGTTTCCCAGGCTGGATATGCGGAGCGAATCGTGGAGCGATTCGGCATGAAGGAAGGGAAGTACATCTCTACACCTCTAGAGAAGGCTATGAAGCTTCGGAAGGATGAGGGAAGGATCATGCAAGATCCGTTGGTGTTCCGAGCTCTGGTTGGGAGCTTGATTTATCTGACGATCACAAGGCCGGATATTGCATATGCAGTAGGCAGGGTGAGTCGGTTTATGGCGGAACCACGAGTACCTCATCTGCTAGCGGCCAAGAACATTCTGAAGTATGTCAAGGCGACCTCGGACATGGGTCTCCTATACAGGAGGGATGCGGGCTTCGAGGTGCATGGATACATGGATGCTGATTACGAGGGAGATTCGGATGATCGGAAGTCGACATCTGGATTCGTCTTCATGGCGGGCTCTACGGCTATATCATGGTGCAGCAAGAAGCAGGATTCCGTATCGGTCTCCACCACAGAAGCGGAATACAAGGCTTCGGCCTTGGCAGCTCAGGAAGCCATCTGGCTTAGGAGATTGGTGGGAGACGTCCACAAAGAGGTTCGGGAGCCGACTCTGCTATGCGGTGACAACGAGAGTGCTCTCAAACTGGTGACCAATCCAGTTTGTCACGCGAGGACGAAGCATATTGAGATCGAGCATCACTTCATACGGGAGAAGGTGCTGGAGGGATCTCTTTCGGTCGAGCATGTGCGGAGTGCGGACAATGTCGTAGACATCTTCACTAAGGCGCTGGCAAAGGGGCCGTTCACACGGCTAAGGGAACTACTTGGGTTGGTTTCCACTTCCCACTTCAAGGGGGAGTGTTGAAATTATTGAAGTGGAAGTGGAGGAGGCTTTTGGACCTGGGCGGTCTGGGAGGAGACCGGGCGGTCTGGCGTGGCCGCACGGTCTGGCGGTCTGACAATGGCGGTCTGTTCTATTGGTCAGCTGCGGCTTCCGGGGTTGACCGCTGGCCTGGTCCAAGGGCTGCTGGAGGTGGAGGTCGTGCGGTCTGGCTGTGACCGCATGACGGCTGATCATCCTCAGGGTCGCGCGGTCTGTCTCTGACCGCGTGACAAGTTGTTCTCTTCAAGGACGTGCCGGTCTGGCGTGACCGCACGGGTTGGCTCTTGAATCCAGTCTGGTGGCTTTCCAGAGGGTTCTGAAGGAGTTCGCGGACTAAGTCATTCTAGTCGCGCGGTCTCAGTTCGCGGTCTCAGGAGGAGACCAGAGGTCGAGCTGACTGTGTTTGCGATCTTAAGCGAACACATGTGGTGGGCGACTTCTAGGCGGTCTGGCGATCTCCGTGTGGAGTCGTGTTCAGACCAAGGGAGTAGCGATCTCCCGCGGTCTGGAGTGAAGTCGGCGCTCACCAAAATGAAGCAGGAGTTATGTTGCTGATCGCGCGGGTTGACCGATCAGGTCACGCGATCTATAGGGTGGTGATCCTATCTCATAGGGTGGTGACTGGATCAGGTCCCGCGCCTATAAATAGGAGGTCACTGTAGCAGCAACGAGAACACACCAAGTGTAAGCTGAGTTCGCTTGTTTCCTGCGGTCTGGTTTATTCTGACCGTGCGGTCTGCTGATTGAATTCCTCTTGTGCAGCTTCTGCGGATAGTGTGGGCGGCAGCGATCACCTCTTCCTCTGAAAGTGTTCGGGCGGTCTGCGGCTTAGAGTTGTGGTGCTGGAGTTCGGGAGAATCAGGAGGTCGGAAGAAGGGAGCGGTCTGTGCAGCGGTTTGGTGGTGTGCTGTGATCGGCAAGGCGCTGCGGTCTGGCAGTGTGTTGAAGTCGCAGGGAGGTCGCGCGGTCTGGAGCGATCTCAAGTTATCCTCATCTTCTTGTATTTCCGTTTGGTATCTGTGCTGGCGAAATCATGTCTCGCCAAGCATGTCTTGCCCTGTAATGAAGTTTATGCTATCAATAAAGATCAATTGCTTGCCTAAAGTTTGTTTCTGGTTGTTTGGCTTGTATCTCTAAGTTGCATAATCGATTCCTGCTTGCTCTCACAAGGTCCTTAGAAAAAATTTCACAGGAACTGCTACCTATGCCAGCAGCCTGGGCATATACGAGCCTTCTGCCCACAGGCTACCGGGAGACCCGGTTTAGGAGCAGTACAGAGAGCGGCGGAGAGAGGACGAGGTGGACGCAGAGGACGTCCCGCAGGCAGGAGGGAGCCGGCTAGGTAGGGCAGAGCAGCACCGCTCAAGGAATGCGCGTTGGATCTTCAGCACGGTCCTGCTCCTGACGTAGTGATAGGTATCTACTTCCGATAGTACGATATCCTAGGAGATGTTATAGCTTTATATATTGAGACTTTTGTATATGTCATCCCTACTCCTGTATATTTATGAAAAGCTTATGATCATGATATATATATGTTATCAGGTTTACTTTTGGTAGAAGGTCATCCCGCTAAAACACTGTTCGATACCGGCGCCACACATTCTTTCGTTGCACAAAACTTCATTGCTGACAAGGAGAACACGGTGCGATCATCCGGGATGTCAATCCGAATACGACTCCCGGATGGATCAGATATGACTTCCACCGAAAAGTGTTCCTTCTAGGCAATGCTAGGAGGCATAGAATTCGAAGTCAACGCAACCGTTTTGGCAATAACCGGATTCGACATCATTCTGGGGATGGATTGGTTGGCCGAGCACAGCGCCCAAATCAATTGTTCAACTCGAGAAATCCGCCTCCAGAATCCGAATGGGCAATTTATCACGCTAGCAGGTATACCCTCTGTCACCCGCATTATCTTAAGATCTGCACAAACCGTCAAGGCAGTTCGACGGAAGGACGAGGTATACCTAATCTACTTTGAGATGAAAGACACGACACAAGTACTCGCTAAAGTGCCTGTAATCAGGGACTTCCCAGATATCTTCCCAGAGTCCCTTCCCGGGTTGCCCCCGCAACGGGAAGTGGACTTCCAAATCGAACTTACTCAAGGAGCCCGACCAGTATCCCGAGCACCGTACCGGATGGCCCCGAGGGAACTGGCCGAGCTCAAGATTCAACTACAAGAGTTAGTCGACGCAGGATTCGTACGTCCTAGTACTTTGCCCTGGGGAGCCCCAGTACTGTTTGTTAAGAAGAAGGATGGATCTCTGCGTCTCTGCATTGACTACAGAGAATTGAATAAACTCACTGTCCGGAATACCTATCCCCTACCCCGGATAGATGAATTGTTCGATCAGCTGCAAGGCGCGTCCGTCTTTTCCAAGATGGATTTAAGATCCGGCTACTATGAACTCAGAGTGCGAGAAGAGGACGTTCCCAAGACCGCCTTCAGCTCCCGCTACGGACTGTACGCGTTCATGGTAATGCCATTTGGGTTAACCAATGCCCCGTCCGCCTTCATGGCTTTAATGAATACCGTATTTAAACCCTTCCTGGATCTTTTCGTAATAGTCTTCATAGATGATATCCTCATTTACTCGAGGAACAAAACCGATCACTCCAGGCACCTCCAAATGGTTCTGCTTAAGCTAAGAGAGCACTCGCTGTTCGCCAAGTTTAGCAAATGCGAGTTCTGGATGGAAGAAGTCGGTTTTCTGGGACACACGGTTAACAAGAACGGGGTAGCAGTGGATCAAGCCAAAGTACAAGCAGTACGAGATTGGCCGCCACTTAAGACAGCGGCAGACATCCGAAGTTTCCTTGGCCTCGCCGGCTACTACCGTAAGTTCGTCGAAGGATTCTCGAAGATTGTGTTACCGCTTACCTCCCTCACCAAAAAGGATGTGACATTCATTGGTCTCCCGAGTGCGAAGCAGCGTTCATCGAACTGAAGAACCGGCTGATATCGGCCCCGATCCTGACTCTCCCCTCAGGAACTGAGGGCTTCCAAATCTATGTTGATGCCTCTCTGAAAGGATTGGGAGTTGTGCTTATGCAACATGGCAGGGTAGTTGCCTACGCCTCACGTCAGCTCAAGCCGCACGAACTAAACTACGCCACCCACGATCTAGAATTGGGGGCGGTAGTTTTCGCATTAAAGGTTTGGAGACACTACCTCTACGGGGTACGATGCGAGATTTTCTCCGATCATAAGAGCCTCAAGTATGTCTTCACCCAGAAGGAGCTGAACCTCCGACAACGCCGGTGGTTGGAATTTCTCTGCGATTACGACTTCGCCCTTCAGTACCACCCCGACAAGGCTAATAAGGTTGCAGACGCCCTGAGTCGGCAGCCTCCAAGGACCGCGAATTGGTTAGAAATGGTACCGGAGGAATTAGTCGAATCTTTGGCAGAACTGGATATTATCCTCATCACCCGTAGGAATCCGATGGAATATCGGGCCCAACTCTACTGGATGGAGATTTAGTGCGACATCAGGGACAGGATAAGAGAAGCACAGAAGATCGACGTTGAAGCAGCACCGATCATTCAGGCCTTGCAACACGGTGCACAAGAAGACTACAACTTGTACGATGGCATCCTGCAATACAGACACCGCATATTCATTCCCGCTGCAGAGGGGATCCGGGAGGAGATACTCCGTGAAGCACATCAATCAAGGTATTCAATACACCCAGGGGTAGTGAAGATGTATACAGACCTACGAAGGACTTTATACTGGCCAGGAATGCAGAGGGACGTCACCAACTATGTTGCACACTGCCAGACCTGTCAACTGGTCAAGGCAAAGTGTCGAAGCCCAGGGGGCCTACTACAACCCCTGCCCATACCAGAATGGAAGTTCGAGGATATCTCCATGGACTTTGTCCATGGCTTACCCCGATCTCCATGGACTTTGTCCATGGCTTACCCCGATCTCGTACAGGTAACGACTCCATATGGGTCGTAGTAGACCGCCTTACCAAGGTAGCCCGATTCATCCCGAACCGGCAAGGCGACGGTGTCGACATTTTAGCCCGACTATTTATTGAGCAGGTAGTCCAATTTCATGGAATACCCAAATCAATCGTCTCGGACCGCGACGGGCGCTTTACATCGAAGGAATGGAGAAGAGTGCAAGCTTATCTAGGAACCAGATTGGCATTTAGCACCGCCTTCCACCCCCAGACCGATGGGCAGACGGAAAGAACAAACCGGACGATGGAAGATCTTCTCCGATTATGCATAGTGGAACACAACGAGCCATGGGAGCAGTTACTACCTCTGGTGGAATTTTCATATAACAACAGCTTCCAGGAAAGCATCAAGATGACACCTTACGAAGCCCTCTACGGAAGACGCTGTCGGACCCCACTATCTTGGGCACAGGATGAGGACCCTGAAGCCTTAGGGGTCACCTACATAGACGATACCACTGCCGCAATAAGGTTAATCCGGGGACATATGCTAGAAGCGCAGAGCCGGCAAGCCAAATATTATGATGCGCGTCATCGGATGGTGGAATTCAACGTGGGAGATATGGTTTTCTTGAAAATTAAGCCGATGCACGGGATATCCCGAATAAAGAAGCAGAAAAAGCTGGACCCCCGCTACTTAGGCCCATATCAAGTCATCGAAAGAGTTGGCCCGGTGGCTTATGTTAAAATTTTTGATTGGACCGTTTAGGAGTAAGCAGGAGTTGTATCAATAAAAGTTATAGCCAAACAACCACAATGCCAAAACCAGCAACACAAGAAATCTTTATTGAAATAATACTGCTTTACAATGCGAGGCATACATGGCGAGACATGATTCATAAGAATCACGGAGACGAGAAGAACAAACACACCAAAAAACAGAAACCGGCGGTCTGCCAGAAAGAGACCGCACGGATTGCAACAAAGGTTCAGGCCGCCCGGGTTGTTCTGCTGTACTCCCAGACCGCTTGCACAGTCAGACCGCAGAAACACCTTGAGACCGCACGAACAGGAGCAGACAAACTGCACTGCCAGACCGCAATCTCAGCCCGCACGAACTGAAGCTTATTCAAATGAACAAAGAACTGAAGCTGTCGCCAGACCGAACTCAAATCGCCTAACCGCTGAAGGTCGCCTGATCGCTGAGTTTACTGCGAACAGCACAAGAACAATAAACCAGTTCGCTGACAAGCCGCAGACGAACTGTTTATTCGAGCCACCGGAAATCACCAAGGAAGGAGACCGAAACCTGCTGACCGCAAACCTGCGAACACAACAAACGGTTAACTCGCAACCAAGC
Organism: Dactylorhiza incarnata; assembly: GCA_033032865.1. Taxonomy (NCBI): domain Eukaryota; kingdom Viridiplantae; phylum Streptophyta; class Magnoliopsida; order Asparagales; family Orchidaceae; genus Dactylorhiza; species Dactylorhiza incarnata. The sequence continues at coordinate 1,134,016 of JAWHQI010000469.1, read as the reverse complement.
CGCGCGAACTCAAACTTGAGACCGCAAGAATCTATCCGGGCTCTTGTTCTTACAGTTCTCGTTATGAATGACGGGCCATGCACCCCTATTTATAGGCGGGTGGACGGATGTCGTCACCGCACAAACCGGGATACAGTCACCACCCATCAGCTCGCGAACGGTCTCCAAAACCAGACCGCGCGAACACAGCACTTGGACAAAATTCAGTCCAAGACCGAAGTCAGCAGCAAGCCGCGCACAAACCGCACGGACACAGCGATCACCCTTCCTGAGATCGCCAACACAGAGAAGCAACTAGCCGACTTGAACCAAGTCACCAGAATAGAAACCAAGCCGCCCGGTCTCATCGGTCAACCAAGAACAGACCGACTAGAACAAGACCGGAAACAACCCGCAACAGGTCGCCAGAACCAGCGACCTAAACCAAGAAGCAAGCTGGCCGATCGCACCAGATCGCCAGGAACAAACCGCCAGAGCACCAGCGCAGACCGCGCGGTCTCTGCGGTCTCCAGCCTTCAAACCGGCCGGACTCCTATCCACTTCACTTCAACAATTTCAACACTCCCCCTTGAAGTGGGAAGTGGAAACTAGCCCAAGCAACTCCCTTAACCGAGTAAACGGTCCCTTTGCCAGCGGCTTTGTGAAGATGTCTGCGACATTGTCCGCACTCCGAACATGCTCGACCTTAAGAGATCCTCCCAACACCTTTTCACGAATGAAATGGTGCTCAATCTCTATATGTTTGGTCCTCGCGTGACAAACTGGATTGTTAACCAGCTTGAGAGCACTCTCATTGTCCCCGCGTAGCATAGTGGGACCTCGAACCTCCTGATGAACGTCCTCTACCAACCTCCTGAGCCAAATAGCTTCCTGAGCTGCCAAGGCCGAAGCCTTGTATTCTGCTTCCGTGGTAGAAACAGACACCGAGTCTTGCTTTTTGCTGCACCAAGATATAGCTGTGGGGCCCGTCATAAAGACATAACCCGACGTTGATCTCCGATCATCCACGTCTCCCCCATAATCAGCATCCATGAAACCATGCAACTCCAAGCTTGACCCTCTCCTATATAGGAGACCCAAATCAGAGGTCGACTTCACATACTTCAGTATGCCTTTAGCCGCCAGAAGATGAGTTTTTCGTGGTTCCGCCATGTACCGACTCACTTTGCCAACTGCATAAGCAATATCCGGCCTTGTGATCGTCAAATAGATCAAGCTCCCAACCAGAGCTCGGAATACCAACGGATCAGATAAGATTCTCCCCTCATCCTTCCGAAGCTTATGATGTTGCTCCAAAGGTATAGAGCTGCTCTTCCCTTCCTTCATGCCAAATCGTTTCACGATTCGCTCTGCATATCCTTCCTGAGAAATGAGCACTCCGCTCTCCCGTCTCTGGACCTCGAGTCCAAGGAAATGATGAAGCTCCCCTAGATCCTTCATCTCAAACCTGATAGAAAGCTCAGCCCTGAGTCTTGCAACAGCTTCTTTCGAGTTCCCGGTGACAATCATGTCATCCACATACAGCAGCACAATCACCCGAAGCACCCCTTCCTTCTTGATGAACAAGCTAGAATCAGAGTCTGAAGCAACGAATCCACAGAATAAGAGATATTCTGCAATCTTCCCGTACCACGCCCGAGGCGCTTGCTTCAACCCGTACAGGGCCTTCTTCAATTTGCAAACATAGTCTGGATACTCCTTCGAGATGAAGCCTTGCGGTTGAATCATGAAGATATCTTTGTCAATCTCGCAGTATAAGAAAGCATTCTTCACGTCGAGTTGCCAAATCTCCCAACCACTCGAAGCCGCCAAGGCAATAACAAATCGAACCGAAGTCATCTTTGCCACTGGACTAAATGTTTCATCATAATCTTCTCCGTACTGCTGTGAGAACCCACGAGCTACAAGGCGAGCCTTGTAACGCTCGATACTACCGTCAGCTTTTTTCTTCAGCTTGAAGACCCACTTGCAAGTGACAGGAGTAGTGCCCTTGGGCTTGGGCACAAGAGACCAGGTCTCATTCTTCTCGAGAGCTGTCATCTCTTCCTGCATAGCAATGTCCCACTCCTTCACACCTCTGGCCTTCTCAAAGCTCGACGGCTCCCTTTCATCTAAGGGACCAGCAAAGAAACAAGAAACAAAGTTCACCATGTTTCCTCCTGTGTATCGATCTGGTGGTTGAATAGTCCTCTTCGACCTCCTAAGAGGTTGCTCCTGACTAACCACCTCCTCAGCCGCTTCTTCTGTGCAAGCTTCTTTCCCAGATGAACATGGAGCATCGCTCCCCCTGCTTCCAGAACCTGAAGCCTCCATCTCAGAGGTTGACACACCTGGAGCTCCTGGTGAAACAGGCAACTCCACTTGAAGACTTCCTGCAGCTTTTCCTCCTTCATCAACCCTGCCCTCTGGTAGTTCAACTCCTGAGCTCCCCTTGTAGGAAGTTACTTCATCGAACACCACATCCCGAGAAACAATTGACCTTCGTGTCTCAGGATCCATGCATCTCCATCCCTTCTTCCGCTTATCATACCCAACAAAGACTAGCTTCCTTGCTTTCGCATCAAGCTTTGTTCGAAGAGCATCAGGAATATGCACTTAGCGGTTGATCCAAACACCCGAAGGTGAGCAACACTCGGCTTCTCCTTGAACATTAGTTCGTGAGGGGTCTTCATGTTGATAGGACTTAGAGGCAATCTGTTGATGACATAAGCTACGCAAGACATTCCCTCCGCCCAGAAGGACTTTGGAATACTCTTGGCATGAAGCCAGCATTTGCAAGTTTCCGTCAGATGACGGATCTTCCTTTCGGCAACGCCATTCTGCTGTGGAGTATGGGCACAAGTGAGCTCTCTCCGAACGCCGTGTTTCCTGCAAAAACTTGAGAACTCACCAGAGGTGAACTCCCCACCATTGTCAGTTCTCAACTTCTTCACCCGCAGGCCTAAACGACCTTCCACCAGCTCCTTGAACTCCACAAATTTAGCAAAGGCTTCTGACTTCTCTTTCATGAAATACACCCAGACATATCTGGTGTAGTCGTCAATCAACACCAACATGTATCTGTTGCCTCCAAGGCTTGGGGTGGCAGTCGGTCCCATCAAATCACCGTGGATGCATTCCAACGGCACTTTGCACCTTGTTTGCGATTTGTCAAATGGAAGTCGATGAGACTTACCAAACTGACATCCTTCGCAGACATGACCGTCTCCATAGGAAGACAAGCTAGGCAAGCCATTGACAAGGCCCTTTACAGCCATAGCCTTTAATTTGTCCATGCCTACATGCCCCAACCTTTCATGCCAAATGGCCGCGCCATCGTTTGTCCTCATCTTATCAACATAGGTACTTGTCGATAAAACGAACAAGTCCTTCACCCGCTTGCCGACATGAAAAACTTCTCCCTTTATCTCCGGTTGAGTTTTGAGAAACTTCACTTCTGTTGGGCCAAACAGAACGTGATAACCGGCATCGACCGCGTTGGTCACAAAGAAGAGATTTTTCTTCATACCAGGCACGTGATAAACACTCATCAACGTGAGTGGACCCTTATCACTGCTCAGAGAGACGACTCCTTCGTGCTCTACTGGATGAATAGAATTATCAGCCGTAATGATAGAATTATTACCTGAGTAAGGCGCCAAAGAAGAGAACTTTGATCCATCTCCGGTGAGATGATGTCCACACCCTGAATCAACAATCCAGTCCTCTTCATAGTTGATGGAAGCCAAGGCTTTAACGGGCATCGCCGTTATATTAGACACAAAGGCTCCTCCCCATCCAACTTCACCAGACTTTGGCATCTCCTTCTCCACTACATGTCCCGGCTGAAGATTCACTCGACAATCTTTCTTGAAGTGCCCGGTCTTGTTGCATCTAAAGCACTTTGGTCCCTCACCTTTCTTCTTCCCATCAGACTTAGGAGCATAGCCCCTATCTTGCTGACCTGAAGTGGAGGGTCCATCATGACCCGGCTTCTTCTTCTCCCATTTCTTCTTCCTCTTCCCAGAGAACATCACATCACTTTCTCCCCCGGAGATAGAAACCCCCGCCATCTGTCTTGCTAAACTTTCTTGCGAAGCAAGAAGGTTCTCCAGCTCCAACAACGACGGTTGATTTGCCCAACCCTGAACTGAAGTCACAAAGGCAAGATACTCCTTCCGCAACCCGCGAATGATATGCCTCTTCAGTTTTGCCTCAGAGATTGGCTCATCAGGGTCCAAAGCAGAAATTTCTGCCGTGAGATTCTTCATCTTGAGGAAGAAGGTAGAAATAGAAAGATCACCTTGAGAGGCTTTAGCCAACTCATTTTCAAGAAACTGTAGCCTTGCTACATTCTTCTTATTGAACAATCCATCCAAGGATGTCCAGATCTCCGCAGCAGATTTACATCCGATAATATGATCAAACAGCTCTGGTGAAATAGCCCTCTTGAGAGTGAACTCTGCCTTAGCATTCAACCTCCTCCAAAGCCTCACCTCTGCCATATTATCACCTGCTGGAAACACCTCCTGTGTGTCTTCTCCGCCGACTATCTCCCAAAGATCCTCGCCAATCAAATAACTCTCCATACATGACTTCCACTTTTTGAAGTTAGTCGATGTGAGGAGTTCAATACCAAGACCTCTTGCGAAACTGCCTTCCATGGCAATCAATGTGGTCTCTTCTTCACAAAGACGATGGCAACTCTAGTTGATCACTGCTTATCCACTCCAGGAACCTAGCTCTGATACCATGTTAAAATTTTTGATTGGACCGTTTAGGAGTAAGCAGGAGTTGTATCAATAAAAGTTATAGCCAAACAACCACAATGCCAAAACCAGCAACACAAGAAATCTTTATTGAAATAATACTGCTTTACAATGCGAGGCATACATGGCGAGACATGATTCATAAGAATCACGGAGACGAGAAGAACAAACACACCAAAAAACAGAAACCGGCGGTCTGCCAGAAAGAGACCGCACGGATTGCAACAAAGGTTCAGGCCGCCCGGGTTGTTCTGCTGTACTCCCAGACCGCTTGCACAGTCAGACCGCAGAAACACCTTGAGACCGCACGAACAGGAGCAGACAAACTGCACTGCCAGACCGCAATCTCAGCCCGCACGAACTGAAGCTTATTCAAATGAACAAAGAACTGAAGCTGTCGCCAGACCGAACTCAAATCGCCTAACCGCTGAAGGTCGCCTGATCGCTGAGTTTACTGCGAACAGCACAAGAACAATAAACCAGTTCGCTGATAAGCCGCAGACGAACTGTTTATTCGAGCCACCGGAAATCACCAAGGAAGGAGACCGAAACCTGCTGACCGCAAACCTGCGAACACAACAAACGGTTAACTCGCAACCAAGCCGCGCGAACTCAAACTTGAGACCGCAAGAATCTATCCGGGCTCTTGTTCTTACAGTTCTCGTTATGAATGACGGGCCATGCACCCCTATTTATAGGCGGGTGGACGGATGTCGTCACCGCACAAACCGGGATACAGTCACCACCCATCAGCTCGCGAACGGTCTCCAAAACCAGACCGCGCGAACACAGCACTTGGACAAAATTCAGTCCAAGACCGAAGTCAGCAGCAAGCAGCGCACAAACCGCACGGACACAGCGATCACCCTTCCTGAGATCGCCAACACAGAGAAGCAACTAGCCGACTTGAACCAAGTCACCAGAATAGAAACCAAGCCGCCCGGTCTCATCGGTCAACCAAGAACAGACCGACTAGAACAAGACCGGAAACAACCCGCAACAGGTCGCCAGAACCAGCGACCTAAACCAAGAAGCAAGCTGGCCGATCGCACCAGATCGCCAGGAACAAACCGCCAGAGCACCAGCGCAGACCGCGCGGTCTCTACGGTCTCCAGCCTTCAAACCGGCCGGACTCCTATCCACTTCACTTCAACAATTTCAACAGCTTATAGGTTAGCCTTGCCAGCCGAGCTGGGAAACCTCCACGACGTGTTTCACGTCTGCTCGCTGAGACGCGTACTCCGCCAACCCGAGCAACATCTCCCCGTGTCACCGACATTAGTACAATCCGACCGATCCGTCCAACTCGAACCAGTGAAGATAGTGGAGTCCAAGATCAAAGAACTGCGGAACAAAACCATCACGATGGTCAAGATCTTGTGGTCAAACTGTGGACGCGAAGAGTTTACTTGGGAACCAGAAACGCTCGTTCGAGAAAAATACCCGGCACTCTTTCCCCCAGGTATATCCTTAAAACCCCTACTTTAGCCAATTTTCAGGGACGAAAATCTCTTTATTTTTATTGGATTGTAACATCCCAACTTTTATTGGGCCACTAGACCCTAGTGAGCCCAATAAAAGTAGGCCAGAGCAGTAGAAAACTACCATTTTAAGTAATGTTGCGTGCCGCAACTAAGTTATCGGGGTATAGTGACCGTACGAACCCCGAATTGACTTCCGCCAGTTCCGTTAGACTCGTATGAACAATACGAGCGCAACGAAATTCGTTGCACTTCGATCCGACGTCGTTTGGAGAAAACGACCATTTCGGGTATCGTAGCGCGCCACTATCTCATTATTATGAACAGTGACCGTACGAACCCCAAATTGACTTCCGCCAGTTCCGTTAGACTCGTATGAACAATACGAGCGCAACGGAATTCGTTGCACTTCGATCCGAGGTCGTTTGGAGAAAACGACCATTTCGGGTATCGTAGCGCGCCCCTACCTCATTATTATGAATAGTGACCGTACGAACCCCGAATTGACTTCCGTCAGTTCCGTTAGACTCGTATGAACAATACAAGCGCAACGGAATTCGTTGTACTTCGATCCGAGGTCGTTTGGAGAAAACGACCATTTCGGGTATCGTAGCGCGCCACTACCTCATTATTATGAATAGTGACCGTACGAACCCCGAATTGACTTCCGTCAGTTCCATTAGACTCGTATGAACAATACGAGCGCAACGAAATTCGTTGCACTTCGATCCGAGGTCGTTTGGAGAAAACGACCATTTCGGGTATCGTAGCGCGGCACTACCTCATTATTATGAATAGTGACCATACGAACCCCGAATCAACTTCCGCCAGTTCCGTTAGACTCGTATGGACGATACGAGCACAACGGAATCCGTTGCACTTCGATCCGAGGTCATTTGAAGAAAACGACCATTTCGGGTATCGTAGCACGCCACTACCTCATTATTGTAAATAGTGATCGTACGAGCCCCGGATTAACTTCTGTCAGTTCTGGTAAACTCGTACGAACAATACGAGCGCAACGGAATTAGTTGGGCCTCGATTCAAGGTCGTATGGAGAGTATGCCATTTTACGACTATGCAGATCGCCTCAGTGCAACACACGAGATATAAAGCATACGAACCCGGCATCGGCTCCGGCAACTCTTGTTGGACCCCGGGGACCAAGGAGGACCCCGCCCTAAGTTGACTCGGTCAACCCCCCCCCCCCCCCCCCCCCCCCACCCCCCACCCCCCACCCCCCCGGCTTGAAATTTATTGGGAAATGAAGAGGAAATGGGGGGGGGGGGGGAGGAGAGAGAAAGCCCCCCAAGAAAAGGGGCTGCCCATGAATAGGCAGCCCCTATTTGGGCAAAGAGAGAGAGAAGGGAGGGGAGGGGGAGAAAATATCTCCCCCTCCCTTATCCCCACGTGGGGGATAAGGAGGAGAGCTTCCCCCTTCCTATAAAAGGAAAGGGCAACCCCTCTCAAACCCCCCACCCCACTCCCTCTCAGCCTCACCTTGCCGACCAGCCCAGCCCTCCTCCTCCTCCACCTTGCCGGAGCAAGCCAACCCCAAGCCGCCTCCTCCTCCTCCTTCCTCATGGCCGGCCACCGCCCCTCCACCTCTCGAGCCCCACCTCACCTCCAGGTAGAACTCTCCCCCTCCCCCTTCCTACCTCCCGTAGGAGGCCACCCCTCTCCCCGTCGCCTGCGCGTGGCCGGCCGCCGTCCCGAGCCTTGCAAGGCTCGGGGAGGAAGCTGGCCATGGAAGCCTTCTCCCCCAGCGCCGGTGGTGGCGCCGCGGGAGGTAGGTCCCCTCTCAGGGACCTCGGCGTCGGCACAGGGGAGGCGCCCAGGCCGTCGGAGAACGCAGCCGGCGGCACCCGTGGCCTCTCCCCTCCTCCGCTCTCTTTTTCCTGTAAGGGAATAATCCCCTCCCCCGGCGGCGGCCGGCGGCTCCAAGCCGCCGGACCAAGGCCGGAGGCTTGCCCCCTCCCCGGCGCCCCTACCGGGGGCGGCAGGGAGGGCCCTGCACGTGGAGGCGGTGGCACAGCAAGCCGGCATGGCCCATGCCGGCTGCGCCGCGCCTCCGCGTCCCCCTTCTGCTCCCCCTTCCGGCGGGGTCCGGCGGCGCCCGGCCGCCGGACCACCACTGGAGTGGGCGCCGACCCCCGGCGCACCGACCGGGGGTGGCATCGGCGCCCTCTCAGCGGAGGCGGCGGCGCAGCGGGCCTGCATGGCCCATGCAGGTCGCGCCTCCGCCTCCCCCTTGCTTCTTCGCCCTCCCCCGGCGGTGGCCGGCGGCACCAGGCCGCCGGACCATCACCGGAGTAGTCGCCGGCCCCCGGCGCACCGACCGGGGGCGGCGCCGGCCCCTCCGACCGCTGCCCGGCGGCGGCTGCGGCAGCCACCCGAGAGCAATCGGGGGCCGCACGATCTCCTCCAGGAGATCAAGCGGCCCCCGTTTTCTTAACTCCCGCCTTCCGCCTCAGCATACGTGCCCCCCACAGCGGATCTGTCGCAGATCCGCTGCGGGGGCTGCGGGGTCCGCGGGAAGGCGCAGGGTGCAAGACCCCTGCGCCCCCTCCCTTTCCCTAATTGCACCCCAAACCCACCCTCCTTTTTCCTAACCGCACCCCAATCTCCCTTTCCCCTTCCCCATTGTTTTGAGAAAAAATGGGGCAGATTGGGAAGAAGTTTTCTGAATGAAAAATGTGCCCCACCCTAAGGGGCACCTACTGTAAATTTTTGGGATTTTTAGGAGAAGTTTTACTATTTTAAAACCCTTTATAGAGTTTATTTTGAGAAAATAAACGTCCAAATAAGTTCGCAAAAATCACCAAAAATTAAGGGCTCTAATTAAAGGTGTTTTACAACTAATATTAAAATTGGGAGGTGTGGTTTCTTATTTTGGTCCTCCAAAAGCTTTTACAAGCGAAAATAAACGCCTAAAAAGAGCGAAATTCATCAAAATGAATCGGCGTCCCTCGACGCATATTTTTAAATGCCTATTAAAAATTATGTGTATCTATCCAAGGAATCGACTAAGCTCGGAATATCGACGCGGAAATCGGAAACGAAATCGCGGCGCGGCGCCGAAATTTAACCCCGCCGCGACAATAATAAAAGAGCGATTGGACTACTAACCCCTTTCCTTATGTTGTTACTGCTTTCGTACTTTCCTTTAAATCCAGTCTCGCACTGGTCCCCCGCATTACTTTCTGTACTTTCCTTTAAATCCAGTCTCGCACTGGTCCCCCGCATTACTTTCTGTACTTTCCTTTAAATCCAGTCTCACTCTGGTCCCCCGCATTACTTTCTGTACTTTCATTTAGATCCAGTCTCGCACTGGTCCTGTCATCATGGCCTCTGCTTTCGGCCTACTTTTCTGTTTATTACCATGGCCTCTGCTTTCGGCCTACTTTTCTGTTTATTACCATGGCCTCTGCTTTCGGCCTACTTTTCTGTTTATTACCATGGCCTCTGCTTTCAGCCTACTTTTCTGTTTATTACCATGGCCTCTGCTTTCGGCCTACTTTTCTGTTTATTACCATGGCCTCTGCTTTCGGCCTACTTTTCTGTTTATTACCATGGCCTCTGCTTTCGGCCTACCTTTCTGTTTATTATTATGGCCTCTGCTTTCGGCCTATGTTTCTGCTTAATGTTATGGCCCCTGCTTTCGGCCTAATTTATTTGCTAATGCAGAACTGTCGTGGCAACCATGCGGTGCTTATTCTCCCTTCTGCGAGGCCTTAGTTGGGGAAAACCCGGAGTTGAGTCCCTCCTCCCAGGTTAGTCCCAAGCAAGGAGCCCTCATACCGCTAATCCTCCTGGGCAGAGATTGTGTGACCGGTCGAGTAGAATTGCCACGACACTTATGTGCTTGTTTTATATAAAGCGGGTGAAGATTGTTTGGGAGTGGCGGGTTGGTCACGCTCGCAGACCGTTCGTACCGGTGCGGGTGGGTTGACGACTCATGGCGACAGGGAGATGTGCACAACGGGTTATCACCCTCCGGGCCTGCCGTTTTACCTCCCCTGGTCGGCCTACAGATCGGCTCGTCGGATGTCGCTCACATCCAGTTGGTACACCAAGTTGTACAGGAGGGCCTGAATGATACGGTACGACTACATTCAGAAGTGGCAAGACTGGCCACTGTCACCGACGACCACATCGGTGAGGCCCGCGGGGTTAGCTCCCCTGCTTGAAATAAAGCGGTCTAAACTGTGTCGACACAGGGTCTTTTGTGTGCGTACAGGTTTGAATACCTGGGTGTGCGTGTCTGCGCGTTATAGTGTTGTGTACTTACTATACGGCGCGATTACGAGCTTTAGGGCGGGAAGCCCTATATATATGTATATATATATATATATATATATATATATATATATATACGGAGAGATATGTTTACCTGCTACTAACCCTCTACCTTGCTTCGGCTATTTCATTTCTGTCCTTTAGCCGCCCCCTGGATATGGATCCGGGGAGGGGATGTATTTTCTACTTAGCTCTGTGACTAACGGTTATTTCTTATAGCCAATCACAGGAGATGGGACAGCAAGGAGCCCCCGCCCCGCAGGATGAGTTACGAGCCTTGGAGATGGCCCGTTTGATTACCCTAGCCTCGCCCCCTATCTTCAGAGACGTGAGTTCGAGAGTATAAGGACTAGCCTAGAGCTCCCTTTTGTTTTAGATTATGTAGCCCTCGAGGCAATGTTTTGTAAAACGATAGGCCCCGGCCATATTTAAATATGTAATATAATCCGCATGCTTAGCTTTTCCTATATTCGATTGCTTCCGCTGTGCTTTCTGATGTGTTGTGATGATTCTTGTGCCTGACAAAGAGACCGCTCAGCGCTTGAGAGGGTGGGACGTTGTCACCCGGAAAGCGCTGGGTAGCCCTCTTTGGGCAGTAAGATCCCCCCTCCCTGAAGCTCAATTGGTGATGAGAAGTGAAAGAACTATATAGTTAAGCGTGCTCGGATGGGAGCAATTTCAGGATGGGTGACCTCCTGGGAAGTCCACGCGCTGCCGCTTAACTGGCTCAATTCTCATCAAAGGGGGACTGCGGTCTCCAACAACCCGCTGTGCCCTGTGGTGGGACAGAGAGGGGTTGGGGTGCATGGTCTGCAGACCATCTGGTTAGGCTGAACCCTTCCGGTGCCAGCTGGGTCCCGTGTTGGCGGGCCTGAGCTGGGAGGGTGCCGGCGGTCCAGCTGGGTCCCGTGTTGGCGGGCCTGGACCGTTAAAAAAAGTGCAATCTTGGTGAAAGGACTTTTTGTAACGATAGGCCCTCGAGGCCTAGAGCTCCATTTTGTTTTAGATTATGTAGCCCTCGAGGAAATGTTTTGTAAAACGATAGGCCCCGGCCATATTTAAATATGTGATATAATCCGCATGCTTAGCTTTTCCTATATTCGATTGCTTCCGTTGTGCGTTCTGATGTGTTGTGATGATTCTTGTGCCTGACAAAGAGACCGCTCAGCGCTTGAGAGGGTGGGACGTTGTCACCCGGAAAGCGCTGGGTAGCCCTCTTTGGGCAGTAAGATCCCCCCTCCCTGAACCGGGTTCAGTCTGGGGAGGGGGGGTCTTACAAATGGATCAGAGCCACCACGATCCGACCACATGGGGCAATCTTTCGATCCTCCCTTCCCCCCGGTTCCGTTTCTTGGTTCGGGACGAACCACGCGGCGGAAGCCTGGTGGACCCTTTAGGTTTAAGGTTAAGGATTCGAGACTGCACGGTAGTACACCAACACGCTTTCCGCTTCCTTTTCTTTCAGTCCTGCAAAATTCCCTTATTTTTGCAAGTTCTGATACCCGTTTGTTACTTCTCCAGATACCGGAGTCGAGTAACGGAAGGTCCTCCTCTCGGGACCAGTACCACCCTACCACTCCACCACCAGCCCCGGCCGCTCCAGCCACAGTTCCGTTCGGAGAGACTGAGCTCGGACAGACCCTGGTAGCCCTGTTAGCCGTCTTCCAGACAGCCACCACAGCAGGCCACCGTACCCACCGATCTGCTGACAACATTCCGGGGGCTAAGGCCCCCCACCTTCCGAGGTACCGAGTCAGCCATCCAGGCCGAGGAGTGGGTGGAGAGGGTAGAGGAGCTTCTAGTAGGGATGATGTGCCCCGCAGTAGCCGCAGTATCCCTGGTGGTGACCATGCTGGAGGGCTATGCCCGGGATTGGTGGAGGGCCGCTAGCCGCTCTACCTTCAGAGGACGACCACTCAGCACGATCTTCTGGGGGGAGTTCTCAGAGGCCTTCTTAGAGCATTTCATTTCGGATGCAGACCGGATGGCACTCCAGGAGCGGTTCCTGCAGATTAGGCAGGGAGATAGGACGGTTCCAGACTACCAGAGAGAGTTTATCCACCTGGCCCGCTTCGCCGGGACCTTAGCAGGTACGGATAAGGACAGGGCAGCCAGATTTTACCGGGGATTACGAGACGACCTCCGTCAGGCCCTAATCATGATTTCCCAGGCATCCTTCCACACGATCGCCTCACATGCCACCGCTCTAGAGATGGACCAGCGGATGGTAGCTCAGCAGTGGAGGGGACACGTAGGTGTTCCCCGGACTCAGGGCCGAGAGAGAGGAGTAGGTCCTCGCAGGCAGGGCCGAGACGGGAGACAGCGTCAGCGCCACCAGCCATATAGGCAGGCACCCCAGCCCCGACCAGCACCCCAGCCCCGACCAGCACCCCCAGCCCCAGCACCTCAGGTCGTCCCAGCCGCACGACGAGATGTTCCCTTCGCAGGGAACTGTTGAAATTATTGAAGTGGAAGTGGAGGAGGCTTTTGGACCTGGGCGGTCTGGGAGGAGACCGGGCGGTCTGGCGTGACCGCACGGTCTGGCGGTCTGACAATGGCGGTCTGTTCTATTGGTCAGCTGCGGCTTCCGGGGTTGACCGCTGGCCTGGTCCAAGGGCTGCTGGAGGTGGAGGTCGTGCGGTCTGGCTGTGACCGCATGACGGCTGATCATCCTCAGGGTCGCGCGGTCTGTCTCTGACCGTGTGACAAGTTGTTCTCTTCAAGGACGTGCCGGTCTGGCGTGACCGCACGGGTTGGCTCTTGAATCCAGTCTGGTGGCTTTCCAGAGGGTTCTGAAGGAGTTCGCGGACTAAGTCATTCTAGTCGCGCGGTCTCAGTTCGCGGTCTCAGGAGGAGACCGGAGGTCGAGCTGGCTGTGTTTGCGATCTTAAGCGAACACATGTGGTGGGCGACTTCTAGGCGGTCTGGCGATCTCCATGTGGAGTCGTGTTCAGACCAAGGGAGTAGCGATCTCCCGCGGTCTGGAGTGAAGTCGGCGCTCACCAAAATGAAGCAGGAGTTATGTTGCTGATCGCGCGGGTTGACCGATCAGGTCACGCGATCTGGAGGGTGGTGATCCTATCTCATAGGGTGGTGACTGGATCAGGTCCCGCGCCTATAAATAGGAGGCCACTGTAGCAGCAACGAGAACACACCAAGTGTAAGCTGAGTTCGCTTGTTTCCTGCGGTCTGGTTTATTCTGACCGTGCGGTCTGCTGATTGAATTCCTCTTGTGCAGCTTCTGCGGATAGTGTGGGCGGCAGCGATCACCTCTTCCTATGAAAGTGTTCGGGCGGTCTGCGGCTTGGAGTTGTGGTGCTGGAGTTCGGGAGAATCAGGAGGTCGGAAGAAGGGAGCGGTCTGTGCAGCGGTTTGGTGGTGTGCTGTGATCGGCAAGGCGCTGCGGTCTGGCAGTGTGTTGAAGTCGCAGGGAGGTCGCGCGGTCTGGAGCGATCTCAAGTTATCCTCATCTTCTTGTATTTCCGTTTGGTATCTGTGCTGGCGAAATCATGTCTCGCAAAGCATGTCTTGCCCTGTAATGAAGTTTATGCTATCAATAAAGATCAATTGCTTGCCTAAAGTTTGTTTCTGGTTGTTTGGCTTGTATCTCTAAGTTGCATAATCGATTCCTGCTTGCTCTCACAAGGTCCTTAGAAAAAATTCCACATGGTATCAGAGGGAGGTTGGAGTGGATAGAGCAGGTTGCAACTTAGAGTAGCCATCGCCTTTGTGAAGAAGGAACCAGAGGAAAACCAATGGAAGGTGGATTTGCAAGAGGTCTTGGTATTGAGATGCTTACATCGACTAACTTCAAGAAGTGGAAGTCATGTATGCAGAGCTATCTTCTGGGTGAGGATCTATGGGAAGTTGTTGGAGGAGATGAGACGGAAGAGGTGAAGGCAACAGAAGCTGGTGATAACGGTCCGGCCGTGAGAGCTTGGAGAAAGACCAATGCCAAGGCCGAGTTCACTTTGAAGCGTGCCATTTCACCTGATCTCTTTGATCACATTTTGGGATGTGGATCGGCTGCAGAAATCTGGAAAGCCCTGGATGGGCTGTTTAACAAGAAGAATGTGGCAAGGCTGCAGTTCTTGGAGAATGAGCTGGCAAGGTCGGCTCAGGGTGATCTTTCTATCTCAAACTTCTTTCTGAAGATGAAGAATTTGTGCGCTGAAATCTCAGCACTGGATCCTGATGAGCCTATCTCTGAGGCGAAGCTGAAGAGGCACATCATCCGCGGCTTGCGGAAGGAATACGTGGCCTTTGTGACGTCGGTGCAGGGATGGGCAAATCAGCCGTCTCTGTTGGAGCTGGAGAACTTGCTTTCTTCGCAAGAAAGCTTGGCAAGACAGATGGCGGGGTTGTCAGTGACTGGGGGAGATGGCGAAGTTCTCTTCTCAGGGAAGAAGAAGAAGTGGGATAAGAAGAAGAAGACCACTGGAGGCTATGGGCCTTCAACTTCTGGACAGCAGGAGAGGGGCTATCCTCCTAAGGCTGAGGAGAAGAAGAAGAAGGAAGGTCTCAAATGCTACAAATGCGGGAAGGTTGGGCACTTCAAGAAGGATTGCAGAGTGGTCACTCAAGCAGGGCATGATGCGGAGAAGGAGGAAGCTGAGGCCAGACATATAGATGGAGGATGGGGAGGAGCCTTCTCGGCTTCTATTGGAGCTTCGGCTCCCATCAACTATTTGGAGGACTGGATCGTGGACTCGGGGTGTGGTCATCAACTCACCGGAGACGGGACCAAGCTTTCTTCTGCACAGCCCTATACAGGTAACAATGCAATCATTACTGCTGATAATACTGTACATCCAGTGGAGAAGGTGGGGGTTGTTTCTTTGGGCAGTGATAGAGGGCCACTTACTTTGAAAAGTGTCTATCACGTGCCTGGTATGAAGAAAAATCTCTTCTCCGTGACCAATGCTGTAGACGCCGGGTATCACGTTCTGTTCGGCCCAACAGAAGTGAAGTTTCTACGCAATGTTGAGGCCGTAAAGGCCGAGGTCGTCCATGTCGGGAGACGGGCAAAAGACTTGTTTGTTTTATCAACAAGTTCCTACGTCGACAAGATGAAGACGAATGATGGTGCCGTTATATGGCATGAGAGGTTGGGGCATGTAGGAATGGATAAGCTGAAAGCAATGGCGGTGAGAGGCCTGATCAAGGGCCTGCCAAGTCTATCTTCCTACGGAGAAGGTCATGTTTGCGCAGGATGTCAGTTCGGCAAGTCTCATCGACTACCGTTTGACAAGTCGCAGACAAGGAGTAGTGTGCCGTTGGAGTGCATCCACGGTGACTTGATGGGACCAACTGCTACCCCAAGCCTCGGAGGCAGCAGGTATATGCTGGTATTGATCGATGATTACACCAGATATGTCTGGGTATATTTCCTGAAGGAGAAGGCGGAGGCGTTTGCCAAGTTTGTGGAGTTCAAGGAGCTCGTGGAAGGTCGGCTGGGACTGCGGGTGAAGAAGCTGAGGACTGACAACGGAGGGGAGTTCACCTCCAGTGAGTTCTCTACTTTTTGCAGGAAGGCGGGCATCCGAAGAGAGCTCACTTGTGCTCATACTCCACAACAGAACGGAGTTGCAGAACGGAAGATCCGTCATCTGACGGAGACCTGCAAGTGTTGGCTGCATGCCAAGAGTATCCCAAAGTCCTTCTGGGCGGAGGGAATGTCTTGTGCTGCCTACGTCATCAACAGGATGCCTCTGAGCCCCATCAACATGCTGACTCCACATGAAATGATGTTCAAGGAGAAGCCAAGTGTGGCACACCTTAGGGTGTTTGGTTCCACCTGCTACGTGCATGTTCCAGATGCTCTTCGGACGAAGCTAGATGCGAAAGCAAGGAAGCTAGTCTTCGTGGGATACGATGAGCGGAAGAAAGGGTGGAAGTGCATGGACCCGGAGATGCGGAGATTTGTTGTATCTCGCGACGTCGTGTTCGATGAGGTGACATCTTACAAGGGGTCTTCTGATGTGGAGTTACCAGAGAGCAGGGTGGAGATGCCAGAGAAAGCTGTGGAGAATCTTCAGGTGGAGCTACCTGTGTCACCAGGTGGTCCATCTCCTTCTAGTTCCGAGAAGGGGGCTTCTGGTTCAGGGAGCAGGGGGAGCGATGCTCCTAGCACGTCTGGAAGGGGAGCTAGGGAAGAAGCAACGGATGACATTGCAGTTCAAGGGAAGGAGCTGAGGAGGTCGAAGCGAGCGATCATCGCCCCTGATCGCTATACAGGAGGAAACGCAGTGAGCTTCGTCTCATGTTTCTTCGCTGGTCCCTTGGATGAGAGGGAGCCGTCAAGCTTTGAGAAGGCCCAAGGCGTGAAGGAGTGGGACGTTGCGATGCAAGAAGAGATGGCAGCTCTTGAGAAGAACGAGACCTGGTCTCTTGTGCCCAAGCCCAAGGGCATCACTCCTGTGACATGCAAGTGGGTCTACAAGCTTAAGAAGAAAGCTGACGGCAGTATCGAGCGGTACAAAGCTCGTCTTGTAGCTCGGGGGTTCTCGCAGCAATACGGTGAAGACTATGATGAGACATTCAGTCCGGTGGCAAAAATGACTTCTGTTCGGTTCATCATTGCCTTGGCGGCGTTCAGTGGATGGGAGATTTGGCAGCTCGACGTCAAGAACGCCTTCTTGTACGGCGAGATTGACAAGGACATCTTTATGGTTCAGCCACCAGGCTTTGTGTCTGAAGATCTTCCGGAGCATGTCTGCAAGCTGAAGAAGGCCCTGTATGGGTTGAAGCAAGCGCCGAGGGCGTGGTACGGGAAGATCGCAGAATATCTCCTATTCTGTGGATTTGTTGCTTCAGACTCAGACTCGAGCTTGTTCGTCAAGAAGAGCGGGGAGCTTCAGGTCATCGTGCTGCTATACGTTGACGATATGATCGTGACGGGGAACTCGAAAGAGGAAGTAGCTCAGCTTCGAGCTGAGCTGGCCATCAGGTTCGAGATGAAGGATTTAGGTGAGCTTCACCATTTCCTTGGACTCGAGG
Organism: Dactylorhiza incarnata; assembly: GCA_033032865.1. Lineage (NCBI taxonomy): Eukaryota > Viridiplantae > Streptophyta > Magnoliopsida > Asparagales > Orchidaceae > Dactylorhiza > Dactylorhiza incarnata. Next base: position 1,116,489 of record JAWHQI010000469.1, on the reverse strand, counting down.
TGCAGAGGAAGGAAAGTGGAGTGATGGTTTCCCAGGCTGGATATGCGGAGCGAATCGTGGAGCGATTCGGCATGAAGGAAGGGAAGTACATATCTACACCTCTGGAGAAGGCTATGAAGCTTCGGAAGGATGAGGGAAGGATCATGCAAGATCCGTTGGTGTTCCGAGCTCTGGTTGGGAGCTTGATTTATCTGACGATCACAAGGCCGGATATTGCATATGCAGTAGGCAGGGTGAGTCGGTTTATGGCGGAACCACGAGTACCTCATCTGCTAGCGGCCAAGAACATTCTGAAGTATGTCAAGGCGACCTCGGACATGGGTCTCCTATACAGGAGGGATGCGGGCTTCGAGGTGCATGGATACATGGATGCTGATTACGAGGGAGATTCGGATGATCGGAAGTCGACATCTGGATTCGTCTTCATGGCGGGCTCTACGGCTATATCATGGTGCAGCAAGAAGCAGGATTCCGTATCGGTCTCCACCACAGAAGCGGAATACAAGGCTTCGGCCTTGGCAGCTCAGGAAGCCATCTGGCTTAGGAGATTGGTGGGAGACGTCCACAAAGAGGTTCGGGAGCCGACTCTGCTACGCGGTGACAACGAGAGTGCTCTCAAACTGGTGACCAATCCAGTTTGTCACGCGAGGACGAAGCATATTGAGATCGAGCATCACTTCATACGGGAGAAGGTGCTGGAGGGATCTCTTTCGGTCGAGCATGTGCGGAGTGCGGACAATGTCGTAGACATCTTCACTAAGGCGCTGGCAAAGGGGCCGTTCACACGGCTAAGGGAACTACTTGGGTTGGTTTCCACTTCCCACTTCAAGGGGGAGTGTTGAAACTATTGAAGTGGAAGTGGAGGAGGCTTTTGGACCTGGGCGGTCTGGGAGGAGACCGGGCGGTCTGGCGGTCTGAAAATGGCGGTCTGTTCTATTGGTCAGCTGCGGCTTCCGGGGTTGACCGCTGGCCTGGTCCAAGGGCTGCTGGAGGTGGAGGTCGTGCGGTCTGGCTGTGACCGCATGACGGCTGATCATCCTCAGGGTCGCGCGGTCTGTCTCTGACCGCGTGACAAGTTGTTCTCTTCAAGGACATGCCGGTCTGGCGTGACCGCACGGGTTGGCTCTTGAATCCAGTCTGGTGGCTTTCCAGAGGGTTCTGAAGGAGTTCGCGGACTAAGTCATTCTAGTCGCGCGGTCTCAGTTCGCGGTCTCAGGAGGAGACCGGAGGTCGAGCTGACTGTGTTTGCGATCTTAAGCGAACACATGTGGTGGGCGACTTCTAGGCGGTCTGGCGATCTCCGTGTGGAGTCGTGTTCAGACCAAGGGAGTAGCGATCTCCCGCGGTCTGGAGTGAAGTCGGCGCTCACCAAAATGAAGCAGGAGTTATGTTGCTGATCGCGCGGGTTGACCGATCAGGTCACGCGATCTGTAGGGTGGTGATCCTATCTCATAGGGTGGTGACTGGATCAGGTCCCGCGCCTATAAATAGGAGGCCACTGTAGCAGCAACGAGAACACACCAAGTGTAAGCTGAGTTCGCTTGTTTCCTGCGGTCTGGTTTATTCTGACCGTGCGGTCTGCTGATTGAATTCCTCTTGTGCAGCTTCTGCGGATAGTGTGGGCGGCAGCGATCACCTCTTCCTCTGAAAGTGTTCGGGCGGTCTGCGGCTTGGAGTTGTGGTGCTGGAGTTCGGGAGAATCAGGAGGTCGGAAGAAGGGAGCGGTCTGTGCAGCGGTTTGGTGGTGTGCTGTGATCGGCAAGGCGCTGTGGTCTGGCAGTGTGTTGAAGTCGCAGGGAGGTCGCGCGGTCTGGAGCGATCTCAAGTTATCCTCATCTTCTTGTATTTCCGTTTGGTATCTGTGCTGGCGAAATCATGTCTCGCCAAGCATGTCTTGCCCTGTAATGAAGTTTATGCTATCAATAAAGATCAATTGCTTGCCTAAAGTTTGTTTCTGGTTGTTTGGCTTGTATCTCTAAGTTGCATAATCGATTCCTGCTTGCTCTCACAAGGTCCTTAGAAAAAATTTCACAGGAACTGCTACCTATGCCAGCAGCCTGGGCATATACGAGCCTTCTGCCCACAGGCTACCGGGAGACCCGGTTTAGGAGCAGTACAGAGAGCGGCGGAGAGAGGACGAGGTGGACGCAGAGGACGTCCCGCAGGCAGGAGGGAGCCGGCTAGGTAGGGCAGAGCAGCACCGCTCAAGGAATACGCGTTGGATCTTCAGCACGGTCCTGCTCCTGACGTAGTGATAGGTATCTACTTCCGATAGTACGATATCCTAGGAGATGTTATAGCTTTATATATTGAGACTTTTGTATATGTCATCCCTACTCCTGTATATTTATGAAAAGCTTATGATCATGATATATATATGTTATCAGGTTTACTTTTGGTAGAAGGTCATCCCGCTAAAACACTGTTCGATACCGGCGCCACACATTCTTTCGTTGCACAAAACTTCATTGCTGACAAGGAGAACACGGTGCGATCATCCGGGATGTCAATCCGAATACGACTCCCGGATGGATCAGATATGACTTCCACCGAAAAGTGTTCCTTCTAGGCAATGCTAGGAGGCATAGAATTCGAAGTCAACGCAACCGTTTTGGCAATAACCGGATTCGACATCATTCTGGGGATGGATTGGTTGGCCGAGCACAGCGCCCAAATCAATTGTTCAACTCGAGAAATCCGCCTCCAGAATCCGAATGGGCAATTTATCACGCTAGCAGGTATACCCTCTGTCACCCGCATTATCTTAAGATCTGCACAAACCGTCAAGGCAGTTCGACGGAAGGACGAGGTATACCTAATCTACTTTGAGATGAAAGACACGACACAAGTACTCGCTAAAGTGCCTGTAATCAGGGACTTCCCAGATATCTTCCCAGAGTCCCTTCCCGGGTTGCCCCCGCAACGGGAAGTGGACTTCCAAATCGAACTTACTCAAGGAGCCCGACCAGTATCCCGAGCACCGTACCGGATGGCCCCGAGGGAACTGGCCGAGCTCAAGATTCAACTACAAGAGTTAGTCGACGCAGGATTCGTACGTCCTAGTACTTTGCCCTGGGGAGCCCCAGTACTGTTTGTTAAGAAGAAGGATGGATCTCTGCGTCTCTGCATTGACTACAGAGAATTGAATAAACTCACTGTCCGGAATACCTATCCCCTACCCCGGATAGATGAATTGTTCGATCAGCTGCAAGGCGCGTCCGTCTTTTCCAAGATGGATTTAAGATCCGGCTACTATGAACTCAGAGTGCGAGAAGAGGACGTTCCCAAGACCGCCTTCAGCTCCCGCTACGGACTGTACGCGTTCATGGTAATGCCATTTGGGTTAACCAATGCCCCGTCCGCCTTCATGGCTTTAATGAATACCGTATTTAAACCCTTCCTGGATCTTTTCGTAATAGTCTTCATAGATGATATCCTCATTTACTCGAGGAACAAAACCGATCACTCCAGGCACCTCCAAATGGTTCTGCTTAAGCTAAGAGAGCACTCGCTGTTCGCCAAGTTTAGCAAATGCGAGTTCTGGATGGAAGAAGTCGGTTTTCTGGGACACACGGTTAACAAGAACGGGGTAGCAGTGGATCAAGCCAAAGTACAAGCAGTACGAGATTGGCCGCCACTTAAGACAGCGGCAGACATCCGAAGTTTCCTTGGCCTCGCCGGCTACTACCGTAAGTTCGTCGAAGGATTCTCGAAGATTGCGTTACCGCTTACCTCCCTCACCAAAAAGGATGTGACATTCATTGGTCTCCCGAGTGCGAAGCAGCGTTCATCGAACTGAAGAACCGGCTGATATCGGCCCCGATCCTGACTCTCCCCTCAGGAACTGAGGGCTTCCAAATCTATGTTGATGCCTCTCTGAAAGGATTGGGAGTTGTGCTTATGCAACATGGCAGGGTAGTTGCCTACGCCTCACGTCAGCTCAAGCCGCACGAACTAAACTACGCCACCCACGATCTAGAATTGGGGGCGGTAGTTTTCGCATTAAAGGTTTGGAGACACTACCTCTACGGGGTACGATGCGAGATTTTCTCCGATCATAAGAGCCTCAAGTATGTCTTCACCCAGAAGGAGCTGAACCTCCGACAACGCCGGTGGTTGGAATTTCTCTGCGATTACGACTTCGCCCTTCAGTACCACCCCGACAAGGCTAATAAGGTTGCAGACGCGACGCCATATTTTGTGAGGATCAGACTTTGCTTTGTAACATCCCGACTTCGAAAAAGGGGTCTAGCCGGTTCAGTTGAACCCTTGGAGGAATCTAGGCCGGGTCATCAGGCAATCACGACCCGACCTTCACCACATAGAGGTAGTCATTTAGAGAAATGACTGTTTTGGGTAGCATCGTGCTTCGCCACGACGTCAAAGTTGTTTATTGAACATACGTACTCCGAATCGACTTCTGTCAGTTGCGTTAAACTCGTATGGTCGATATGAGTACAACGGAATTCGTTTCGTTCCAATCAGAGGTCATTTGGTGAAAGTGACCATTTTGAGTATCGCAGCGAGTCACGACGACACAGTTTTAGAATATGGAGCATACGTGCTCCGAACCAACTCCGGTCAGTTGCGTTAGACTCGTATGGTCGATACGATTGCATTGGAATTCGTTTCGTTCCAATCCGAGGTCATTTAGTGAAAGTGACCGTTTTTAGTATAGTAGCGCGTCACGACGATGCAATTTTAGAATATGGAGCATACGTGCTCCGAATCGACTTCCGTCAGTTACATTAGACTCGTATAGTTGATACGAGTGCAACGGAACTCGTTTCGTTTCGATCCGAGGTCATATGCAGAATATGACTATTTTGAGTATCGTAGCGCGTCACGACGACACGATTTTTAGAATACAAAGCATACGTGCTCCGAATCAACTTCCGTCAGTTACGTTAGACTCGTATGGTCAATATGAGTGCAACGGAATTCGTTTCGTTCCGATCCGAGGTCGTTTGGAGAAAACGACTATTTTGAGTAATACCGAGCGCCGCAACGACGCCATTTTAGAATATTGGGTAAACAAGCCCCAATTTCACCCTAGTCAGTTGCAACAGACTCGCGTGATCAATTCTAGCACAATGCAATTCGTTTCGTTCAAATTCGATGAGATTTGCGAAAGGTGGCCGAAATAATCTATTTTGAGTTGCGTACTGGTTTGAGCGAGTAATTATGAATAACGGACTCGGAATCAACTTCAAATAATTTCGTTAACTTCATATGATTATTACGAACACAACGACACCCTTTGTGCATTGTTTTTTTTTCGCGAGCACTTTGCATGCTTTGATATATAAACGTGTATTAATATGTGTGTGTGTGTAATGTGTGTATATATATATACATATACATATTTAAGCTTATATATATAAAAACACATGAGTGAGATGCCCTGTTCCAAAACCAACTTCAGCGATGAAACCAGGGCGGAGAAACCGTGGGCGAAAACCATGGGCGAGCTCGTGGGGGCACGGGATTGGGCCTCGTCGGCTACATAGGGAGGCTTCTTCTCCTCTTCCAGGGGCAGTGGTGGACGGTAAGAACTTCTCTCCCCCTCCTCTCCTCCTCCTCGAAGCTCTGTCATGGTGAGGGTTTCCGGCAAGACGGGCGGCTCGGGAAACCGCCCCCCTTCCTCATGGTTCTTCCTCCTCACAACAAGAGGTTAAGGTTCGAGATCTCCTACTTCTCCACCCTCTTCTCCTCTCTTGACCAAGCTCTGTTGATTCGTCTTGGTTAATTGATATTTGGCGAGTTATTGGGCTGCGACGGAAGGCAGCATGGAAGGTCTCCTCTCCTCCATCTCTCCCTCCTACTATTTCCTCTGCTCTCCTCTTCTCCTTCCTCCTTCCCCCCTCATCTTATTATGTTGCTCTACCCATTTTTGAGAACTTTTGCTAGCAGTTTTCCTAGTTCTGTTGGTAGATTCCTCCTAGTTTTGTTAACAAATTTTAGGATAATTTTTGCTGGCAGTTTTTCCTAGTACGTTGGCAGATTTCTCCTAGTTTTTGTTAACAAATTTTGGGGCTGTTTCTTATCTTTATTAGATGGGGGCGGTTTATACACTTCTTGTCTAGGATGGGGGCTGCTTATACATTTCTTAGACTAAATTGGGCTGCTTCTCATATCATTGTTTGGTTGGGCTACCTTATTTTCATGTTTAATCGGAGGGGGCTGCTAGTATTGAACTGCTACTGTCCTTCTCATTTGGGGGCTGCTCCTTGCTGATAATGGGGCTGCCTTTTAGTATTGCATTTGGGGGCTGCCTTTTTGTATTGCATTTGGGGGCTGCCTTTTAGTATTGCATTTGGGGGCTGCCTTTTAGTATTGCATTTGGGGGGCTGCCTTTTAGTATTGCATTTGGGGGCTGCCTTTTAGTATTGCATTTGGGGGCTGCCTTTTTTGTATTGCAATTGGGGGCTGCTCCTTGTTGAGTTGGACTGCAGGTTTGTTGAAATGGGGCTGCTCCTTTCCTTGTTGGTTTGGGTGCTGCTCCTTGTTGAATTGGGCTGCAGGTTTGTTGCTTTGGGTTGCTCCTTTCCTTGTTGGTTTGGGGGCTGCTTCTTGCTAACTTGGACTGCAGGTTTAATAGTTGGGGCTGCTCCTTTCCTTGTTAGTTTGGGGGCTGCTCCTTGTTGTTTTGGGGCTGCTCCTTGTTAACTTGGACTGCAGGTTTGTTGTTTTGGGCTGCTTCTTACCTTGTTGATTTGGGGCTGTTTGCTTTGAGCTGCTCTTACCTTGTTGATTTGGGGCTGTTTGCTTTGAGCTGCTCTTACCTTGTTGATTTGGGGCTGTTTGCTTTGAACTGCTCTTTACCTTATTGATTTGGGGCTGTTTTGATGGGGCTGCTCCTTTCCTTGTTGGTTTGGGTGCTGCTCCTTGTTGAATTGGGCTGCAGGTTTGTTGCTTTGGGTTGCTCCTTTCCTTGTTGGTTTGGGGGCTGCTTCTTGCTAACTTGGACTGCAGGTTTAATAGTTGGGGCTGCTCCTTTCCTTGTTAGTTTGGGGGCTGCTCCTTGTTGTTTTGGGGCTGCTCCTTGTTAACTTGGACTGCAGGTTTGTTGCTTTGGGCTGCTTCTTACCTTGTTGATTTGGGGCTGTTTGCTTTGAGCTGCTCTTTACCTTGTTGATTTGGGGCTGTTTGCTTTGAGCTGCTCTTACCTTGTTGATTTGGGGCTGTTTGCTTTGAGCTGCTCTTACCTTGTTGATTTGGGGCTGTTTGCTTTGAGCTGCTCTTTACCTTGTTGATTTGGGGCTGTTTGCTTTGAGCTGCCCCTTTACCTTATTGATTTGGGGCTGCTCTTGTCCCCTCTTGGTCTAATGGGGGCTGCTGCTGTATTTTTAATAAGGGGGTTGCCCTTCATAGCTCACGACAAGGTATGATAGCTTCACTCTCTCTTCCTCCTCCTCCTACCTCCATTCTCCCTCCCATGGCAGGAATCTGCCACTTATTAGTTTTCCTTGTCGTTCCGATTTGGTGAGGAATGGAGTCGTGCTACTCCGAATTGGTAGAGATTAGGAATGCGATCATATGCCTAGGCATGAAATTTATGGGGGACTCTCACACCATAAGCATCACCCAAGAGGAACCCCTTCTCCGCCTCTTACTTGAGCCTATCTTCATCTGGTTTGGTATCCGATTGAGGGAGCTTCATCTCTTCCTCCTCCGACAAATGGTAGACTCTAAACCTTATCTATTTTCGTCTACTCTTCATCTTATTTCTCTCTTTCACACTACTGTGCTACTTCTTGTGCCTATAAAGCTTATGGGTGTCTTGGGCTTGATTACCAAGCATTCAAGTGATTGACGGAAGTTTACATAAATACAAGCGGGTCTTATGTGGATGACTGGGGATTGATCGCCAAGCACCGAAATGATCGACGAAGGTCTACATGAATGCAATTGTGCCCTATGTGGGCAGGTTGGATTTGATTGCCAGCCGAGTTAAATTAGTGGTACCTTCTCGGATAGAGATATGCTAAGCTTATAAAGAGTTCGTCTTCTCTCCTTCTACAAAACTACGGGTGGATATTTTGTTAAGCTTTAAGAGAGTTTTCTTAATTCCTACGGGAATGAAAGGTTGCCTTCGAGAAAGTAATTCCTACGGGAATGAAATGTTGCCTTTGAGAAAGTAATTCCTACGGGAATGAAAGGTTGCCTTCGAGAAAGTAATTCCTACGGGAATGAAATGTTGCCTTCGAGAAAGTAATTCCTACGGGAATGAAAGGTTGCCTTCGAGAAAGTAATTCCTACGGGAATGAAATGTTGCCTTCGAGAAAGTAATTCCTACGGGAATGAAAGGTTGCCTTCGAGAAAGTAATTCCTGCGGGAATGAAATGTTGCCTTCGAGAAAGTAATTCCTACGGGAATGAAATGTTGCCTTCGAGAAAGTAATTCCTACGGGAATGAAAGGTTGCCTTCGAGAAAGTAATTCCTACGGGAATGAAATGTTGCCTTCGAGAAAGTAATTCCTACGGGAATGAAAGGTTGCCTTCGAGAAAGTAATTCCTACGGGAATGAAATGTTGCCTTCGAGAAAGTAATTCCTACGGGAATGAAAGGTTGCCTTCGAGAAAGTAATTCCTACGGGAATGAAATGTTGCCTTCGAGAAAGTAATTCCTACGGGAATGAAAGGTTGCCTTCGAGAAAGTAATTCCTGCGGGAATGAAATGTTGCCTTCGAGAAAGTAATTCCTACGGGAATGAAATGTTGCCTTCGAGAAAGTAATTCCTACGGGAATGAAAGGTTGCCTTCGAGAAAGTAATTCCTACGGGAATGAAAGGTTGCCTTCGAGAAAGTAATTCCTACGGGAATGAAATGTTGCCTTAGAGAAAGTAATTCCTACGGAAATGAAATGTTGCCTTCGAGAAAGTAATTCCTACGGGAATGAAAGGTTGCCTTCGAGAAAGTAATTCCTACGGGAATGAAATGTTGCCTTCGAGAAAGTAATTCCTACGGGAATGAAATGTTGCCTTCGAGAAAGTAATTCCTACGGGAATGAAATGTTGCCTTCGAGAAAGTAATTCCTACGGGGAATAAGTTGTGCCTTCGGGAAATATTCCTACGGGAATATATCGTGCCTTGGGATAAAATCGGATGGCCTATGAGTTTGACTCTAAGGCAACCCGCGCGATGGACGGTCTGGGAGGGCAACCCGTGCGAAATTAATAGAACTACGTGGGTCTGAGGCCGTATGCAGGATGATACGGAGTACGTAGGCGGTGGTCGTGGGAAGACCGCCTCGGCCCAATAAAAGTCCAGATATCCCCTTCCTTATAATTGTTATATTATGTTTGTGTGATAGTAGGAGTTGGATTCTGTTTGTAGTTCTAATAACTTGTCTTTAGCACAGGTGACAGGTGCGGATGAGTGACAGCACCTATGTGTGGATGAAGCCACAGATCAGGCTACGTCAGGTATAAAGTTTTATTAAGCCGCATCTCCTTTTGTTGTGCCCTATCTCAGGGTATATATATATAATGGCAACGAAGCCTTGATGGATAGGATTTATTGCGGCGGCGAAATCGATATTACTCATACAGGCTTTGAAATTGTGGTTTCTGTGATATTTAATCTTCCGCTATAAACCATGTCTTCCGCTAAGGGTAACAAAGCGCACTCTCTAATGATGTCTTCCGCTAAAATACTGCTTCCTTACTCTGTTGGTGTGTAGTGAATTTCGCTTAACACCACCCCTAGGTGTGACTTCGGAGTGTTCCAGGAAAAGGGTTGGAGAAGCTAGTGCCTTCACCCTTCGGAGTCGCTTCGGCGTCGTGCTAAAGGGTGGTGTGCGATAAGATCCCCCGGTCGGACCGTCGATTTGGGAGGGGGGGTCTTACATGCTTGATCCTGAAAAGACTGAGAAGGCTGACTCTCACACTGATGAAGAGTCTCTTATGACTGGAGGTGACGATACTGAGGAGGCCGCAGACCCTGATCCAGTGCAGGGAAATGAGCCACTTCCAGGCCATGAGGACATGAATGATGGCGAGCCTACAAAGGACATCATTGATGATGTGCCCATACCAGCAGCTGAGCTTGCTCCACGGAGGTCTGATCGAGTCAGACAACCATCTTCGAGATACTCTGCTGCTGAGTATATTTTGTTGACTGATGCGGGGGAGCCCGAGTGCTTTGATGAAGCAGTGCAGAGCTCAGAGAAGAAAGAGTGGATGGTTGCTATGCATGAGGAGATGTAGTCTCTGCATGAGAACCATACTTATGAGCTGGTACGATTGCCTAAGGGCAAGAAGGCTCTGAAGAATCGATGGATTTTTAGAGTAAAGCAGGGAGACCCCTCGACACCACTCAGATACAAGGCAAGATTAGTGGTGAAGGGTTTCAGTCAGAAACAGGGAGTTGATTTGGATGAGATCTTCTCTCCTGTTGTGAAGATGTCGTCTATTCGGGTTGTTCTTGGCCTTGCTGCAAGGGTAGACATGGAGATTGAGCAGATGGATGTCAAGACCGCCTTTCTGCATGGCGATCTTGAGGAGGAGCTTTATATGGAGCAGCCTGAAGGTTTCAAGGTGAAAGGGAAGGAGAGCCTAGTCTGTCGCCTGAAGAAGAGTTTGTATGGCCTGAAGCAGGCCCCGCGACAGTGGTACAAGAAGTTTGATGCTTTTATGGGGGAGATCGACTTCAGGAGGACCACCCTTGATCACTGCGTGTTCGTGAAGCAGTACGCTTCAGAGGATTTCATTATTTTACTCCTTTATGTTGACGACATGCTGATAGTCGGGAGGAGCACTGCGCGCATTGCCGAGCTGAAGCGGCAGTTGAGCTCCACATTTGCGATGAAGGACTTGGGAGCTGCGAAGACCATCCTAGGGATGCATATTCGGAGAGATAGAGGCTCCAAGTTACTTTGGTTATCGCAGGAAGGTGCTACAGAGATTTACTATGAATCAGGCGAAGAAGGTGAGCACGCCGCTTGCAGCTCACTTCAGACTTACCGCTGACCAGTGCCCTAGCACACCTGAGGAGAAAGAGGAGATGCAGAAGGTCCCCTATGCTTCTGCAGTTGGTAGTCTTATGTATGTCATGGTATGTACTCGCCCTGATATAGCGCATGCTGTTGGTACTCTTAGTAGGTTTCTCTCCAATCCTGGGAGAGAACATTGGAGCGCTGTGAAGTGGATTCTAAGGTACCTATATGGGACGTCAGATTTAACGTTAAGGTTTGGATATATTGAGCCAGAGCTACTAGCCTACACAGATGCTGATATGGCTGGAGATTTGGACTCCAGAAGATCAACCTCTGGGTACCTGATCCTATTTGCTGGGGGAGCTGTTTCGTGGCAGTCAAGACTACAGAAGTGCGTTGCACTGTCGACTACGGAGGCAGAGTTTATTGCAGTCACTGAGGCGGGAAAAGAGCTTCTTTGGATGAAGCGTTTCATCAAAGAGTTGGGTTTCACTCAGGAGCGCTACATACTCTTATGTGACAGTCAGAGCGCGATTCATTTAGGGAAGAACCCCACATTCCACTCGAGATCCAAGCATATTGATACGCGGTATCATTGGATACGCGATACTCTAGAGCAGAGAGAGCTGGATTTGTAGAAGGTGCACACAGATGACAATGGAGCGGATATGCTTACGAAGACTGTGTCGAGGGGGAAGTTCGAACATTGTGTGAGGATCGCTGGCATGGCGATCTCTTCCACATAAATGCAAAGGGGATAAATTGTTAGGTACAGTTCCCGTCATTTGTGGAGAAAACTGTTGGACTCGAGTCTTATTAACTCGAACTTGGTGGCGCTGGATCTATCGACATATGAAGGAGACATGAAGGTCTTACCAAATGAAGATTATTAGAAGGACGCACTTTTCACTTAGTCGAAAAGTGGGAGATTTGATGAGGTATTTTCTCCTAAGTGTGAAAAGGGCTAGTCATCTTTTGACCATGCTTTTCAAGCATGTGTTTCATGCCAAGTGTGAAAAGAGGTAGCCGTCGTTGACTATGAAATCAACATGTGCTCTTGAAGGAAGCTTCTAGGAAGGTGGCCAAATTAAGCTTCATATTATTCGACATGTGTTCTTTGACCGAGGGAAGCTTCATGGAAGCTTCAAGGAAGCTTCCTCCACATGCTATCTACCACCATCTACCCCTTGATTTTGGCCTTATAAATAGGCATGAAGGAGGAGGGGTAAGGCATCCACTTCTCTCCCATCTCAAGCATTGAAAGAGTTTCTAGTGAGGCCTTTGTGGCAAGCGTCTTAGTTTGGGGAGAGCTTTCGGACGTCTCTGCGACGTTGACGAGGAATACTTCGCCTACACGGATTGGATCTGGAGCAGACTTGGGCAAGGATTCGAAGAGGCATCTTGGAGAGGATTTGTGTAATCCGTCTCGTCCGCCACTGTCGGTAACTTGCAACTTTTTTGCTACTATTTATTGTGTATTATTGTGTGGTGCGAAGTTGGTGAAGATCCTGTGTGGATCGAGGAGGGAAAGCCTTGTATTTTCCTATCTATTTTACACATTTTTAGTGGCGGCTTTCCGGGTTGGACTCCGATCGTCCCGTGGTTTTTACCCTATTGGGTTTCCACGTTATATCTGTGTGTCACCTTTATTGTTGTTATTTTGTGTTGTGTTTTTGGTTGTGTATCGGCATACCGCTAAGCGGTCGTGCAGGTATTTGCTCGAACTAATTTGCAGGTGCTCTGGTCGGGCTTGCGTGCTCTCTAGCCCAACAGTTTTGGCCTTCTTTTCTAAAACCAGCGTGCAGTAGCCAGTGGGGCTCACAGAAAATTGATATGCGCACAACAAACAGTGCACTGTGGGCCCCGCTGCATGCAGTTTTTCGTTTACTTCTATTGGTCCCGGACGCCGGACGCCGACGTCCGGGACCCGACGTCCGAGACCCGCATGCAAGAATTGCTCTCTTTTCTGAAGCTTTCACGTGGCCACTTTTTCTTCTCAAAACTCATACAATCAAGCCTATTTATAGGCATCTTCATCCAATGATATGCTGCCACCAAATCCATAGCAAAGGCTTCCACCACCTCTTGAATCTGGGCTAGGACTCCACGTGTCCCATACCATATTATATGTTGTTTGACTTGGTCAATGGCCAATAAGTAATGTTGATTAGTTTCTCTCTCTAAATTATAATCATGCATCCTCCTCTTTAGAGTAGAGGAGGATTTGTCTTCCTCTAACACTCCCCATCAAATTCAACTACACATGCCGAGTTTGATCTTGCAATTGTGAAACACATCGGTCTTTAGCGGATTTGTGAAAATATCTGCAATTTGGTCTTCTGTCTGACAATAGACCAGCTCCACAACTTTGTTCTTCACCTGCTCACGTATAAAATGATACTTTTGTTGAAACCAGTAAATGGTCTCTGTGGAGTTCGGGGCCCCCAACAAGTTGGGGGGCAGCTAGAACTTACTAATCTCCTGGAGGAACAGACCGAAGCCTCGGAGCTAGACACGAACCCTTAGACTCAGCAAGGAGGACCCACCACACACCCGGAAGATCTTTAGAGCGCTTCCCCTCCTAAGCCAAAGCTGAAGCCCGGGCACCCTGGAGAGCTCTGAGAATGCTAACCAAGGATGGCCTGAGGAGAGAGAAGCTCCAAAAAGAAGTCCTCTCCAAAGGTGCCCTTTGGGTCTTATTTATAGTTTTTCTGAGTTGGTCTGCTGATAACGGAATTCCGCTCTTTGATTTTACTATACGCACCCCGATTTGGCCTGCAAACAGCCAAACTCCGCTGTCCGGAGAGGCTATTAGCAGCCCACCAGGGTCTGAGAAGTAATTTCGCCTCATTAGCCTATGGGCAATTGGCCCGTGAGGAGGCCGCTCACGGGCTCTCGTGAATCTCCTCGCGAGTCTGGCTCGCGAGATCCTCCTCAGGCGAGTGCGCGGCAAAGACCTCGCCAGGCCCCCTTTTGGCCACATCTGCCGAGATCCGATCTCGCGTACTCTCCTGTGAGCCCGCCCTGGCTCTATAAAAATCCTGGTATGGTGGGGCTCGTCGCGCGCAAAGGACTTCGTCGAACGGACTTCGTCGATCTCGGAGGATTTCGTCGAACGGATTTCGCCGATCTCGGAAGAGTTCGTCGAACGGATTTCGCCGATCTCGGAAGATTTCGTCGAACGGATTTCGCCGATCTCGGAAGATTTCGTCGAACGTGGGAGAGAGTTCGTCGAACTCAGAACCACTGTAAGCGGCCTGCGAGGTGCTAGCTCGCCTGTCTTCCTCGCGATGGGCCGGCGAGCGCCCGTCTCGCCCGCCTTCTTGCGAGCGGTCGGCGCGTGCCCGGCTTGTCCATCTTTTCTGTGGGCGACCTTTGACACCCTTGCTCGCGTCCTTCTCTTGGCGAATATCAGGGTTGTACACAATCCCCGCTCTTCGCAAGGCTACCTAGGTTCTCGAAGAAACATCCAATCCCTGGTATTCGCCAACTTCTTGATGACCTGTCGGGAATCTTTGGTAGGTCCCACCTGGGGGCTATAAATACCACCCCAAGATGCGGTGACGCGCACCATCCTTTTCTTTTTCCTTCTGTTCCCTTTCCCCATCGTAGCTACCACACAATTCCACTTTCCAAAGAACTTGAGGCTCGCCTGAAGGCCTCCAAGGCCGGCGAGCTGTCTGCTATGACCAGACCTCCTTCCTGGATGACTAGATCGCCTCCTCCCGCGGTGCCGGGAACAAAAAGAGCGAAGGCAATCCGCCTGACCGGGGATGATACAGTACTGCTAAAGTCCTCTCCGGACCACAGGTCTCCTGGGGAGGTAAGAGTTACCCTTCTCGCTAAGCTACTCCTTTGATTCTTCTGAGTCTGGCTTGATCGCAGAATCTTACCACCGATAAGAGCGTTGGCGAGCCCTTAAACGCGTCGCACACCATTCCTCCGGTGAACACCGACCTCGCGGGTATGTTCTTGCTTGTTAAAGTTATTTCACTGGATAACATCTCTTGCTTTCTGTGTTGTTGCAGTCTCGCCCCACGCGACCCCGGGTCGCCAGAACTCGCGACCCTCGCCGCTGGTTCCTCCTGACGCAACCATAAAAGTTCCGGGGTTCCGTCTCTTGGGGAGCGAGGACTCTGGGGGCTCGCATCCGACAAATACTCCTCCTATCCCTAACGTGATGTACCCCCCCTGGTCTAGGGAAATCTCTCTTGCCCCCTTACGGCACCGTTTTTCAGGGCCGGCCGGGGCCTTCTCGCCCACCTCCGGGTAAGGGTTCAAGTACAGTTGTCATATATGAATATCCTTCTAAACTACTAATGACGTCTGGGTCTCTCGCAGACGATGTCGAGGCCATGCATACTGACACAGACTTTGAGGAGGATGAAATGTCCCCTCTCCCTTTGCCAGAACAGATGGATGAATTCCTGGGTGACCCGCGAGACCTAGAAGCTATGAAGAGGCGGACCTCCGAGTTATTCCAGAAGAAAGGACGGATGCTGAAGAAACATGAAGACATGAATTGGGAACTAAAATGGATCCAAATGACTTGGACAACGAGGTTTGGGGAACACAAATTTGGTGAGGTATGGAAGGTTTAGATTCATCATTACAACAAGATGATGTATGCCCAAATTTTGAACATACATAGTACTTGATGTAAGATCTGCTCATGTGATTAGATTTTCTACTAGATGTATGTTTTCTTACAAGTTTTGTAGCACTAGTTGAGACCTTGCATAAACTATTAGATAAACTCGGCATAATAAGTTTTATATCAATTGAAAACTTTTGAATAAACAATTTTATTAAGTCTAGTTTACTAGTGAAAGCATTTCAGTTTATGTGAGCTAACGTGTCGCGACACTGTGTTATCGCTAGCAGTAACTCCCAGAGAGTGATATTTCTTTGTTTTTTGATATTTTATTTCAATTTTAGTTATATATTTGCTCTTTAATTGATTGTTAAACATTTCATCTAATGGATGCTTAGATGTACCAAACACATTATAATGAATAAGAGGAAAAAGGAAAATTTCTCGTGAAGTAGATTGTGTTGTTCTGCTTTCAGTTTTTATTTCTACTTTATGTTCTCCTAAGATCACTATTGCCTTAAAGTGAAGGTCCCTTTGGGTATCCAAATTTGGTGAGGTCTATTTGGAATAGGTGATGCTTGGGTTTTTATGTGTGGAGACAAATGACAAGTTTGAGTTTCAGGTCTCCAATCATATCACAGTTTAATATAATTTATATTTCTTAAATTTCCATTCTTATTTCCTCCTTGTGAAGTACAAGGATAATGATAATCTTTTATGATACATGTGATATATTTTTTATATTTATTTATGATTAGGCTCTTCCTATCCCACACTCTTTTAAAGGTAATGAGTGGTTGTGGATTGAGTATTTTAGAATTCATGTTCATGAAAATGGTAAGAGATTTATTCTCAAGTTCTAACCAGTTATTTTTTATTTTGAAAATATGTCATGCTTTATTATAAGCATGTGTACTATTCTTTAATGTGGTGGCAATTGAATTTATGTGTTCTTCATAATTGGTTCTTAATTTTTCAAAAGTTTTATCCATTTCTTTTTATTTAATATTAAGAGAATCACACTGAGAACTTGTACTTTTAAGAGATAAATTTTCTACGCGTAATTTTTCATCCTCTTTTTCTAGCATGTCAGTTTTTGCACGTGCTTCTTCTAACATAGTAGACATAGAGTCAAGGCATTCTCGAGAGTAATTTAAGGAGCTTGCAGTGCATTTAGGATAGAATTCTTGGTTTGAGCATGATGTTGCACTGTATCTTTCACTCGTGCTTAATATATGTGACAAGCAATCATCTAAGTATGATCCATCTTGGATTTCTTCGCTTGCATTGGAATCCATACAAACTTGATTAAGCTCAGTGACTTGTATTTGTTCAAAATCTGCAGAGGGAAGACTATAAATTTCCTTAAGAAATCTCCAAATTTTATAAGCAGTAGAAAGAGAAAAAATAAGTTTAAAGATAGATTAGGTAGTTGACAATATAAACTATTTATAGCCTTTGCCTTCAAAATGCATTAGTTTTTGTTTAATTCACATGGGGTTTTTTATGGTTATATTTCATATATCTATGCCTATTATTATAAGGAATTTTTTCATTAATAAATTTCATGCTTCGTAATATACTCTAACGTATATCTGATACCACTTGTTGGATCGTGTAGCGCCCTTAAAAGGGGTAAATAATGGATTACTGACTTTTAATTAAAATCTTTCTGATGATGAAAAACTTTGATTATTGAAATAATAATTCAGTGAAAATATATTTGAAGATCAATATAAAGACTTATTTAAATTAGAATAATGATGATTACAAAATATGAATCTTCAAGACACTGAAGATCAAGACGATGAATAATAATCTTGATGTTTTCAATATTGGCTCACCCCTTAAACCGGTTGACCTTAGCCTATCAATTCTCAGATTGGCCTCAAGCCCCTAGAACTAAACCTCAGCCTAGTCGCCTAACACAAGAGGTGAATTATTCGTCCTAAGCCCTACAAAAAACTAGTCTCCTAAAACAAGTGCCGAATTCCGAAACGAACAATAAAAAGAAACCAAAGCAAAAAAAAAAAAAATACAAGGAGAGAATGTAAAATATTTAGAAATAAAAAAACTTCCTACAAAAACTTCTAAAGGTGATGTTGAAGGAGCGCTTGAGATAATCATCGTAAATGCGCTCGCTCTTCGTCTGGATTAAGAGTTAATGTTCTTTGCCTTAAAAATCTCATCCAATCATTGTAGGAGAGTCTTGGATCTTCTATGGACCAATGGGACGAAAGCTCTCTCGAAAATATTCGTTGTAGGAGAGTCTTGTACATGCATTTTTAGGAAAAGTGTTCAACACGAAAGTTGTAGATCTCGACGATATCTACAATTTTCGTGTTTAACACTTTTCCTGAAAATGCATGTACAAGACGTATTTTCAAAAGGCGCGTAATAACTCATAGAAATTGGTTTGCTAGCAACCAAAAAGGGTTTGCTTATAACAGCACCCTAAAAAAAATCATTACTACTAGAAAATCATCAATTTTGAAAATGGTTATTTGAAAATCAATTTGTTACTAGCAAATCATAAAAAAAAAATCTGAATCATTCATCCCCCTCCATCTTTGTCCTTCTCTCCCTGGCTCTCCATCTCTCTCTGACTCTCCCTCTCCCCCTTTGATCCTGGAGAGGTTTGTACAAAGGAGATTGATGAGCATTAGAAAGCTCATAAAATGTGACTGGGAGATGGCGCATCAGCAAGTCTGGTTCATCGTGGAAGTGAAGAACAGAGTTCTGAGAAAATGAAGGGCCCAAGGTTTGCTAGTAGTATTTTTGTAGGAGAGAAAAAAGAGAAAATTAGTTAAACTGAGTTTTTGTTTGTTTACTAGAAGTCAAATTAGATTTGCTAATAACACCCTATTGAAATCACAGCGTCCTCCATAATTTTCTTCAAGTAACCATGTCTCACTTAGTGAATACTCCACCTAAAACTGAACGGTGTGTGTGTACATCTATATTATAAAAAGAAATACTTTTAGGACCACTGAGACTGCTAAACATCCATTGAAGCAATTCTGGCCATCCATTTTCAATGGAGAGAGAAAGAAAGATAGAGAGAGAAAGAAAGATAGAGAGAGAAAGAGAGAGGGGAGAGAGAGAGAAAGAAAGAGAGAGAGGGAGAGAGAAAGGGAAAGAGAGAGGGAGGAAGGGAGAGAGAGAGGAGAGAGAGAGGGATAGGGGGAGAAAAATAAATTTTTTTACATTCAAGCGTACATTTTTTTTAAAATAAAATTTGTAATTTTGATTTATATTTTTTTACGGTTGTTTTGAGTACACATACGTATATGTTAAGGGCGCAACTTGCCTTGATGCGGGCGCAGCCCACAACGACACATCGATTTAGCTGTTCCGCTTGAATGCGGGCGAAGCCCACATCGACACATCGATCTGGGGCGGGTGAAGCCCGCCGATCAGAGGCTGGGTATTGTCGGGCGGGGCACGGGGGGGCCCCCGTACACTGTCACTCATAATTCTAAAAAGAAATATGAATGACTTGAAAATTGATGGATTTAAAAAACTATTGAGAAAATCATATCTGTCCGTGATGACATCAAAAAATATGGACCGTCCACAATGGTCTGCAAATAGCCAACATTTTGCAGCCGCTATTCGAAGACCACAATGATCTGCGAATAGTCAATCAGTTTTGCATTGACCGTTATTCGCAGATCAAGTTGGTCTGCGAATAGGCAATCCCTTTTATGCTAGCCGCTATTTGCAGACCACGTTGGTATGCAAATAGAGAAACAGATTATCGCTGGCCGCTATTCGCAGACCACATTGATCTGCAAATAGTCAATCAATTTTGCGTTGGCCGTTATTCGTAGTCCACATTCTGGCCGTTATTTGCAGATCACCTGATTTTATAATGATTTTTGAAAACTGACTACGAGCACAGTCTGTGGCAGGTGGGCTCTCAGTTGGGAGTTGGCGTAGCCCGCTGCCAGTGCGGGCGAAGCTCGCCGTTGCACTAACATAGGGCCGAAGGCCTATGCCATTCGACTCGTGTGGGAGATTCAAAGCAGCTGCGACGATCGTTGGAGAAGCTGAAGGGGCAAATCGAAGCACCGAAGGGGCTAGTCGGAGCAGGAGAAGGGCCTACTCGAAGGCGCCACGTGGGAGATGTGTGTGGAGCGATTCAAAGCAACTGCGACGATCGTATCGTTGGAGAAGCTGAAGGGGCTAGTCGGAGAAAGCGAAGGGCCTACTCGACGGCGCCACGTGGGGGATTCAGACCCGGAACTCACTTTGCGAGAAAATTATACTATTTTAATACCCCAAACATTGTTTTATCACACGCATTAATCTGATTTATTCACTAGAAAATGACTAATTAGTATTATTAGCTACTTTCAAAAGTACGACAATTAATATTACATGGAAGTACTTGCCTTAAATTGCATTTATTTTCAATAAATCATAAGCATTAATTTGCATTTATTTCATTCAAAGAAATATTATGCCCACTTAGATGTATATAATAGCATGTGATGCCATGATTATTGTTGAGTAAAGTGCGGGCATCCAACAGTCTGTGTGGATGCTCGCACACATCTCAAAGCGATCACATCTCAAAGCACTTTGTGATGTGTGCGGGCATCCACGAGGACCGTTGGATGCCCGCACTTAAAGATAAAATGCGTCACCCGCACTTTACCGCCCCCTTACCCAAGTGTCCAACGGTCCGTGTGTCCATCACTGAGACCGTCCGCGTGGATGCACGCACACATCTCAAAGTGCTTTGAGATGTGTGCGGGCATCCACGAAGACCGTTGGATGCCCGCACTTAACGACAAAATGCAACACCCGCACTTTACCGCACCTTTACCCGAGTGTCCATCAAGGAGGCCAAACTGTTTCTATGCTAAGTAGGTTCACTAAAGAACCTATTTGACTATGTACTGTCAAATAAATTACTAATTATTAATATATAAAGTTGATCTGACTGGATATTTAATAAGAGATAAAATTTGGAAATTATTAAGGACTGTTTTTGTCTGTCTACAAATTTTATTGATTCTAGCTATATGTGCAAATCTGAGAATAAAAATAAAAATTTTGATTTCTTGTAGGGCATTGTTAAAGGCAAATCAGAATTGGCTATTCGCAAACCAATTTCTATGAATTATTACGCGCATTTTGAAAATACGTTTTGTACATGCATTTTTAGGAAAAGTGTTCAACACGAAAACCACTTTCGTGTTGAACACTTTTCCTAAAAATACACGCACAATGCCCTAAAATCGCCCTGATCATTACTATAGTGAATTTTTTAAAATAACAAGAAAATACGTCTTATACATGCATTTTTAGGAAAAGTGTTCAACACGAAAGTTGTAGATCTCGGCGAGATCTACAATTTTCGTGTTGAACACTTTCCCTAAAAATGCATGTACAAAACACATTTTCAAAAGCCGCACAATAACTCATAGAAATTGGTTTGCCAATAGCCAATTCTGGTTTGCCTTTAACAACTCCCTTCTTGTATCATACAAAACTTTAGGTGCAGACACAATACTGTTTTATCCCAAATGTCAACTCATGGGAGGAGGCTGCCTTCGCGAAAGAGTTCGCCGGCGGCAATCTATGGGGCGGTGTCTAGTCGCCCATGTCCTATACGCGCAGCTTTTGATTCCGCGAGTTCAAGTCCGCTGAAGCTCTCGGCAGCCACATGAATGTTCACCGTCTGGACCAGACGAGGCTCAAGCAAGAAGCTTCGAGCCCCTTCTATTTCAGGCAACTTCTTAGTTTCCTAAGTCGCCGACGGCGGCTCGCATGAAGGTTCCAATTGTGGCCTTGAACATTTCTGGCCTTCTCTTGGATTTGGCTTCTCGATTTCCTGCCCAGGAACCCCTCCTTCTCAATTTCTCTTGCAAACTTGAAAGAGATCTCTGAAATCAGTCACTGGTTTGAAAAAGGGGAGGACAGGCGACTCTGCGACTTTGAAAAAGAGATTCACTGCAATGAAAATTTCGGATATCATGAAAAAAGGATTACTGCTATGTTTTTCAAGAAAGAAAACAATGATAGAAGAAGACAAATCCGCCCTTCTTCGTCACGACGGTAATTTACAATCTTTTTTATTCACCGGCGCAGAAACTTGATAGAATAAGGAACAAAACATTCTCCCTGGCTCCAAAGCCTCGCCGGTTGATGCCAGACGCAGTTCAAAGAAGAGCGAATGTGATTTGCTCATATAGCCTAAACATAAGAAAATGGTCTACACCTAAAATTTATTGATTTACATATAACTGTAGTTTGTACAATTTGCACTGAAAATCACTCATTTTATTTGAACTTACAAGATTCCTATAGAATTTATAAAACATATGCATCCAAACCAAATTTAAAACTCTAAGCCTAATACTTATCATAAAATTAGGCCATACAACGCCCGAGTTTTCTCCTCCCTCCGCCTACATACACTTTCAGTGTCGTGTTGTGCGTGTTAGCAGTTGTGCACGGGGTACCAGCCGCTCGGTGTCCGTGAAATATTTTTTGACAGATAAAATTAATAGAAAATGAGAGTCCATGAATCATAAACATAAGCTTTACATAAAAGAAATAACAAAACACAAATCATGTTTCACATTTCAAAATTTGTATCAGAATATATGTATATATATCATAATCTTTTCTTTCTGAAGCTAAATAAATGACGAATATAAAACTAGCGGAGAGAATTCTGGACGTCGATGACAAAACGATACTTGACATCCCTCTCGACGAGCCTCCGAAGTGCGTCGTTGATATACGTAATTGGAATTATCTCAATATTGGGATACACTTTATTGGCAGCACTGTACTCTAACATCTCTTTGATATCCTCTGTTCCACCTGTAATGCTCCCACAAATTGTCTTTGAGCCTACAATTACCACAAATCCAAGTTGTTAGATTTTAGGTATTCTTATAGTATGTATATATATAGGGGCATTTACCGGGACCTCCCCTCTAAGTTTGCGAAATTACAGATTGCACCTCTCTTATTATTGAAATTACAAAAACATCCCATCAGTGTTACAAAACATAACATTTACCTCCCCTGAAGTTCACATTTCATAACATTCATGCACAAAAATACGAACTTCGGGGGAGGTAAATGTTATGTTTTATAACATTCATGGGAGGTTTTTGTAATTTCAATAATAAGAGGGGTGCAATTTGTAATTATGCTATCTTCCGGGGGAGTTTTGGTAATTATTCGTACCTTGCTATTAGCACCCAAAATAAACCCAGTTTTGCACGGGTAAACTTATTTTTTGACTCTTCTATTTGTTATATTAGCAAACTAGAATTCTTCCTCTCGTATGAACATCGTAGACTACTAAACCATGTCACCGTGGAGCACGACTTGGCAGAATCCGAGCAGGGCATCCTCAAATCTGCCGAAATCCGCCTTCTTCGCTGCACCATCTCCAGCGAGCTCCATTTCCCTCTGCCGGCGGTCTCGACCGCCACCGCCGCCCGGTTTTACTGCTAAGAAGAAAGGAGACTCGACGTGTTTCTCTCCTTTGGTGCTGTCGAGGAGGCAAATCTGCAGGTTCTCCACGCGAGGGTAGTTCTAGCATGGAGCATAGGATTGCGGTGGTGCTTTGTCTTATAAATGAAACTATATTTCTTCCTCGCTTTTGTGCAGGAGAACATGACTGGTGAGACTTCATATCCAGTTTAATAGCTGTCTCCAGAATTTCTCCGATATGTTTTCTTCATTCCAAGTTTGTGAATTTTATTTTCAAATGGATTTCAACTAAACTTTTATCTAAGTCACCTGATGTAATGTTTAATGTGAAGTCCTGTTGGAAAGTTTTCTCCCTTCCCTCTGCTGTTCCAGCACCTGGGAAAGGATTGTGCTTCAAAACGGCGGAGAATGGGATTAATTGGCTTGGGATCAACTTACATCAGTTGGTTGTGATCTACTGAGAAAATTTACCCTTCTGCAGGTACTGTGATAAACAGTTAGAACAATCTAACAGCACCTTAATAGGGAGAAAGGAAGCAAGATAATTATTAGTGAAGGGTTGACCAGCAACAATGAAAAATCATGTAAACTTCAATAAAGAAATTAGAATAAAGTTTCAACATAAAACTATTGATAGAACATTGTATGTTTGAGGTGAGCTCTGGCCCTAATTTTTGTACAATTGCTTAAAACATTGTATTTTTAAATTTCTAAATGGTCTGCTAATAACAAAAAGATTTGCTAATAGTCATTTGCAAAATAACCGGTTTGCTAATGGCTAAGGTTTGTTAATAGCGAACAGTAATTTGCGTGTAACATTGACCATATTATAAAGGAAAATATAGAAACATTCAAGAGAATTTCAAGTATTGGTCATGATTCTCAATTAAGACCATAAAAATTTATATTTTATATGTATACCGGGACCTCCCCCTCTACGTTTGCTAAATTATTGGTTGCACCCCTCTCACGTTTGAAATTACAAAAATCTCTCTTGTAAGTTTACATTTCATAACATCCATGCACAAAAATATCCCCTTGGAGTAAATTCAGCGGGGGTCTTTTTGTGCATGGATGTTATGAAATGTAAACTTTCTGGGGAGTTTTTTGTAATTTCAAAAGTAAGAGGGTTGCAACCTGTAATTATGCTAACTTCCAGGGAAATTTTTTGTAATTATTCATATATATATATATATATACACACACGGGACTGTGCACAAGGTCCCCCTAGAGCAGTGTACGGCGACAATAATGCTCCGTCGTCCGTCGAGTGACGGTCAGATACTATTGTGTTAGTTGTACACTGCACACGGAAGAAGCTTTGCATAGCCGTTAGTGTGCTTGTTTGTATTCTATATTCAAGCAAAAAGTTCTAAGTTCAGACTTGAGAGTTAAATAACAGCATGATAATTCTACACTAATTGGGATTAAATCAACATACTCTCATGTGACTCGACAAACTCACCTTGATAGCACTCTCATCAGTCATCATCAAGAATCATCTACCGAGCCATATGAGAGTCAGTAGCTGCAAGCACATACTTGAACTGAGACGAACTATCGGCTCTAGTACCACTTGGTAGGGAGTAGAATCAAAGAGGAATGAAAGTCGGGTTAGACATTCCGATGGTCAAACTCACATTCTACCAAAAAGCTTAACCCATGAGTGAGGTGATCAACCACCTAATACCTTATCTGAAAGCACTCCAGATCGAGTATCGCACTTCTGCAAATCGAAATTTTTAGCTACAACGCTAAATCATGATTGCAGGAATTAAGATCCATGGGAGCAACAAGCCGCAAGAACACTTGATATTTCTAATACAACATTTTGGGAAGCGGGACTGAAGAAATGTCAAAATTAGGCCAGACACCAGGGGTACAAATCCAACCGCTCATAGGTGCGCAGGTAAAGCATATGGCATTTCTAATATTTGACGTGTGACTAAAACAATACGCACGCGCAAATTAACATAGACATCCATTTATTGTCATAAAGAGTAAGAGGAATACCGAGAATGAGGCTAGCTGGAGGCAGACGGATTTCCCCCGGAAAGCCAACTAAAACCAGGATGCCTTCTGTCTTTAAAAGGGACATATAAGGGTCAAATGGGTGGGGGCCAGAGGATGTGTCAATAATGAAGTCCAGTGAGTTTGAAAAAGCCTACAAGAAATATACATAAATAATCAACTTCAATTAAATATATAAAAATAATAATGATAATACAAATGCAGCTTCAATAAAGATCTTGAGATGTTCAAGTGTCTACACAGTCTTGTAATGTATATTCTAACATAATATGAAATTAGTAGCTCAAAACTATGCAAAGGTTTACAGCAAGGTGTGAACCGTCGAAGGAAACAAACCTAATATCAATAAATTTATCTACTCTGTTAAAACAATAATACAAAATTATGCTGAACCGGTCCAACTGGTGAATAAGGGGACTAAGGCTCCATTTGGCACGGCGTTTTTGCTCCGGTGAGTTTGGACAAAAATGCCATTGCCACAGAACGCATGTTTGTCATGACAACTATTATGACCGCCACCAAGAAAAGAAAGCTAGTTTTAAACATAAAAGGGAATGAAGTTCCTTAGGTGAGGTCGGGCATTCACGAACGATGGTTCATAACCACACCGCGCTCAAGACCGCTACCCCCGTCCCAACCTGAACCTAAGAAGAACAAATGAAGAAAACCAAGCGGTAGAATCAGTTGAATTCAAGTCTTTATTATATTATTGTGTAAATACCCTCTGAAGGGTAGTCTTGTCCTCGTTACCTTTTTTGGTTTTATCCCTTACTCTATATATGAGTAAGGGGGTTGGCTTATTATCATTATCACGATTATTTCCTCTCTCGCTCTTCAACTTGGTATCAGAGGGAACATCGTGCCCTAGCCGCACTGCGTCTGAGCCCCTTCGATCGACGCCGCCTCCGCTTCGCTCGTTCCCGCCGCTTCCTCTCCCTCACGCCTTCTCCTTCATTTTGAGAGTTCCCCTGTGGTTTCTTTAAATGGTTATCGTTGGTTTGTTAATTTTATAGATTATTTTTCTCGCACGGCGTGGGTTTATCTTTTAAAGAAAAAAATGAGGTGTTTTCTGTCTTTCAAGCCTTCCATAAAATGGTGCAAACCCAATTCCATGCTACCATTCGTGTTCTTCGTAGCGATAATGGGGGGGGGGGGGGGGGGGGGGGGGGGGAATACGATGATCGTGGAGCGTTTGGAACGTACCTCACGAGTCATGGAATCATTCACCAAACTAATTGTGTCTACACCTCTACCCAAAATGGTGTCGCTGAACGGAAAAACCGGCATCTCCTCGATGTCGCCCGGTGTCTTCTTCATACCATGCATCTCCCAAAATCATATTGGGGTGATGCTATCCTCACTGCCACTCATCTTATCAATCGTCTTCCCTCCCGGGTTCTCGATTTTTCTACTCCTCTAACCCGTCTCTCTGCGACTTCCGTTGTTCATATTGCTCACCTTCCACCCCGCGTGTTTGGGTGTGTTTGTTTTGTTCACGTTCATCAGCCTCAGCGTGACAAGCTTGATCCTCGGGCTCTACGCTGTGTCTTCATTGGTTACTCTGCCACCACTAACGGGTACCGGTGCTACCACCCTCTTACCAGACGTGTCTTCTGTACCATGGACGTGACATTTCGTGAGGAGGAATCTTACTATGTCGATTCGCCTCACACTGTTCGTCAGGGGGAGAATGAGCTTATTGACTCGGTGCCTCTCCCTCTGATTCCTCCTATTCCTGCCACTCCTCCTACAACCCCTTCACCTATTCTTGCCACTCCTCCAGCTCCTCTTACACCTCCTTCACCTACGTCATTTTACCCTACATACCACAATCTACCCCTCATCTCTCCTCTTCCTCATATATATCGTCGTCGGCAAACAGGTGAACAGTCTTCCGTGATTCCGTCGCTGCCGGTGCCGTCTTTGGACTCAGATTCAGATTCTGATTTGCATGTTCCCCTTGCTGCTCTAAGAGGTAAAACTGTGTGTACTAATCACCCTATCTCAAATCATGTTGCTTATGGTCATCTTTCCCAGCTTCATCAGGTTTTTATATCCTCCTTGTCCATGATCACTATCCCTAAGACATGGCAGGAGGCTCTTGGCACTCAGGCATGGGCTCATGCAATGAAGGAGGAAATGACAGCCTTGGAAAAAAATCACACATGGGACGTCACCCCTCTTCCTCCTGAAAAGAAAGTCATTGGTTCTAGATGGGTGTTCTCTGTCAAGCAAAATCAGGATGACAAAGTTGAGCGGTACAAAGCCCGTATGGTAGCTCGCGGTTACACTCAGACTCAGGGAGTCGACTACCAGGAGACCTTTGCTCTTGTTGCTAAGATGGACACTGTTCGTGTTATTCTATCTTGTGCGACATGCTTGGGCTAGGATCTTCATCAACTGGACGTTAAAAATATCTTCATGCATGGTGACCTCGATGAAGTTTACATGACCTTTCCCCCAGGATTTGTGAAGAATGGGCAAGAAAGCCTTGTATGTCGCCTAAGGAAATCCCTCTACGGGTTGAAACAGTCCCCCAGAGCTTGGTTTGGCAGGTTCCACAAGGCTATGGTCAAGTTTGGATACCAACAGGGACATTCTGATCATACTCTATTCATCAGAAAAAATGAGGGGAAGATTGTTGTTCTTATTGTTTATGTGGACGACATCGTGATCACTGGAGATGACTCAGATGAAATCTCGAAGCTGAAAGTCCTCATGTCTGCAGAGTTTGAAGTAAACGATGCAAAGGTTTACTGCAAGGTGTGAACCGTCGAAGGAAAAAAAACTAATATCAATAAAATTATATACTCTGTTAAAAAACTAAACCAAAATTATGCTGAACCGCTCCAACTGGTGAATAAGGGACTAAGGCTCCATTTGGCACGGCGTTTTTGCTCCGGCGAGTTTGGACAAAAACATCATTGCCACAGAGCGCATGTTTGGCATGACAACTATTATGACCGCCACCAAGAAAAGAAAGCTAGTTTTAAACATAAAAGGGAATGAAGTTCCTTAGGTGAGGTCGGGCATTCACGAATGATGGTTCATAACCACACCGCGTTCACGACCGCTACCCCCGTCCCAAACTGAACCTAAGAAGAACAAATGAAGAAAACCAAGCGGTAGAATCTTCCATAATCCTAGAAGAACCGAAGTACTGATGTTGCCTTAAATAACAGTTATCACCAGTTATTTGAATCTAGAACTTAAATACTAGCCTATGAAGGATAAATGTAATAATATATCATTATAAATGTTATCTTAATGTTAAAATAATGCCTTCATAGATAAATTAACACTTTTTTAGAGTTATGTTAAGAGTAGCATATAATGATTAATGAGAACAATGATATTGTGAGATAAAGAAATATAATTTGCGAGAAATTGAAAATAATAGAATTTTTATTTCCAATAATCTGAATATTACATGGGTGCACCCTTCTTTTATATAGAACGATGGAGGTGAGAGAATTTACAAATTGGCAATGTGAGACTAATTACAGGAATCCTGTTCAGCAACGGACCGCGCGGTCTGTGCGATCATGCAAGGATGACAGCCCAGGAAGATGCGGTTAACACAAGGTTAACCGTACATATGTACAGCAACAGGGTACCAAGGAGATGCGCGCCAGTCTTTATCAGCAACATGAATCCTGGAGACCATATCATAGGCGGTTAAGACCATACTTAACCGTCTAGACCATAACAGGAGGAGGCAATGGAGAGACCGCACGACCTTTGATTATGGCATACTATGCGGTTAGCCAAGTCTAACCGCGGAGACCGCACAGAGTGGTTATCAACGGTTAACTGCAGATGTTCTAACACTCCTCCTCAAGCTGAAGCATATATGTCGATCATGCCCAGCGTGTTACAGATGTCGGAGAATGATGAAAATACTGGTTTGGTAATGATATCAACTAGTTCTTTGTCGGAGTTGACGAACGGAGTGCAGATTTGTTTCTTCAAAATTTCTTCGCTGATGAAGACTTCAATGTGCTTTGTCCTCTCATAGAAGACTGGGATCTTTGATATGTAGATGGCGGCTTTGTTGTCACAGAACATTGGTAGAGGATAATCGTAGACTTCTCCCAAGTCTAAAAAAAGAGTTCTTAACCATCTCAATTCGCAAGTAGTTTGAGTCATACTTCTATATTCAGCCTCAGCACTAGACCTGGAAACAACGGCTTGCTTCTTGCTCTTCCAGCTGACCAGATTTCCCCCTATAGAGGTGCAGAACCCAGATGTGAACTTCTGATCGCCTTTGTCATTAGCATAACTGGCATCAGAATACGCGTCTATTCGTAGATGATTATTTTTCTGAAATCGTAGTCCCTACCCCGGAGACACTTTAACATACTCCAATATTTTTAGAGCCGTTTGCAGATGACACTCCCTTGGAGCTTGCATAAATTGACTAACTTTTCCCACAACATAGCAAATATTAGGTCATGTCACCATTAGGTAAATGAGTTTGTCAACTAAGCGCCGGTACCTGGTGATATCAGAAAGAAGAGGCGAATCCTCACTCCATAATTTATCTTCGCCAACTTGCATTGCACACCGAGCAAGTTCGGTACCAAGAAGGCCCGTATCTTTTAAAAGATCAAGGGCATACTTGCGTTGGGAGAGAACAATAGAGTTGCCCTTGTGAGAAATTTCAATACCCAGAAAGTATTTTGGATGTCCCATATCTTTGGTGATGAAATGTTGAGGAAGATGTTTCTTAGCAAGGCAATGCCAGCCGCATCATTACCTGTGAGGAGGATATCGTCAATATAGACTGCAAGAACAAAAGTCCATGAGGTGTCTTGCGGATAAATAAAGAGTGATCCGCGGAGCTCCGATTAAAACCAATGATGGATATGACTTCACTAAATTCAAACCAAGCTCGAGGGCTTTGTTTGAGACCA
The DNA here is from genome assembly GCA_033032865.1 of Dactylorhiza incarnata. NCBI lineage: Eukaryota > Viridiplantae > Streptophyta > Magnoliopsida > Asparagales > Orchidaceae > Dactylorhiza > Dactylorhiza incarnata. The sequence goes on along the minus strand of JAWHQI010000469.1, from coordinate 1,086,545 downwards.
TAGATCGCCTTCCGTAATTTGCAGACCTGAGACTCCCCCTGGGTAGCATACCCAGGAGGTTGCTCCATGTACACCTCTTCGTGGAGGTCACCATATAGGAAGACATTCTTAACATCCAGTTGAGACATCTGTCGGCCCTTATTAACAGCCACCGAGAAGAGAACGCGGATCGTGCTGATACGAGTCACATGGGAGAAGGCGTCGAAGAAGTCAACACCATAGGTTTGGATGAAACCTTTTGCAATCAACCGGGCCTTATATCGATTAACTGTGCCATCAACATTGTATTTGACAACAAAGTCCCATCGACATACAACAATGTCTTCTCCAGGAGGAGTGAGAACAAGAGTCCAAGTACCCCGTTCAGTGAGGGTGGTTATTTCTTCATCCATAGCAGCTTTCCAGTAAGGAACGAGAAGAGCATCGTGATGAGTGGTCGGGGTGACAGTGGCCGATAGAGCCAAAGCAAAGTCCCTGCAAGAAGAAGTAAGTCAAGCATACGATACTACATTATGAATGGAATGATACGTACAAGTCCGGACACCTTTGCGAAGAGCAATAGGAAGGTCAAGGTCTGAAATGTTATCTTCATCGGATCGATCTGAAGAAGAGCTTTCTGGCCTGAGAGCTGTTAGAGAGGGTCCAAGAGTGGGAGGATAGACGGTGGTGGAGGGAGATGGAGTTGGGGGTGTCGGAGGAGGGAGGTCTGTGGGTGGAGCATGTAAAATGGGAAGAGGGTGAGGAGGATCAATAGATGTAGAAGGAGTTGTGTTGGTGGAAAAGTAAGGAGTGTCTTCAAAGAATGTGACATCTGTGGAGACATACTGTTTTCGAAGAATGGGGTCAAAACATCGGTATCCCTTTTGAGTGGGTGAGTAGCCAACGAAGATACATTTAACCGCGCGAGGAGAAAGTTTATCCCGGCCAGGGGAAGGGAAATGAACGAAAGCAGTGCAACCGAAAACCCTTGGGGTTAGAGAGACTGATGGCGTACTTGGGTATAAAATGGAAAAAGGGGTTTGGCCAGAAAGAACAGTAGAGGGAATATGGTTGATGAGGTAGCAGAAGAGCAAGATGGCATGTCCCTAGTAGGAGCGAGGAACATTCATCTGGGCTAGGAGAGTTTGAGCCACATCAAGTAAGTGGCGATTTTTGTGCTCAGCAATGCCGTTTTGTTGAGAAGTGTAGACACAGCTAGTTTGATGGACGATACCCTGAGAGATGCAAAAGGTAATAAATTGTTGGCTAATATATTCTTTGCATTATCAGTGCGCAGAATTTTGAGGGAAGCACCAAATTATGTATGAATTTCATTATAAAATGCATTAAAAATAGAGAAAAAATCAGAGCGTTCTTTAAAAAGATACACCAAACTACATCTTGAAAAATCATCAATAAAGGTTACAATATAGAGACTACCCCCACTTATGCTTTAACAAGTTCGATCGTACAGGAAGATGACGACAGCGAGCGTATGCACAAACGAGGTCAGACACCGAACTAGAGAGCTTTTGTGCACGACTTGGAGTGTTCATGCGAGACCGGAGGGGTTCATGCGAGACCGGGAGCATTCATGCGAGAAAAGTAAGAGAAAGAGAGAGCAGTGAAGAAATTTGTCACATTCTGATACCATGTGAGAATTTGAAATATAAATAAATCATTATTCCAACAAACTAAACTATTACATAGAAACTCCCCTAAATATAGAGAGAGTATAGGAGGAGGAAGAATCTCCACTTGGAGATAATGTATTAAAGGAAAAAAATCTACAATGAGCTTCATTTTGGCCTTTTACAAATGGGCTTTAACAAAACTTAACAAAACTACATTGGTAGCTAAGAAAAACATCATCTTTTAGTAGAACTCTTTATAATAATAGTTACTCATCCACACCCTTTGAAGCAATATATGGGAGGTGTAGAACCCATAAGTTGATTCAATGATGGGGACAATGGTATACTTGGACCTCAATTGAATGAAGATACAACAAAAAATTCATGATTGAGGACAGATCTAAGATTGCACAAGACAAACACAAAAAAATACTTTGACCCCAATCATCAAATGAACTTCCAAGTTGGAGAAACATGTGTTCTTGAAAGAGTGACTAATAACTAGAGCCTCAAGATTTGGAAGAATGCTAAAATGTCGGTAAATTAGAATATTCAAAATATTGGAATGCATTACTCCGAAGTCTTGTTGGTTTGCTTTACCACGATCACTTTCAAGAGTTCATAATGTCCACATCAACTATGTGAAAGTGCACCAATGACCCTTACCATGTTTGAGTATGATCCAAACCTCATGGACATTTAGAAAGACTTAACGCATTGACGTGAGACCGGGGCAGATACTAGAATAAGATGTTAAGGAGTTGGGGAACAAGTTCATCCTCTTAGTAAAAGTTTAATGCAAGGGAGATTTAGCTCGAGAGTCCTCCTGTACATGGAAGAAGAAATAACAAGAAAGTATCAATAACTGTTTAAAGGATTTTGTACATAGAATCTTTTTCATTTGAAATTTTGAGGATCTAATTTTTTTTAAGGTGGGAAGGATGTGATACCAAAAAATTGAAGTAATAAAATGTTACATTTATTACTAATTTTCTAATTAGGTAATTGTGATAAGCTCTTGTGACCAAATAAACTCTAATTAAATGGCATTTAAAATAAATTAAATAAAAATAAAAATCTAAGAGGATTCATAAATGATCTTGTATAAAAAGTCATGGAGAATCCAAAATTTACCAAAAGCAACAACACATATTTATAGGCTCGAGCATCCTGTCCAAGGGAAGCCACCAACAAGTACAGGCAAACCTAATGGAAAAGGGCAAAGTTACTCAGGGCGTCGAAGCACTTCCAGCGAGGGCTTCTACGAGATCCCAAAAAGAAAAAACAGCATGAAAATCTGCAAGATGACCTGCACAGATGAAGAAAGGAGGAGGGGAGAGGTTGTAGGTGGAGGAAGGGTTGTCGACTAAGGTAATGGAGGATGAGGGATTGTCAAACAAAGTGGGAAGTAGGGCGTGTGGTTGAAGTGGGGAGTGGAGCTTGCAGTTGAAGTGGGAAGTAGGTCTTGAGGTTGAAGTAGGGGAAGAGGTGGGGGATTGCGGTGGCTGCAGGGCGGGTACTGTGTTATCGGAAGCGTTGTTGGTGGTTGGGAGCAGGGACGATGGACGAAGGTTCTGCGGGGAGACTAAGTGACGTAGATGAGATGTTTGCGGTGTATGGTTTGGCGAAGGGGGTTGTCGTGCGAGAAACGGGAGGAGGGTGGTCAACCTACAGTCAGATCGAGAGAACTTGTCGCAGTCATCATGGCAGAGACAGAGAAATACAAGCGGTTATGGCTATGGAAAGGGGGGAGAAGTTGTGTGGGAGAGGGATTACGGGAAATGAGGAGCAATTTCACAATAGCAGAATAACGTGAGGGGAAATTTGGCAGAAACTGAAAAGGAACCGGGACGTTGCACCCCGAGGTCTCGCGGCATCGCACCACGATATGATTGTCGGCTCTGGATTCTTTCGCAAGGCTAACAATACTTCCAAATGACAGCCATCACCCCTATTTATAATGAAAGGAGGCTTGGGAACCCTGTGTGAGCGGTTGTGAATGGTTGTTACGCCTAGTGTCTGAATAATACTAAATAAAGTCCAAAAAAATAAAATAAAATGCATAAAGTAGTAAAACGGCGCTCTGGATGCGCTCCTAGTCTCGGATCGCCAATCCGATCAACGTCTCTTGTGCGAGTACACAAATGTGGGCCCCACCGAGTGGTGGCCCGAGATCCAATGTCGATTCTACGGCTGATCCCCATCACTAGAACTACAAAGTTTGTTCGTAATGTTGATCGGACCCTAGGCCCCCTAGCATCACTTGCTTACTTGTGAATGAATGAATACATCAAATATATGTCTATTTCTGAATTAACGTATAATTATGTAGTAAGACGCCCTGCATCACTTGTTTACTTGTGAATGAATGAATACATCAAATAAATGGCCTACTTCTGAATGACTGTCTAATTATGGAGCCTTCTATATGGTTATTTCTATGCTAGCAACTTCGCCCAACCTTGCAAGAATAACAATAAGAATTGGGAACATCAATGCAACAGAAAACTAGTGTGAAACTATAGGTCACAACAATGCAAGAAGTATGTTACCATGATCAAAGAGTCATTGCAACATTCAATGAAATTGTTCTGTAAACGATAGTGACATGTGAAGCAAGGAGGTTGTGACGTATACCTGCATTTGTTGTTGGTCTGATGATAGCACGAACTCATCAGCACCAAGGATTTCAAGAGCTTCTTCCTTCTTACATATACTTGTACTAAATACAATCACTTTCAAGCCAAAAGCTTTTCCGTACTTTACTGCCATATGCCCAAGGCCACCAAGGCCAATGACTCCAAGAGACTTACCCGGTTGGTTCATCTTATGCCGCTTCATCGGAGTATATACGGTGATCCCGGCACACAGCAAGGGTGCAGCCATTTCTGGAGGATAACCATCAGGTATCTTGAAGCAGTACCTGTTCGTAAGCATAGAATTATTTGCTAACTAAAGATATATCAACAATTATAGAAGAACTTAGATTATTCATACCAATGCACCAATGACTACTAAAAAGAGACACATATTAAGAAGTTAAAAGGTATTATATCCTAAAAAATAACAGCTTTTTCCAACAGCCATGACCATGTACAAGTGCACATCATTCTCTGCTGTCAATATCATTGCATGTCATAAAACTTTTTAATTGATCATGCATCATTAATTTTCCCCTTTTATAGTTCAAAATAAATACTCTTGAATCAAATTCATGACCAATTTTTGTAAACCTTAAGCTGAATTCCAAATATGTTATGATTGAGAAGAAATAACCAGTTTGAAACAATATTACCCATCTTCTAAAGATTCCTTTCATCCAACAATACCAGGTATCTGCCCAAATGATGTTTTAGATTCTTAAAATATAAATCCTATGTAATAATACAACTCATAATCTTATTTAATAATAAACTCAAATCTGTTAAGATGGATTCCTACTGGGATATGAGTCATATGACTGAGAAGAAAAACACAGGTTTGACACAATATTACATGCTTCTAATAATTCCTATCATCCAACAATACCAGATATCCACTTAACTCCATGTATTATAATCTTAAAATATGGAATCCGATTTACCAATAAACTCAAATTTGTTTAGAGTACCCTACTTCATATTCACCATCCGAGAGGTTTCAAATGGATAATTTCAAATTTAGTGCGAAATTGAAAGAGATAATAATATAAGTTAAAATTCTATCTACCACCATGAAAACTAAAAAAAAAAGATGGCACTGTAACTTGCCTTTGATGGACTACAATATAACTGGAATATCCTCCTTTTGTGATTGTGCCATCTGTGTCAACAGCATTGAATGTGTAAGTTTCTCCATTCGCACATATGTTTTCTCTGTGAACATTACAATATTCGCAAGTTCTGCATGAATTCACATAAGTTCCAACACCAGCAATATCACCAATCTTGAAGTGTGTAACATCTGCGCCAATTTCAGTGACAACCCCAGAAATCTCATGCCTGAGAAATAAATCCACAAACTAATAACATACAATTATACTGCACAAAGCAATGGGTTTCATTAATTCTTCAAATAGGATAAATAAGAAATTTTTAGCACCAAGATTTATAATTTATTGATTTAGAAGGCATATGATTTAGTACACCACAAGAATTGATTGAGTGTTCTTTAAGGAAGAAAAGTGTGTGATGGAGGTATGTTCAAGCTATTAAAGATATGTATCGTGGAACACTGATAGATATTACAAGCAAATGTAGTAAAAGTAATGGAAATACATATAAAATATCTCCAAAATGAGGCGCCTTAATGTATGTTTTTCTTATCGAGATAGTTCTAATTAGTGAGACATCTACTGGGTTAAGTTAAAAATTAGAACAACCAAAATAATCATGACAATAGAGGACTTCAAATTAGTATAACAATGACTTGGTACTTGAATTGCAATTTTAGCGGGGTGATATTATCAATCAATTTTATCTATACTATATTAAAAAGGAAAACATGGGTTAGTCGTGATCTTGAAATAGGACCATCAAATAAATCTAAGCCCTTAAATTTCAATTCTCCAGCTTTAATAGAGTATGTGACATCTTGCTAGCATAAAATAAAAAATATATATATATGTAACTTATTGTTGGCGAAAGTGCAATAATTAATTCATTCAGTAAACCCACTCCTTAATATATAGGAGTGGTAAAATCATGGTTACAACCGTAATTATACGCTAAAAGATAAAATACATAAAGAATTTGCATATTTCCAACACTCCCTCTCAAGTTGGGCATGTAATATCCGTCATGCCTAGCTTGTCATTTTGTTAAAGGAACACTGACTTAATCACTTAGTGAGTACATCTGCCAGCAATTTAAAATATCAAAGGTACGAGGCGTATCTGGTACTATGGTACAACAAAATAAAAAAAAAATAAGGATGTGGGTACGTTTGGGGTACGGCGTAATTAAAATTGATATATATATATATATGCATGAATATATATATGCCACCTTTAAAAAATAAAAAATAAAGTAGAAAAACTCATATTGAACAATTAGAAACGCTGACAATTTAAAGCATCTAATCTTCAAATACATAATAATTAAATAAATAAAATAATTAACTTTAAATCAGACTCTTCACATTTTTAATGATATAAATAACTTAAATCTTGAACACATTTTATTATTATAACAAACAAACACAGCTAGTTGCATTTGTAACTCACGATATTTTCTTTTCTTAAAGACATGGAGAAGTCTTTTATTTACATTAGAAAAATAGACTCTATTCACAATAGGTAGAACGATCTGTCAAGTCCAAACATATCCATAGACTATAGTAGTATGCGTATTCGTCGAGTATCGGGTACATATCGGAACCGGAAGCGTACCCAGTACGCAGTCCTCAGGGAAGTATTGGTGCTTCATAGGTCATGGCTATTGGAGGTGGAAAAGTGGGAGAGGGTTTGGTTAGTAACCGAAGAGGAGGTAGTTGTTGTTGGGGAAGGGGAGAAGGTTTATAGTGGTTGGGTGAGGGGGAGGCTTATGTAGGAGCAGGGAAGGGCCAACGGGCTTCTGGTGGACAAGAGAAGGGAGGAAGATTTCGGCAGCGCGCGTAGTGGAATGGGAATGGGTCAACGGGACTGTAAAAAGAAGGGGAATGGTTGGAGGAAAATATGGAGGTTGGGAAGGGGGGTCGGTGACGGCTGTAGAGATGTCTGAAGGCGGCTGGAGGGGGCTTAGCGGCGAAAGGGATGCGGTCAGTTTATTTTATTTCCGAGGGAGGGGGCTGGGATCTGGAGGGGGTGTAGTCTTGCAGCGAGGGAGAAGAAGGTGACGCAGTGTGTATGCTTCATCCTAGTGTTTCTTCTAGGCCCTCATCACCTTCTTCCTCATGGACAATGATTTCGAGTAAAAATATTTTCTTGCAACAGTGACACAGTGTGTATGCTTCATCACAGTTGAAGCAAAGTCCTAGTGCACATCTATCTTCCATCTCACCCTTAGATAGTAGCCTGATAATGATCGGTGGAGTTGACCTCTCGAGTGTTTTTTCTTCTCCCTCTTGGGAATTGTTAACATGTGAGTATGTTCCTCCATTAACAGTAGGTCGGGATCCGCTTCCTGCGAGATTTTGATCCATTTGTAGTCGCTAATCACATAAGAGAGCTAAGCTCATTGTCCTGATTAAGTCCAGTGGATTCTGGAACTCAACGTCTAATCGCAAGTGATCTTGGAGAAACGTTGTAAAATAGGCACTTGCTGATTTGAGCGGAGAGAGGTGACACATGCTAATAAATTCTGAAAATTTTCTAAGTAGTCACCATCAGATCCTATTTGCTTTAAGGAAACTAATTCTCCCAATGGGTTGCTTTGCAGTGGAGGGACAAAATGCATGTTGCAGAAGATTTTGAAGTTCTCCCAATTCAAATTATGCTCTATGATGAGTTGCACGAACCAGAGTTATGTCGCACTCACTAGGTGAAATGATGCGAGCCCGATCCATTAGAGCTAAGGTGTTTGTTGGTTTATGAAGAACTGCTTGAAGCGAGTGATCCAACCCAAGGAATCTTCCTTACCATCGAATAGAGGAAAATCTAATTTGAGTAGTTGGGGACACATCCTCCCTCCCCACAGTCACTTGCATAGTCCATCCTTATAGTGTTATGGTGCTCTCCATAGTTTGGGTGAGCCACCCAACAACCTCATCTCAGACTTTGGTGGTCATATGGTACGTTGATTATAGGAATATGTACACTAGCGTTGGTCAGATGGTCAGATTTCTACCCTAGTGGATGAACTCCAAGTTAACGCTTGGTGGCGGTCATCACACACACACCACTGATGTGCTAGCCGATTTCGAGGGCCGCTATGTCCGCCATGACTTTTTGGAGCATCTCCTTAATTTCTCCATTATTTGCAATGTAATCTTTCATGACAAACTTGTTTTGTTTGCCGGTGAATGATCTTGTTAATGGACGTTGGAGAGTGGTATCGAAGGAAACGGTACTAAGTTTTTCTATCTTCTCTCTAGGTCCCATTAATCTCGTATGATGCTCAGAGTTGTTGGGAGAAGATCTGGATGTGAAAAAAATGTTCAAGTCATGGTTGGAGGAGACGAGCGATGAAGTAGCTGGGGGGAGACGAGTGATGGCTATGCAGTGGAGAGGGGCAGTTGCTGTTGTGACAAAAAATAAGTGGAGTTTGGGAGTCCCCGCTACAGGGATGAGACGACAATACAATGCCCGTTGCATGCTTCAACAGTCGGCAAGAGCGGATAATGAGCCTGATTGGGAGATTAATCATTGACGAGCGGCTCCGAAATCCATTCGTGGAAAGTGAGGGAAAATAATGGGGGTTTCAACGACGCATTGTTGTTGGGGGGATCAGCATCTGGAATGCATGAAGGACGATTTCAGTGGCAGACCTTGTCGAATATCATTTTCCTTGACCACTCTTACTGAAATGGCTCACACAGCTTTGAGACAGGATCAATTGTGAATGTCAGGGTAGTTGATTGGCCTCAACACGCCTCAATTGTAGGCCGTTCTCCCTGTCGACAAAACTCGGGACGTAGATTGGCTACATGAAGTCTAGCCAATCAATCCAAAAGGAGTCTGGTTCTGCGAAGACATGGCGAAGAATCAAATGCTCTATACCAAATTTATTACGAACATTGATCGTAACGGAATACTGTTGGAACCTTGTTGCAGCTGCCGAATGTGAAAAGCTAGAGGAAGAGCTATCAAATCCCCAACCATAACTAAGGTGAGAGCAGAAGAGAGAAAGAAGAAGAAAAATTTCTTGCACCCTCATTCCATAGCCCTAAGGCTCGTTAAATAGATTTTACATGTAATCCATATGCAAGCAAGTCCACATTCTCAGGCTAATTATGAAAATACCAAAAACACCTAGGAGCTTAAAAAATACAAATTAGCGCATAATTAAATTAAAATTTTAGCACTGATGCGGACCATTATTAAATTAAAAATGCCCACTTCATCTTCCTCTTCTTTGTTCTCTCCTTAGTTAGGATTGGAGATTTGGTAGCTCTCCCTAGATCTCCTCGCATCCAGAGGTCATGGCAAGGCTCCAACAATATCCAGGGATGATCGAAATTTGTAAGACTTTTAACTTAGATTTATGGCAATCCCAATTATAAACAATGTCATTCATCTGTACAAGTGACTAATTTGATTCAATTAGATATTGCTGCCACTCAAAATACATTGTTTTACAGACACTAAAGAGTGAAATGTGCCTTTATGTTGACGTTTATTTGATTGCAAACTACATAATCTATTGTTCCAGCATTAACTTATAATTTTATATACATGTTCAAATGATTTCATTTACTTCATAAAGCAGTTTAAAATTACTCTCTCAAACATATATATACATTAGAAAAGATGACAGGGAAGCCCAGTGCACAAAGCATCCCCGCGCAATGATGGTCCGGGGAAGGGTCCCACCACAAAGACCCTCGCATAAGGAAAGATGACAATTTCCAAACAAAAAAATTAGTAATTTAAAATATGAATACCAAATTTCTGGCATAAGGACTAATATTATAGCTTTCTTCCAGTTCCAAATATTTAACATTGAGATTAGTATTATTAATTTCTAAGGACAGTAACAATACTACCTTTAAGAGTTGTACTCTCAACAAAAATACTCGAATTCATAGTGCAACTAGCATAGTAGCACAGCTCCGAAATTGGTAGTATAAGCATTTGAAAAAATAAGAACAAAATTAACTCTTCAGAAAATTTCCTTTTTCGGTAAAAATTGCATAGTATGCCTGATAGAAAAATTTACCCAGGCACCAAAGGATAATTTGAGTTGTTCAGTAAATTTCTGGTCCAGATAACATCAGCATAACACACTCCACAGTGTGTTATTCTTAGAGATACGTCGCCATCTTGCAAAGCCCTGCATTATTTATAAAGGATCAGCAGAATATATTTAAAAAAATTAGGCAATTTAGCTTGAAGAAAACTAATGGATCAACCTTCCCCTGCGGGTCCACAAGTATGACCTTGTTTAAGTTCTGTAAGAAATTAGAAAATAGAAAACATATACGCAGATGACCTTGCAATATATTCAAACTTGCTTAATCTAATTTCAAAAACTGTTTCGCATTATTAAGATCTTGAGCGAAAAACTCATAGGCTCCTCAAGGATAGAGTTACCTTGGACCACATTCAGCGAAACCGGCAGTTAAATGTCAAGAATTACTATAGGAAATAATACATAATTTCAATCTTAAAAGTAAACATTTGTGAGAGCAAAGTCCGTTTATGGTAATGGACCAACAATTAGGGATTTGAATCACAAAGCAGGTGTTAGTTAATGTTAAGTATGAATTCTTAATTCGCTATCTGATAAACCATTTGTTGTATGGTATAATGTAATCTAATTTAAAAATTATTCCCTTTGCACAAATTTTCAGAGTAATGATAGATAACAGTATAATAAGCGTGACAGGAAGGAGAAAATTGCATATTATGTAATGGAATGAGCGTGTATAACGTACTAAATCAGAAGTAAAATAGTGAAAATAGCCGGGAGTTCTACACTCTTTGACGTTATTAAATAAAAACATAGGTTTATAGATTAGAGGACCAGTAGAAAGGACATGCAAGAACTTAAATACAAAAAAAAAAGAAAACAAGATACAAACACTACAAAAGACAAGCTCTTCCCCACCTCTCGAGAGATGATCCCTCATGGATTTTCCCCTCCAAGAGAGAAACATAGTGATCCGAAGATAGTAAACGCTTACAAAACACACTCATAAATAAACTAACATACTCTCTCAAGTCTCACCTAATTCCCACATTAATTGCTCATCATCCATTCGTACACTAAATCTAATATAATTAATTGTGCCTTCATTCCCAACATGACTCTTTGGTTGCTCCATAAAATTCCTCCATCCATAAATGTAAGCATTGATTAATGGCGCGGTCCCATGTGCCATCATGGTGGATTTGGTCCATCTCTTGACTGACGTGTATACATATCAATACCTTGCCAATTCTCTTCGTCCTTAAGGAAGCTAAAAGAAGATGATAAAGTAAAGTCATTAGGAGTCATCCCGATTCTGAGTGCGGTCTCAGGTGTCATGTTTATCTAGCAAGTCCTATTTTATTGACGAGTGAGTAGGTCCTGGGACTGATATCTTTGTAATGCAGCCCACCAGTTAAAAATTTAGTTTGCCCCAAATGTAGGGTGTTAGGAACCTTTAATAAGGATCGAGTCAGGGAACAATGATCATTGGAGGAACTAAGCGTACACTAAATCCATTCGTACACTAAATCTAATATAATTAATTGCGCCTTCATTCCCAACATGACTCTTTGGTTGCTCCATAAAATTCCTCCATCCATAAATGTAAGCATTGATTAATGGCGCGGTCCCATGTGCCATCATGGTGGATTTGGTCCATCTCTTGACTGACGTGTATACATATCAATACCTTGCCAATTCTCTTCGTCCTTAAGGAAGCTAAAAGAAGATGATAAAGTAAAGTCATTAGGAGTCATCCCGATTCTGAGTGCGGTCTCAGGTGTCATGTTTATCTAGCAAGTCCTATTTTATTGACGAGTGAGTAGGTCCTGGGACTGATATCTTTGTAATGCAGCCCACCAGTTAAAAATTTAGTTTGCCCCAAATGTAGGGTGTTAGGAACCCTTAATAAGGATCGAGTAAGGGAACAATGATCATTGGAGGAACTAAGCGAGAAATTAGTATTCTTCTTGAATCTTGGTAGAGAAGCAAGGGACAAGGGATGGGGGGTCTGCGAGAGAATTGGAAGCCGGTGGAGGGGTCGGTTGCTGGGATTGATGGAGGAATTGTGAGGCGGCTCGGGAATTGACTAGCAAATGATTCCAATTTACTCCTTAGGGTGTCGGCTAGAGAGGTGGCAGGTGAGAAGATTCCAAGGCTGAAGCCGGTGGAGGGGTCGGTTGCTGGGATTAATGGAGGAATTGTGAGGCAGCTCGGGAGTTGACTAACAAATGATTCCAATTTACTCCTTAGGGTGTCGGCTAGAGAGGTGGCAGGAGAGAAGATTCTAAGGCTTCTCCTTGGAGCGTAGGGTAGGAAAGAAGAACACCAAATTTAAAAACATGTTAGTTAATCACTAAATCAATTTACTAAGTTTATATAACACTTATAAAATAACTCCCTCGAAACAAAATAACTATTTTGACACAACCAAAACTAACTTAGCATATAAGCAAAAACTAACTTGTCAAATGAGCAAAAATAACTTGTTACATAAGCAAACATGAGTGACAGGCACGGGACTCCGCCCCTACGGGCCAACCGCGGCAGTACCCCGATCGCGACAGTGCATCTGGGGCCCCCAGTGCCCCGCGCAACAGTACATCGGCCACAACATTGCCCCGGCACGACGGCGCTCCCGCCGCTCAAACCCCCCGAGCGCTATATTTCGCCCGTCGCTCATTTTTTCCATGTGCACGAGGTTTGCGAGCGGCGGGGAGAGCACATTTTTTATTGTAGATAAGGGACTTGGCCTATATGAGAGCACATTTTTTTAAATAAAAAAAAAACATAAATTAAATAAATTGAAAATTTTGTGATAAAGAGTGGTAAAACCGGAAAGTTGAATGTTTCACCAAAGGGTATTTTTCCAGTTTAATATAGTATAGGTTAACTTTGACAAGGAAAAAAACTAAAAATAACCAACTAAAATTAAAATTGAAGTGGCACAAGCATTTTGTGTAGCTTTAATTTTGGTGTTTTGTTCAGAGGTGTGACAATAACACGAGCAAATACTAACTTATCACATAAGCAAAAACTAACTTGGCACATAAGTAAAAAACTAAAAATAACCAACTAAAATTAAAATTTGAAATTGTTGTAGCATTCCGTGTCGCTTTAATTTTGTTTTTCGCCATTGAGTGTGACTGTAACACAAGGTGAGGTGAAAGAAGTTATCCATAGATGAGAAAATATTAATAGCAATGTTGTTCCATTTATCCGGATCTTTACCGATTTCTCTAGTACATACTAGCTTGTGGAGAGGAGGCGAGTAATGGCATGGTGATAGCCTCAGAATGTGAGTTGATCATGGACAAAATGGTGCTGAAATTGGTATTGTGGATGTCATATGCATGATGTAGATATGGGGCTTAAGTGGAGTGTCGGCGCTTGTTATGATGGCAGCAATGGACATAATGGGGCATTGTTTTGCACTGCGAGGAATATCTGAGGGTCTAGGAAATGAATAATTGTGGTAGGGAGTAGTGTAGGAACAATAATTGTGGCAACACTGGTGTTTAAAAAATGGGAAGGGTTCCATTGAATGAAAGGTTTGGTGGGATATTTCGAGTGTGGCGAGTATTAAGTGGGATTATCTGGGATGCGGTAATTAGTATTGGCGTGGAGTGGGGAATTGAAATATCAAAATTTTGAATTAATTGATGTGGCTCGCAGTGTTTGGAAAGAGAGAGAGATCTTTTGGGATGTACTGAGTGAGGAGGTATGGGAGCTTGCGGTGTGAATATGACAGGGCATGGAACAAGCATTGGAAACAAAAATAGGGATTTCTCGATATGAAGAGCAAGAGCAGATGACATCTGTGATGAGGAACGGGCAAATTGAGAGGTATTTCAGGGTGGCCTCGGAACAAGAAGAGACGCATGATGGAAAGTCATGTAGGAAGATGGTTATGTCTTCATCAATGGATTCTACACCTACTGTAATGACAAAAGAAATGTTGTTGGTAGTGATTTGGTGATGATGGGTACAAGCGTAGTGAGGTCTCCAGAAAAGACAATTGGCTTCTGTTGTAGTTGATGGAGTTGGGATCAAAGCGCATGGCGAGAGTGAAGTTTTTGTGGCCAGAATAGTGGAAGTCGGGTGGGTTGGGAGCCTGTATTACGGAGCGAGAAGAAGGCCGCCAAGGGGAAGGGCTGGCGGCTAAGGTTTGGGAGAGAAGAGGAGAATAGAGAAGAGAAGAAGATAGGGAGCAACCTTGATTTTTCTGATTAATCCAAGCATGACAAAATACAATACCACACCCCCTTTTATAACTGTAAGAGGGGTGTAAAATAGGAAATAATTAAAATAGGAAACTATTAAAATAGGCAACAATTAAAACAGGAAATATTTAAAATAGGAAATAATTAAAATAGGAAATAATTAAGGGACCTCCGCCCTGTCATCGATCCATGGGGTAGTGGGTGATTCGGCCATCGATTTCCAGCGCGTGTAGACACGCCACGCGGGCTCCTCCGCGCGTATGTCCGTAACAATACCGCCATCTGGGAAATTTGTCTTGTCCTCAAGGCAGTAATCTGTGAACTGGCGGCGGAAATCCTCTCGAGGGAGCCAGGTAGCGTCGGAGTCCGATCGATTTGCCCATGCAACTAGAACCTCATCGGATGACGAGTCGCCCGTCAGAGGGCAGCGGCGGTCTAGTATCTTGGCCGGGTAGCATGGGGCTACGCCCATAAGGTTGATGTCGGCAGGAATATGTGCTGAAGCGGGATGATCACCAACCACTCGGCGAAGCTGGGAGACATGGAAGACCAGATGTATGCGACTTTGATCCAGTAGGAGTAGGCGGCAGGCAATCGCCCCAATACGAGCAAGCATCTCAAACGGGCCAAAAAAATGGGGGGCTAACTTCGGACACAGCCTGCGGGCGACGGACAACTGTTGGTACAGGTGTAGTTTGACGAACACTTTGTCCCCCACCTGGAAGGACAAGTCGCGCCGCTTCTTGTTCGCGAAGGAGGTCATCTTCTGTTGGGCCCGACGAAGATGATGCTTCAGATGATCCATGATGGTGTCGCGGTCCTGAAGAGCGGCGCCTAGGCTCTCGATTTGGCATTCCCCTGGTAAATGTTGTAGGATGGAGGGAGGCGGTCGACCGTAGACGACCTCGAAGGGTGTGGTACCGACCGCCAGATGGTAGGCAGTCTTGTACGAGTACTCCGCCCAGCACAGCCACTTGGCCCAACTACGAGGTTGTTCCCCCACGAAGCAGCGAAGGTAGGTCTCCAAGCAGCGGTTGAGGAGCTCTAACTGGTCGTCGTTCTGCGGGTGGTATGCGGTACTCATACGGAGGCAAGTACCCTGGAGTCAGAATAGAGTAGTCCAAAAAGTGCTCAAGAAGAGGGGGTCCCGGTCGCTCACAATCGATCGGGGAAATCCATGGAGGCGCACCACGCCATTGATGAAGCTGTCAGCAACAGAAGCGGCTGTGTAGGGGTGACGGAGGGGAATGAAGTGGTTGTACTTCGACAGTCGGTCCACGACAACTAAGATGCAGTCGAAACCCTGGGAGCGCGGAAGTCGGGTAATAAAGTTCATAGCTATGTCCTCCCACACTCGGTCCAGAATGGGCAGAGGTTGAAGGAGGCCAGCTGGAAAGGTGGCCTCATACTTTGCCTTCTGACAGGGCAGGCAGGCGACCACGAACGCTTGAACCTGTCGGAACATGTGGGGCCAGTAGAGTGAGGCCGCTAGCCGACAGTAGGTGCGCAACGCTCCAGCATGCCCTCTAGAGGAAGAGGCGTGAAACTCGGCCAGTAAATGAGGAATGCTCGGAGAAGTGGGCGCGAGCACCAAGTGGCCCTTGAAGAACAATCGGCCCCCGACGAGCGAATAAGGGGGGTGGGCGTTGACGTTCGCGAGGAGCGCCGTCCGGATACCTGCCAACACCGGATCAGCCTCCACCTCGTGCTGTATGACCGCCGCATCCTCCCACACTGGCCGGGAGATAGCTGCGCGTTCCGCGGTGTGATCCTGCTGAGAGAGGGCATCTGCGCCCGGTTGGCCCTTCATGGCCGAAACTCGATGGTGAAGTCGTAGTCGAGGAGCTTGGCCACCCATACCTGCGGATCTAGTGTGGCGATCTTCTGCTGAAGTAGGTAGCGCAGACTATGGTGATCGGTGCGGACCATGAAGGTACGGCCTAGCAAATACGACCACCAATACTGCACCGCGAGGACGAAGCCCATGAGCTTGTTCTCGTACGCGGAGCGGCTGTGAATCGTGCTGGAAAATGCGCGACTGAAGTAGGCAATCGGTCGACCACCTTGCATGAGAACAACCCCTACCCCGGTGCCGGAGGCGTCACACTCAACGAAAAACAAACGGGAGAAATCAAGCATAGCCAACAGCAGCCCCTGTACTAAAGCCTGCTGGAGAGCGGAGAAGGCGGCTGCTGCCTCTGCCGACCACTGAAACTGCCCATCCTCGTATTTCTTCAAAAGATGTGTGAGCGGCCGGGCCAACGCCCTGTAACCCTGGATGAAGCGTCGGTAATAGCCTTTCAGGCCGAGGAAGCCTCGGACGTCGCGTAAGGAAGAAGGCGTCGGCCAGCGAAGAACTGCTGAAATCTTGTCTTCGTCCATGGCGACCCCCCGAGCCGAGATGGTGTGTCTGAGGTAGCTTACTTCGGTCACCCCGAAGAAGCACTTCTTCAAGTGAAACTTGAGGCGGTGATGCTGGATGGTGGTTAGCGTGAGGCGGACGTGCTGGAGATGATCCTGCCACGAAGAACTGTACACCAAAATATCATCAAAGAAAACAAGAATGTGGCGGCGAAGTACCGCTCGGAAGATATCGTTCATCGTGGCCTGGAAGGTAGCTGGCGCGTTGGTCAGGCCGAATGGCATGACCAGGAACTCGTAATGCCCATCATGTGTCCGGAAGGCAGTCTTAGCAATGTCCTCTGGCCGCACCCGGATCTGGTGGTACCCTGCCCGAAGGTCCATCATGTGTCCGGAAGGCAGTCTATTTCATCGTCTTGATCTTTAGTGTTATGAAGATCAAATTTTGTAATCAATTTTGAATGTAATAAAATCATGTCTCTCTTTTTGTTTTCAAGAATGTTTCATTGCTGAATTTTAAGTCGTAATATTCAAATTTAATTATTTCAAAACAAACAATCATTAATAATTATAAAGATTTAATTGAAATTTAATAATCCCTTATTCACCCCCCCCCCCCCCCACTCTAAGGGCGCTTCACAATCCAACAACATTAACTTTCCTAGACCCGTTGCTACCTCTGAAAGCAGGGCTCGTCATTTCCCTGAGCCACTGGATTCGTTACTCCTCTCCCACGGCTTGCCGACTTCTGTTTGCTTTTTTTATCGCAATTGCTCGTCTCCCTGGATTCGCAGACGGCGCAGACCTATCATGCGCAAGCTCGCGGCCACCGACTCGCAGCGCCCATCCTTCCTGTACTCGCCGCCATGTCGGCTCGAGTCTGCCGATCACACTCGCACTGGAACCTTGTGTCTGACGTCGTTGCTTCTACGCTTCCGTCCATAACTCACCGCACCTTCCGTCCATAACTCACTGCACCTCCCTGATGCCCAATACATCCTGCTCTCGTTGCTCCTGTCCCCCGGCGTGCCGACTTTTGTTTGTTTTTATGATCGCAGCCCCTCGTCTCCCCGGATTCGCAGACGATGCAAACCTGTCCTGGGAGAGCTCGCGTCCTCCGACTCGCAACTTCCATCCTTCCTGTACTATCCGCCCAGTCGGCTTGAGTCTGCAGATCACACTCGCACCGGAACTTCGCGTCTGACGTCGTTGCTTGCAGGCTGCTTCCTCCAGAGCTTGCAAACACTAGCCACTACTGTCGATTACTTCACGCAATATTTAATCATGTGGGAACGGATGTTGCGTCTGCTTCCTCAACCCTTCCCGCACTCGCTCTAGCTTTTATCCCTGAAATACGGGACGAAGTGCGTATTACGATTTTATCCCTCACTGGGAAGAAAACTTTTGTTGAGTGGGTACACTCCGTGTGTCGCGTTCTCCAGAACAAAGGTCTTCTTCATCATGTCACTCACGACATCCATGTTGAGCCTACCAAGCAATGGCTCCGGGATGATGGTCGCGTGCAGTCATGGATTCTCAACGCCATGAAAAGTGAGTCATATCGCATGGCTATGCACCACGAGATAGTGAAGGCTATGTGGGATGAACTGAAGTCCTTATACTCCAGGCAGGACATGCTCCAACATCTGTTTGATCTCTTTTTGGACCTCCAAACCATCGAACCCGGTTCGGACGTTGACCTGACATCCTTTGTGGCCCAATACAAGACACCCATCAAGGCCTAAATTCAGCACCAGCCTCTGACATTGGACCTGTACTGAATGGGCTCAGAAGGAGGTTGTCGGCATAGCTTTGATGATGGCATGGCTACCACCTCAATTATACAATGTCCATGCAAACATCTTATCCTCTACCACTATTTTGTCTCTCTCAAATGTGTGCTCCATGATCTTGAAGGTGACTCCGCCCACCGATGTCTCGTTGACTCCCTCTCTCGCCCTACTCCAACACTCTACTGACACTCGACCTCCACATAATGGGCATTGTGGAGGTTGTCATGGATCTCAGGGCAGTGGGTGTAATAGCCACAATCACTCCAAGGGGCGAAACACTCTCTTGTAAACACATTGTAGTCGGATGAATCATATTGAGGCCACATGTTACAGAAAACATGGGTTCCCGCCGCAGCCTAGCATGTAACGTCGTAAGAGGTGGCGGTGGAGGCAGTGATACAAGTGGAGTCAAGCTAAACCCGCGGAGAATGCCGGAGAGAGGAAGAGGGGAGTCTTGCTCAACCCTAACCCTAGAAATGGGAAAAGGAGAAAGAACTGGAGAGGGAACGAGAGGAACTTAGAGAGATAAAGAGAAATTGAATTTAATTCATTCATATCCAAAACAATGACCCAACGTTCTGTTTAAAACACTACAAGTGGCATGAGTGTAAATAAACCCAAATAAAGAGAAAAACACGCAACAATAAAAACTTATGGACTCATACAGCGATTTGATTAATAAAAGACACATAAAATGAATACACGACGACGCTACTTAACGACATAGATAACTGATCATGTGGGACCATAACATCACACCTGCCCGTCAAATCGAGCTTGCCTTCAAGCTCGAACGAGGCTCGACTGGATTGATCACCTGGCTTTTTGATTCCCTCCAGAACAACTCTCAATAGTGTGTTGTTGTGGCGAAGGCTGCATCGAGTGGTGGGCAGTCATCGAGCTCACAAATAGCACGAGAGACTGGGAGGAGCAGTGTGGCAGAGACACTTGCTGAGGAGTGATGGCTAGACATATCTTGAGTCGTAGCGAATGTGCCTGGTAATTGCAGACAATTGGGGCGACGGAGGGCCGTGCGGAATATGAGTTGTGGCGATCAGAAGCGGCAGCGCCGGCTGGGGGCGATCGTCGGAAGTAATGTAACTAGAGGGCCCGGTGGAGCAAGTGGCCGGAGCGGAGGCTACAGAATGGAGACCGCGGGGACTGACGGAGGCAACACAAAATGGCGGCACCACCGTTGGGCTGGGAGGCGACGACGACGGTTGTGTAAACTGCAGGGAGGGAATAACTGGGGGGGGCTGGTGGCGCGTCATGAACGACAGAGGGAGGTGGAACTTCTGCGGGCGCCGGTGGGATCAATGATTGTTATAGTGGGAGCAGAGGCGGCTCCGGTGGAATCGGACCCCCGAAGCGTCGGTCAATGTTGGTGGTGAGTAGAAAAAGTGCGGTGTCATATGACATTAACATCTCTAGTAACTTCTGGAGCGTCGAACGAAGGGAGGCTTGCTCGTCGGAGCTCATCATTGGGCCGCAGTAATTAATTGAAGGGGCAGTGGAGGCGGTAATACAAGGGAGCCGAGCTCAACCTGCAAAGAATGCGAGGGGAAAGGAAGAAGGGGAGTCTTGCTCAGCCATAACCCTAGAAATGGGAAGAGGAGAAAGAGAACTAGAAAGAGAACGATAAATAGAACTTGGATTTAATTCATTCATATCCCAAACAATGACCCAAGGGGTCTATTTAAAACACTACGAGTGGCATGAGTGTAAATAACCTCAAATAAAGAGAAAAACATGCAACAATAAAAATCTGCGAACTCGTACACCGACTCGATTAATAAAAGACGCATAACATGAACACACAACGACACTACTTAACGACATAGATAATTGGTCGTGTGTGGACCATAACAGTCGCCTTCATGAAGAAGATTTTTCGTAAAACGGTGAGATCCCACTCAATCCACTCCTTGCGGACGAAGGTCGCAAACGCAATTATGGCCACCACATAAATGGGATCCAGCTACACTGGGATGAGACCATATTGGTAGAGGATTTGGCGAACCTCGGGCCACAACGGGAGTCTCATCGTGTAAACAAAGTGCTCTGGCGAAAAAACGAGCTCGGCAGGTCGCTGGGAATTGATCCACTGTTCAGACACCGCCACTCTTGCCTCAAAACCCAAGGGGGCGTGCCGGGAAGAGAATCCATCGAACGCGGCATTCGAGATGCGCGAGATCGGGAAGGCCTAGCACCTGGGAAGCGAGAAGAACAATGAAGGTGGGGCTGCTCGGCGTCATTCATTAAGTCAGAAAGGCAATTTGTATTAACTCGCGTCACTGAACTCGCCGAACAGAAATCGCCTGCGGAAATAGCACAGGTAAGAAGTAGACAGGTCCCCCTATTTACCGGCTCGCCTAGTTCACCTTACGACGGTCGACGAGCTTCCACGCGTCATCTCAATTCGCCAAATCACACTAACAACCTACAAACTCGCCTCCACGCGACTTCCAAACATAAATAAGAAGACAATTGACTCGCTAAAAATTACGCGTGCAAGGGAAATCAAGTGAACGCAAAAACTTCCTGTTTTATTTTTACATAAGTTGTATTACATCAAAATACAAAAATACAGAAAAATTAGCAAAAAGGGCCTCGGCGCAAAGATGCTGAAGCATGATGAGCCTTCCATCCTAGCTCGCCCGCAGTCTTGAACTGAGCCTGGGCTTGGGCAAACAACACCTCGCTCTAGCGAATACACCCTAATATCCTCGTGAGATCAACACATACATGAAAGGCGGGCGACTCCACGTAGATCATCTTCTAGGAGGTCTTGCCGACACTCCAGGTCGTTGATCCTGCTCTCCAAGCCGCAAATGTCAAAATAACAACTTTCCGCCCCCATGAGGCAATTCACGAACCCTTTCATCCTGGCCACCCTAACCTTTAGCGAGGTCAAGCGGCGATGGAGCTCGCAGCCCTCCAACACCTTGACCCAGGGCGTCAAGGGTGGCAGCAAAGGTATGGAGGTGAGCCCGGTACTCATGTAGCATCGGCTCCAAGCGAATTGGTGTAACCAAGTTTGCGAGGTGCTCAACAACTGAGTAGCTGGCGGGAGGCGAGGTGTCCCAGAAGAAGAGGAAGGCGTTGAACCTACAAGACAAATACGAGTTAGTCTCAATCTTGCTACCAACCATAGAGCAGCTTAGCTCAAGTTGAACTTACCAAGACCATGAGATCCCCCGGTATGCCTGTCACGGTACGAGGAGTTCTGATTCTCAAGGGGATCCCTGCTGAGGCGAGGGCCTGAGATCTGTACAAATGCCATGAAATAAGGTAAAACTCGAGGTAGTAAGAAGATAAGTAAGACCAAGTTCGCGGAGCTCGTCTTACTCGTATCTCAATGATCGGGAAGTTCGTGTGGCCAGGATCAATCTGTGGAGTGGGATTGTCCCTGCAACTTGGTTCAATCCGTGATAGGTCTTCGGTGGACGACTGCGTGGAGGCGATAAGGGGAGCCTTCCTGCGGGAAGCGAACTGTGGGGAGCCCCTTCCGAGGGTCACTCGCGGGTAGGGGATCGAGAAGGAGGACGTTGGCACTCCATGGCCAACAAGATCTGTGCGGAAGCCACAAGGCCACCAGATTCCCCGCCAAGGGAGGAATGGGGGCCGAGCTTGCCACCTCGACAGGATCTAAGGAGGCTTGCCCTCCAATTCTCCACGCCGTGGAGTAGAAGGTCGTGGTTGTTCCGCAGTGAAGTCCAAAGCAAGATCGGCCTCAGTAACTATTGCAGCGACTGTGACGGGTAGAGCCTTTGTGAAAACAAGGTAAACATCAGTATCAACTAACCAAAAAAGGATAGCATGATATCCAGGTCTCCTACCCATATGTGGGGATTTGAGCCCGAATTTCGTTCTCCGGGACGGCAGAATCGCTCTACGGAGCATGAATCTCAGACCTTTCCAAAGAAACGTCATACTCTGAGGTCGTCAAATTGGCGATGGATCTAAAGTCAGGTTGCCTCAACGTCTGAAAGATAAAAGGAAGAAGGTTACGAGTCAACTCGTCGAGCTTCCAGGAATAATCATTTGCACAGAGACAGAATACCTCATTGACGCGCTGGAGGGAGATTACAGAAGAGCTCCCCCCCCCCCCCCCCCCCCCCCCCCCGCTCGGTAGAGCAGGTTCCACTGGGGCGGCGACCTTCTTCATCGGCGGAACGCCCCCTCTATGGCAACCTCGGCCCTGCAATGATCCTCACTGGAGTGGTCGAATCCCTCTCCCTCTTCATCTTCTAGCGCTTATTTTAATGTTTATCTCGGCAAGCCGACATGCCCAAGGTTGCAAAGAGAGCGGTAGCAGTAAAAGCAGATGAGGAGTCCATCTCGACGGTAGTGTGAACGTGGAAAAAATCATGCACCCACTTCAATTTATAGGAGTTCTTCAACTGACTGGACCCGCAGCTCGCCGAATAGGGTCAGATGCTATTTTTCCGAGCTCGTTCTGAACACACAAAAATAGAGATTGTGTACGACCCGTATTCACAGAGTGTAGTGACAGTGACAGAAGGTTGATCGTTGACCAAAGAGAGACATATAGAGGACCATGCACAACTCGCCACAACCTCCCCACCGACCAGCCACAACATCAACTCGCTCGAGGTAAGTACCAGCTCGTTTGATCTCATCGGTGACCTGATCAGGTTCGCATGTGGATGGGGTCCATCCTCTGATAACAGGGTAGCCCCTCTGCCTATAATTACGACTCAGTGTAAGGGCTAACAGCTCATGAGGGTACTCGCCTAATAATGGCGAGCTCACATGTTCCTAATTCGAGTTTGCTTCATCACCTAACCTAGCGCAATATTTGATTTGGTAGGGAGAGTTCCTATACACTTTTGGGTATGCAACAGGACCTCCTTGTTGTAGCTCGTAGTTTTGCCTCGTGCATGTGCTTGTTAACACGGAAGACAGTTACCTTCAGCCATCTTTCGGTCCGAACATTGTGAACCGGGTTCCCGGCTCCAACACTTATACTTCTAAAACCAAAGTAGTTTTGATGAAACCTATCCCATCCTTCCATGGTGCAAGCAAGCTGAGATGAAATTTGGAAAGGAAACTAATCCTCATTAAAGATTTCCTCCTCTAAGGATTCAACATCACATTAATATAAGAACTTTCATCAAGTTGCGTAATATCATATTGAAATTAGAGCTTCTAGCAAGCTCTCCAGCATCAAATAACAACCTAAAAATAATAATCTTACTCTTCTCATTAAAGAAAATTTTACACGGAACTCAAAAAACATTATATTTATATATTTCAAACCTTCTGTTGAATGTGTAAGGTGAGAGATATCCAGATGCATCTCTTGCTGCCCAGCCAATGCAATCCCCATTTTCACTTTCAGGAGCCATAGTTAACAATTCGTTCAGTCTAAAAGATGGACAAGAAAAGGAATTAAAATAAACGCAGCATACATTCCAGAGACATGGAGTTTGGTTCATTGCTATCACTTCTCTGGGGTTTTTTTCATATTAGCAGATATCAGTTAAGTGGAACTCAAATCAGATGATAAGTACATACAATTTAAAATAAAGTTAGAGCTCATTTGATTGTTAGTTGAGAGGAAATATGATTTAGGAAACAGTGATTTCATTTTTCACTTATTTTATATATATGAAAAATGAAATCATCAGTTTTGAGGATGGTTAGAAGGTTTATTAAGTTTCAATACCCTAGTTGTTAAAGGCGCGCCGCGCCTAAGGCTCAAGGCTCACCAGGCTCAGAGGTTTGCGTCTTTGGAGCATAAAAGACACGTCTAGGTGCAATTTCTAATGTAATTTTTTTTCAAAATAAAGAAAGAAATAATGTAAGAACTAAATATTTTTTTGCATGATTTAGTGTTTGTGAAACATAATCGAGCGTTGAGACTTAGATACGATGCAAGTGATCACATTGATTTTATTTTTTAAGAGATATAAATGATAGTAATAAATCATTAATGAGTAGAATATATGAAAATTTTGATTAAGAAGATGAAGTGATGTTTGATGCAGATTATTTAAACCAAATATAGTCGCCTTGAGCCTTGCACCTAGGCTCCAAGACCCCTTTGCGCCGTGATGCGCCTTGCGCCTTTAATAACTAAGTTCAATACAACGTTAACTTCTTATTACATCCAACAAAATAAATAATTTATCAAATTTCATCATTTTACAATATGTTTTCTAATTTCAAGCTTTATAAATTAAAAAAAATATCTAATGACAAGCTTTATAAATCATTTCACATGTTTACTAGGTTTCAATTCAATGTTTCAAATACTGCTTACCATTCAGTATTACTGTGTTTGGTTCTCAAAGCCACAAGATTTTATAATTATAAAGCTAACATTTTAATAGCACGGGTATGAAAACTACAAAGTCAGATGAACCCTGAAGTCAACATTACTTATAAGCTAGTAACAAGATGGTGAAAATAAAAAGGGATAGTCAAATCGACGCATGAAATCGGAATATCGAATGCTAACCATCGACAAAAAATCGAGGTTTTAATTCGTTCTTCACGATCTTTTATCCAAATCCATCGAGCTGGCTCTTCAATCGCACTCAAACAATACTAATACTTTTGCAAGAGCGGGAAGAAGAAAGGCGAAAATAGAGTTAAGCTGCATATAGAAGGAAGCCCTAACCAGAGAGGGGAAATTTGATCCTTGCACGCAGTACGGGAAACACTACTGGTTTGGAATTCCTTGGGCAGGATCTAGGACACCATATACCTCCCGACTATTATGCTGCGGTAGTTAGATTCCGCGCGGTGAAAAGAAGCCTTTTTTATCTCCTCTCCGAATCTAAATCCTGAAGGCCAGATGAGAGATATTTAGGTGCGTGTGATGCGCGAGAGATAATTAGGCAGAAGTAAGATAATTAGGTAGAAGTAACTCGATTAGAGGAAGGTGGTTGAATCGTCCCGATCGATGATTCGGCGGCACACGAAATTTGATTATATTTATCATAAAAAAATTTTAAAAAAAAACATGGTATTTTGGATTTCGTGAACCATCCGATCATACATCGGACGTCACCACGTAGAGCAATTTGCGTAATGCCTATCTAAATTTTTTTTCGTAATGCACGGGAAACAAAAAAGATCACCGTGCGGGAGAAAATATAGCCGTATGTGTTAATTTTCCTAATTATGTGTGGACTAGATCACTTGTGTCGTCTCGATCAAACTTATGCATCAATCATACTTTATTTAGATTTCTTGCGAGCCTACGTCAAAATTGGTTTGCGCGAATTGTTGAAACCTGTGATAGGTGAGCTACACTAATTCGGACCTTTATTACGCAAGCTTGGTCTTCCCTTGGCACGTTTAGATTGATCGGTTCTAATATGTGCGCTCAATTTTAGGTTAAATAAGAGTTGGAGTGTTTTTAGCATTTTTTTCCTTCACACTCTTAATCCCTCTCCTATTTAGGGATCAAAAGCCGATCACTTATGTAGGTAAAAATTTAAGGCTTCATTTGGCACGGCGTTTGGGGCAAACGCCGCCGCAAGGCGGGTAACCAAATATCAAGGGGTGGCGTTTGCCACGTCTGCACCCGCCACGCCCTGAGACATGGAGCAAACCACTCCGTTTCGAGCCCCCCCCCCCCCCCCCCCCCCCCCCCCCCCTTCGGTCCCCACCTGTCGTCTCCGCCCGCCACTGCCTAACCAAAGGAAGCCTAAATCGTGAACAAGTGGGAGTGGTCGCTTGCGGTTGCTGGAGTGCCTCTTCCCAAACATCGTAAACTGCTCCTCCCCCAACAAAGAGCGATCCAGCGGCGGGTTTTCTCCTTCAGTCAGATGCTTTAATTAATTATGTTCATGACGATCTTATATGCAATATGTCACACAATATTATTTGATTTTATTAATCATATTTTAGTGCATGTTTATGACCTAATGCGCTTCATACAATTTTTCTAACATTTTGTATCAGAGTGAACTTGAACATATTAATTAATTCCCTTAATTTCTGGTGTAATTGAATTTGATTAATCACTAGCGAACACTCAATTAAAATCTATTAATTAATAGTGAACATCAATGTGGTATGGACTTTTAAAGTGCATTAATTTTAAAGTCTCTTAGCGTCATGATCTTTAGACACTTCATTGCCCTTTAATGTCATTATTATAAGATCACGACACTTGAGTTGAGGACAAAGGCGGACCCAAATAGAGACACACCCGGACACGTGCCCTGGTGAGATTTCTGAAAAAATTTACAGTATAGGTTGTCCTATAGGCTGCAGCCCTATTGATGTCTTGTTTTTTATTCTGTTTCTTTATCAGAAAGTAGCCTTTTTCTTTTTCTTTATAAAAAAATAGCCTTGCATTAATGACATTATAATAGACCACTCAATGCTGATAGGTGTCTCCAAGCTTTGTCTCTATTCGAGGCGTTCGTCTATTCCACGGCGAGGAACGAAGGCCATTTTGATGCAGGCCCGCCTCCTACGCATCATGTTCGTGGTGCTACTCCTACTGCTCGTGTTGATGTGACGGCGCCCCCACCTATTGAAGATGTTACCGAGGAAGCCGTCACCACCGTAAAAGACTTGAGGCGCAACAACAATGGGGATCGTGCTCGCAACGCTTGCCGCCGCTACGACTTGCGGCCTCTCTCACTTAACTAATATTTAATATGATTATAAAGCATATTAAAAATTAGTTTATTAGTCTCCGTTACCGTGGACTGCGTTTAAATTCAGCATGTATGTTAATGTGGACTGCGTTTAGCTTGATCTGGACTGCGCTTAGCATAACTAGTGGTTAGGATTTGATTTCCTTCATGTATGGTTATGATGTAATGAGACTTCACTATATATAGGTGGATCTCCTCTCTTTCATTTGATTGATAATTTTGAGAACAAAACTCCCGTGAGAATTTCCCCTCCTGCGCCCCTTAGGGTTCGCTCCTCCCGCTCGGTGTGCCGCGCGACGCAGCCGCCACCCACTCGCCCAGCGTGAGACTCGCCGTAGGCCTCTTCCGCCCCCCTGCCGTGCGACGCAGCAGGACGCCGCCGCCCCTCCCTGCTCCTCGTGAAGCTCGGCCAAGCCCAGGCGTGGTCTCTCTTCCCTCGGCGGGAGATCTTCATCGGTGCGACTCCGTTGAAGGCAAGCGGTGTATCTCCTCCGGTGTGACTCCGGCGGATCCATGGCGTGAGACTCGCCTAATTATCTTCTCGGTTGGGTAACAAATCTCCTCCACTTGGTGTGTTCTCCCCCCCCCCCCCCCCCCCCCCCCCCCCCCCCCGTTTATTTGGTGGCTAGCTTGAGTGTGGCTTTGGAAGCATTGAATGATTTTCTTGCTGCGTTTGCTTGATTCACTCGTAATAATTTCCGATCTCTTAAGACCTTGAAGGATTGGCAAGATCTAATTCAAATCCGCAAGGTGATGCGATATCCCCTTCCGATTTGGTGGATTGCGGCAATCTGGAGACCAACCCTTTTGGGAGTTCTTCCGACTACTTTTTGATCGATGTTTTAGTCGGATCCTCTTGGTACTGGCGTTAGGTTTGTGGTTGTTTGACATCGGTTTAGGTGGTTAGATTTCTACCCAAAATACGTTGGAGAGCGGGGTATTGTGAGAGAGTGTCATTTAGCCGTGCACTAGTCTTTCGGAGACTAGCCCGCCATCAATTTGGTATTAAAGCGAGGTTGGCCAATTTCCTAACTTGGCCACGGTCCGCTTGTGTCTAGGTCTCACGTGTGCACCAAAATTTATTTTTTATTTTTCTACAAAATTTAATTTTCTCTTCAAGTGCACGTCGTATGCCCACTAGATCCGGTCATGAATACCACGCTTCGTCCTCGTCAAGTATGGCCGACGTACGACAAACGCCTCCAAACCCCACTGTTTGATGTCCTTCGGGATGATATGAATCAACAATTGGGAGAGCTGCGGGACATGTTGACCCAGCTGTTGGCCCATCGAACCCCTTCACCTCCTAGGGGTAATCGTCCGCCGAACCGCGCTCCCACTCCACCTAGAGGTCATAGGGCACGGCACTACGAGGAAGACGTACACGAGGAGCTACCTCAGCGTGATCGACCACCACCTCGTCGCCAGGAATGAGAAGTCGATCTCACCCGCGCCATAAAAATTAACGCCCCCACCTATGATGGTTTAGAAGAACCCCAAGTCTTCCTGAATTGGGTGTTAGACATGGAGTGCTACTACGAGTGGCATCACTTGACGGACCAGCAAAAGGTCCAAGTCGCTCGGATGAAGCTTACGGGTAGGGCCAAAGTATTTTGGCTAAATGAGGAGCGTCGCTTAGGAGTCGTAGACGGTGTCCCTCTGATCGGTTGGGCTGTCATGAAAAATCTCTTAAAAGACCAATATGTCCCTGCTTATCATCGCACCCAGATGTTTGATGATCTAGCCTCCCTTCACCAAGATGAGCGGTCCGTCGTCGATTACATGGGCGATCTGAAGGACAAGATGGTCCGTTGTGAGGTCCAGGAGATGCCCGAGGTCATGTTATCTAGGTTCCGTAAGGGTCTTAGTTACGATATCTTAAGGAAACTTTTGCGTTACGGTCACACAGACCAAAACACTACCTTCAACGTTGCCCTATATATCGAGAAACACCTCGCCTCCAAGTCCAAGGCCAAGCACAGCTCCTATAAGAGCATGGCCGCGGTCACTACCTCCACCTATAAGAATAAGGGTAAATTCAAGACCAAGGACTCATCCAACATTGTCATCACCGCTAGGGACGCTAGAAACCCGTCCGGGGAACGCATTCCCGTTGGAAAAATTAGTAAAGATAGGGCCACGTGTTATCAGTGTGGAGTAACCGGCCACTACGCTATGGAGTGCCCAACCAAAACTCGGGCTTTAGCACTAGTTGAGCATACTGATGATAGGCCTGATTATATCTATGAGGCCACAGATGAGTCAGATTTGGAAGGCGTACCAAGTGATTTAGAAGACGACTCTCACCTCATGGTTATGCGGTGCATCCTTGCCACCCCTCGCTCTTTGGATGATTGGAATAGGACGAATTTATTCTCTTTGATTTTTAAGAGCGGGGATAAATTATGTAAGCTGATCATTGACAGCGGGAGTTGTATGAACGTTATCTCCGAGGGAGCGGTTACCCGCATGCCCCTTAATGCGGAGCCCCACCCACAACCATACAAGGTTGCTTGGGTGAATAAGACTTCACTTCCAGTTAGTAAGCGTTGTTTAGTTCCCCTCCGCATCAAATCATATTCGGATCAGGTTTGGTGTGACGTGATACCCATGGACGCTCGCCATGTCCTTCTTGGCCGTCCCTGGTTATTCGACCACGACGTTACTCATTATGGACGATCCAACACTTATGAGTTTTTATTCAATGGTAAGAAGGTGGTCTTGAGGCCCACCCTTCCTAAGGACACGGGTAGTTCATCCAAGGACACCACATTGCCTGTAGAAAAGAAGAGCCTAAGTCTGATTGGGAGGCGAGAGTTTGAGCGTGATTCATTTGTGGACGGCGTGATGTATGTGTTAGTTTGTTTAGCCGCGAGAGAAGAAGTACCTTTGATGGATAGTTTGCCTACGGAGTTGAGGGACCTTTTGGACGAATATAAAGATGTTTACCCGGAGGAATTGCCATCGGAGTTACCTCCTATGCGTGATATCCAACACGCGATAGATTTTTATCTCGGGTTCCTCTTTACCGAATCTCCCTCATTATCGCTTGAACCCCTCCGCGCATCTAGAATTACAACGACAAATTTCAGATTTGTTATCCAAAGGGTTCATACGCCATAGCATGAGTCCGTGCGCAGTTCCGGCCCTCTTAGCTCCTAAGAAGGATGGGTCTTGGCGGATGTGTGTTGATAGCCGCGTTATCAACAAAATCACCGTCAAATATCGATTTCCAATTCCGCGGTTAGATGATCTACTTGACATGTTGGCGGGTTCATCCATCTTTTCTAAGTTAGATCTACGTAGCGGATACCACCAAATCCGCATACGAGAGGGCGACGAATGGAAAACCGCCTTTAAGTCAAAAGAAGGTTTGTATGAATGGCTAGTGATGCCATTTGGGCTCTCTAATGCCCCGAGCACTTTCTCTCGTATGATGACCCATACTTTCCAGCCCTACCTGGGGAAGTTTGTGGTGGTCTACTTCTATGACATTCTAGTCTATAGCACCTCCACTCACGATCACCGTGCCCATCTACGTCTAGTTTTATCTACGCTACGATCGGAGCACCTCTACTTAAATTTTAAAAAGTGTATTTTCTATGCGCGAGAGGTGGAGTTTTTGGGATACATCGTTGGCGAAGAGGGCATTAAGGTTGACCAGAGTAAGGTCCAAGCTATTAGGGATTGGCCCGAGCCAAAGACCATTCGTGACGTCCGTTCTTTTCATGGCTTAGCCACATTTTATTGTCGGTTTATTCGCAACTTTAGTAGTGTGATGGCGCCTATTACGGAGTGTTTGAAGAAGGGCGAGTTCACATGGACTAAATCCGCCGCGCGTGCATTCGAACAAATCAAAACACTATACTTCGGTTGCCCGATTTTTCTAAGGTTTTCGAATTATCTTGCGACTCCTCCGGAGTTGGGATTGGAGGAGTGCTAAGCCAAGACGGTCACCCCATAGGATATTTTAGCGAAAAACTTTCCGGGTCTAAGCTAAACTATTCCAACTATGACCGAGAAATCTATGCGGTAGTACGTAGCCTTGCACATTGGCGGCATTACCTACTCTCCAAGGAGTTTGTCCTTTTATCTGATCATGAAGCGCTGCATTTTATCAATTCTCAGGCAAAAATCAGCCCCAGACACGCCAAATGGGTCTCATTTTTGCAAGAGTACATGTTCACGCTGAAGCACCTAAAAGGGGCTGATAATAGGGTCGCGGATGCGCTTTGTCGTGTGGCTCTTTTATTATCCACTATGCAAGTTAAGGTCGTTGGGTTTGAGCGCATAAAAGATGAATATGTTACTTGTCCCGACTTTAAGGACATTTACCTTGAGGCACAACAGGAATCCCCCACCACCATTTCGGCCTACTTCCTTGGGGATGGCTACCTATTTAGGCACTCCCGTTTATGCATCCCATCCTCATCACCTCGACACTTTATAGTTTGGGAGTTTCATAGCGGTGGATTAGCGGGTCACTTTGGGAGGGATAAGACGATTGTGTTAGTAGAAGAAAAATTCTATTGGCCTAAATTGAAAACCCTTGTAGGAAAGATCGTGAGTAGCTGCCGCACTTGCCAATTGGCCAAGGGCAACAAGACTAATGTTGGACTCTACACGCCTTTACCTATCCCGTCCATCCCGTGGGAAGATCTTAGTATGGATTTTGTGTTAGGCCTTCCACCTACGTTGCGTCGACATGATTCCGTCATGGTCATGGTAGATAGATTTTCCAAAATGGCCTATTTTGTCCCATGTAGCAAAACCAATTATGCTTCGCATATCGCCAAATTGTTTTTTAAGGAAGTTGTCGGTCATCGCGGTGTTCCAAAATCCATAGTGTCGGATAGAGATGTTAAATTTACTAGTTATTTTTGGAAAACGCTATGGACTTTGTTGGGCACCCGCCTTGTATTTTCCTCGGTCTACCACCCCCAAACGGATGGCCAGACTGAGGTGGTAAATAGAAGTCTGGGTGGTTTATTACGGTGCCTTGTGGGTGACCATAAGGGTACTTGGGACTTGGTCCTACCTCATGCGTAACTAGCCTATAATAACTCCAAAAATAGGTCGATGGGTTTGTCACTGAACGAGATAGTCCATGACTATAAAGCTCGTGTGCCTCTTGACTTGATATCATTACCGCCTTCATATAAATCAAGCCAATTTGTACAGGATTTTGCTCACCATGTTCATGATCTCCACAAAAGTATTAAAGAGAAATTAACTACTCAATATGATGTCTATCGAGCACAAGCTAACGCCCACCGAAGGCCCTCCAACTTTAATGTTGGCGATTGGGTTTTGGTCCGATTACTCCCGGAGTGGTTACCTTCGGGAACCGTGAAAAAATTGGCACCTCGGAGAGCTGGCCCCTTCAAGGTAATTAAGAATATTGGAAGTAATGCGGTTGTTTTAAGTTTACCTGCGGATTGGAGAATTTCTCCTATTTTTAATGTTTCCGATTTAACACTCTATACTACACTTCCACCAAATTCTACATTTTCTTCCTTGAGTGAGTCTTCTTCTACATTATGTGGGGTTGGGAATGAGTGTGCCAAGGATTCACCTGATGACACACGGGTGGGAGATTATACTGCTTTGTCTTCAACTGATGCTGACACTTTTGCTAGATCTTTCCATGCTTTGCCATCTCCTGACAGGATTTTGGACGAAGAGACAATTGACACACCGGACGGGCCTACACGTCGCTTCATAGTTCGTTGGAAGGGACGTTCTTCTTCGGATGATTCTTGGGTTCCTGAGCACGACCTGCACCAGTGGGATGCGGACCTTCTCCGACGCTATTTACATGACCACTCACCGGTGATGAGTGCTTTCGACTGGGGGAGGATTGATGCAGGCCCGCCTCCTACGCATCATGTTCGTGGTGCTACTCTTACTGCTTGTGCTGATGTGACGGCGCCCCCACCTATTGAAGATGTTACCGAGGAAGTCGTCACCGGCGTAAAAGACTTGAGGCGCAACAACAATGGGGATCGTGCTCGCAACGCTCGCCGCCGCTACGACTTGCGGCCTCGCACTTAACTAATATTTAATATGATTATAAAACATATTAAAATTTAGTTTCTTAGTCTCCGTTACCGTGTACTGCGTTTAAATTTAGCATGTATGTTAATGTGGACTGCGTTTAGCTTGATCTGGACTGCGCTTAGCATAACTAGTGGTTAGGATTTGATTTCCTTCATGTATGGTTATGATGTAATGAGACTCCACTATATATAGGTGGATCTCCTCTCTTTAATTTGATTGATAATTTTGAGAACAAAACTCCCGTGAGAATTTCCCCTCCTGCGCCGGCCCTTAGGGTTCGCTCCTCCCGCTCGGTGTGTCGCGCGACGCAGCCGCCACCCACTCGCCCGACGTGAGACTCGCCGTCGGCCTCTTCCGCCTCCCTGCCGTGCGACGCAGCAGGACGCCGCCGCCCCTCCCTGCTCCTCGTGAAGCTCGGCCAAGCCCAGGCGTGGTCTCTCTTCCCTCGGCGGGAGATCTTCATCGATGCGACTCCGTTGAAGGCAAGCGGTGTATCTCCTCCGGTGTGACTCCGGCGGATCCTTGGCGTGAGACTCGCCTAATTATCTTCTCGGTTGGGTAACGAATCTCCTCCACTTGGTGTGTTCTCCCCCCCCCCCCCCCCCCCCCCCCCCCGTTTATTTGGTGGCTAGCTTGAGTGTGGCTTTGGAAGCATTGAATGATTTTCTTGCTGCGTTTGCTTGATTCACTCATAATAATTTCCGATCTCTTAAAACCTTGAAGGATTGGCAAGATCTAATTCAAATCTGCAAGGTGATGCGATATCCCCTTCTGATTTGGTGGATTGCGGCAATCTGGAGACCAACCCTTTTGGGAGTTCTTCCGACTACTTTTTGATCGTTGTTTTAGTCGGATCCTCTTGGTACTGACGTTAGGTTTGTGGTTGTTTGACATCGGTTTAGGTGGTTAGATTTCTACCCAAAATACGTTGGAGAGCGGGGTATTGTGAGAGAGCGTCATTTAGCCGTGCACTAGTCTTTCGGAGACTAGCCCGCCATCACATTTCTAAATATATACAATGCTTGTCTGCCTCTGTGTCGAGCTTCTCCATCTTCCAAGGCAGTATACCGCCGAAGCAGAAGCAATCCGATCTTTCTCTCATCCGAGCTATTTCCCCCTCATCTTCCTCCCTTCCAGTGCTCTTCTCCGAGAAGATAAGAAGGATTGCTGGCCCTCATCTTAGAGATAAGCCTTCATTTTTATTTTCACTTAAAGCTTTCATTTTTTTTCTATTTTTTATTTCTTTTGAGACTACACTGCTTGTCTGCTCCGATAAGACTGTAACCAATCTAATTTTTTATTTCCATTTTTTTCATTTCATTTTTTTCTCTGGTTAATGAATGGATTAAGATATGGATTCTAAATATATATGTTAAACTACTTAATATATTATAACGATACAGAATGATTATCATTTCAAATTTTAATTTATTGCACACTCGTTTCTCCCACTGGCTCACATGCTTATTATTCATTTTTTTGCTTGATTTAGTACAAAGCATCCTTAGTGGTTAGTAAAAAAAATTTTTGGTTCCATTATATATATATATATATAATATAACAATGGTTTGCAATTTGCACTTAGAATGATTTGCATTTAGTTATTTTATTGCATTCCTTTAACATTTTAATGAATTTTTTATATCATTTATAATTTATTTTTAAGTAGTGCCCGGGTTAGACAGAAATCCTAGTTCCGCCACTGGTTGAGGATAATTAAGAAAATCTCAGTGTAGGAGAATCTCGTGGGTTAATTGAATTGTAGTCGCCAAAGTGACATGTTCAATTGATTTATGAGATTTCATTCTTACATGTCTTTGGGATTACTCTGATTCTGGCATGCAATCATTCACCCAAAGGTGGTGATAGCGTGATAGGATTAAAGGTTTGCATATGGGCAGTTGGATGGGTGTGTGAGAGCTCTAGTAATCTATTCACCCAAATATGGTGGATTTATGAAAGGCTTGAACACTACCGTTTCTTGTTATGTGCAGAGAATTTCTAACTGCGTCGCACGTATTCTGCCTAAAGGTGTTGCGTGTTGACGCACTTGAATTCTCGCCAGTGTGTTATTTAAGGTTTTAAAGCAAATTATATCCTCATTGCTAAATATATTACATTGTTTTCCTTTTCAGTCACCTTTGCAGTCCACAACAATCTTGCGACCATTGAAAATCTTACAGGGTCAAATTTTAAGAAGTGGAAGACTGATGTCATGTTTGTCATACAAATGACGGGCATTGACCTAGCCCTGACATCTGGCAAGCCTGAGGAGTTGAATGTGACTAGTTCCCGAGTATAGAAGGACCACTATGCAGTATGACATAAGTCCAATAAGATATGTTTGCTAACCATGAAGAGATCTATTCCTGAGCATCTGCTCATTGGATTTCCAGAGACTGCTGACGCATTGGATTTCATTACTAATGTGGGACAGAGGTATAAGGTGTCCTCCAATGCTGAGATTGGGACACTCATGCAAGATCTTTTCACTATGAGGTATACTAGAAGTGGAGGTGTTCGTGATTATATATATTTTGAAAATGGTTTACTATCAGACAAAGTTACAAGAGTTGGACATTATTCTTCATGAGACGTGTATATATAGTGCATTTGACACTCAATACTCTGCCACCTGAGTTTAGCATCCTGAAGGCTACATACAATTCTCAAGATGAGGCTTGGAAACTTAATGATCTCATCACTCGATGTGTTGCTGAAGAAGAGAAGCTGAAAAGTGAGAAGACTCACACCGCACTGTATGTTTCGAGGCCTTCATTCAAGAAGAAGAAGATGATGAAGTCCAAGGCTCCAATCAAGATTCAGGACGGTCAGTCGAGTGGAGCAAAGGATTCTACTGGTTCCATAAAGAAGCCTCTGACTTGTTTCTTCTGCAAGAAGAAAGAACACGTGAAGTCTGAATGCATGAAGTTCAAAGCTTGGATGGAGAAGTGTGGGTTTGCACCTAAAGGTAATCCTCTTGCACTCGTCCTATGTGAATCTAACTTAATTGAAGTCCCATCTAGTTCATGATGGCTTGATAGTGGAGCAACTAATCATGTTGCTTACACACTATAAGGATTCACCAACAGGAGGAGGTCTGGCAAGGATGAGTGTAGACTCATAGTAGACAACAACGCTGAAGTGGAAATCAAGTTCATTGTGGATGTTTTCTTGATTTTAGATACTGATTTTAAGATTTTATTAAAAGACACATTTTATATTCCGGCATTTCAAATAAACTTAATTTATGTTTCTCAATTAGACAAACTTAATTATGGTTTCAACATTTCTAGTTGTTTAATTTAGTTAATTTATAAATCATAAGTTGTTGATCATTGCTCTTTGTCTAATGGTTTATATAGGATGTGTCTTACTCCCAATGACATTTATGTGACTTCATTTAATATAGAAAATGTTGCTTCTAAAAGACCCTTAATTAAGGAAATGTCTTCCATATTGTGGCACAAAAGACTTGACCACATCTTTAGGGATAGAGTAGAGAGATTGATTAAGGAAAACATTCTCCCTGCTCTTGACTTTAGTGACCTGGAGACATGTGTTGACTGTTGTAGGGGTAAAATGACCAAGATTAAGAAGAAAGACACTACACGTAGTCTAGCCTTGCTAAAGATTATTCATACGGACATCAGTGGACCCTATTCATCTATGCTCTGCAAGAACACCTACTTTATTACTTTCATTGATGATTTCTCCCGCTATGGTTATTTGTTCTTGATTAAGGAAAAGTCAGAGTCTCTTGATAAATTTAAGATTTTTAAGACTGAAGTCAAGAAACAATTGGGGAAAGTTATCAAGATTGTTAGGTCTGATAGTGAGGGCGAGTATTTTGGCAGACACGATGCCTCCGGGAAACATAAAGGTCATTTTGCCAAATACTTGGAGAGTTGTGGTATTGTTGACTGTTGTAGGGGTAAAATGACCAAGATTAAGAAGAAAGACACTACACGTAGTCTAGTCTTGCTAAAGATTATTCATACGGACATCAGTGGACCCTATTCATCTATGCTCTGCAAGAACACCTACTTTATTACTTTCATTGATGATTTCTCCCGCTATGGTTACTTGTTCTTGATTAAGGAAAAGTCTGAGTCTCTTGATAAATTTAAGATTTTTAAGACTGAAGTCAAGAAACAATTGGGGAAAGTTATCAAGATTGTTAGGTCTGATAGTGGGGGCGAGTATTTTGTCAGACACGATGCCTCCAGGAAACATAAAGGTCATTTTGCCAAATACTTGGAGAGTTGTGGTATTGTTGACTGCTGTAGGGGTAAAATGACCAAGATTAAGAAGAAAGACACTACACGTAGTCTAGCCTTGCTAAAGATTATTCATACGGACATCAGTGGACCATATTCATCTATGCTCTGCAAGAACACCTACTTTATTACTTTCATTAATGATTTCTCCCGCTATGGTTACTTGTTCTTGATTAAGGAAAAGTCTGAGTCTCTTGATAAATTTAAGATTTTTAAGACTGAAGTCAAGAAACAATTGGGGAAAGTTATCAAGATTATTAGGTCTGATAGTGGGAGCGAGTATTTTGGCAGACACGATGCCTCCGGGCAACATAAAGGTCATTTTGCCAAATACTTGGAGAGTTGTGGTATTGTTGCCCAATACTCCATGTCGCGAAGTCCTGAACAAAGTGGTATGGCTGATAGGCGCAATCGCACCCTTAAGGATATGATGAGGAGCATGATGAGTAGGTCAAATCTTCATGATTTCCTCTGGGGTAAAGTTATTAAAACCGCAGTTTACATACTTAATAGAGTTCCATCTAAATCAGTGCCCAGTACACCTTTTGTTTTGAGTTATGCACTGACAGGTTGCCTAGCCAAAATCACTTATGTGTTTGGGGTTATCCTGCGAAAGTTCATTTATATAACCCATCGGAAAGTAAGATTGCCGCTAGGTCTTCTCGTTGCTACTTCATAGGCTACCCTGATCATTCGAAGTGTTTTAAGTTCTATTGCCTTCTAGAGGTCCAAAATTGTAGAGTTACAAACAACGAAGTTTCTAGAGTTTGATATTGCTGAGCAACCTAGTTTCTCTCATACCACTGAAGAAGTCGATGAAATTAAACCTATTAATTACACTCTACCTATTATTGAAAGACTAGAGGTACATGAACCTATAGTTGAGCTTGTAGAGGAAGTGGAGTCAGCTTTACAACCACCTCCCATACAGTTTCCTCAGTAGATTGATGTTGTTCAGGCACATCCTAGAAGATCATCTAGGGAGAGGAGGTCTGCAATTTCTTCTGACTATGAAGTTTATTTGGGTGAGAGCGATTTTGACATTGCTCACGTTGTTGACCCAGTGACATTTATCGAAGCTATTTCTGGACCTTAGTCTGATTTGTGGTGGGATGCATTGAGAGATGAAATTGAGTCTATGAAGCATAATAAAGTTTGGAAATTAGTTGAGTTATCAAAAAGCTGCAAACTCATTGGTTCTAAATGGATATTTAAGACTAAGAAAGAGTCTAAAGGAAAGGTCGATCAGTATAAAGCCAGACTGGTTGCGAAGGGATTCACTCAAAGAGAAGGGATTGATTACCACAAAAATTTCTCTCCCGAAACATCTAAAGACTCATTTAGAGTCATTATGACACTCATAACTCATTATGATTTGGAGCTACATCAGATGGATATTAAAACCGCATTCTTGAACGCCGACTTTGATGAAGAAGTCTATATGGTACATCCTGGGGGATTCAAGTCTGGTCGTTCTGACCAACTTATGTGCAAACTCAATAAATCTCTATATGGTTTAAAGCAAGCCACAAAACAATGGTATCTGAAATTTGATGAGGTGGTTACTTCATTTGGTTTTGTTGAAAATAAAGTAAACTGTTGCATATATCTCAAGATCAGTGAGAGCAAATTAATCTTCTTAATTCTCTATGTAAATGATATCTTGCTTGCAAGCAATGATTTGGGACTTCTGCATGAATCTAAGCAGTTGTTATCCAAACATTTTGATATGAATGATTTTGGAGAAGCTTCTTTTGTTCTAGGTATTGAGATCATTAGGGATAGATCTCGCCATACATTAGAACTCTCTCAGAGGGCTTACGCTGAGCGTGTACTTGAGATATTTAACATGCTCGAATATAAGGCTGACGATGTATTGATGATTAATTAAGGGTGTGATAAGTAGTAAAATATATGTATTTTTAGTATAGTTATTAGTATAGTTTTAATTAATATTATAAATTTTTTATGTAAATTAATAAATAAATTGCTTGTTTTATCATTTTTGTTACTAACTTAGCTTTATTTTTGTTTCTGCAGATTTTGGCAATTTTTGTCAAGTCACGCCCCTGAGTTACGCCCGTGACAACAAGTCACACCTGTACAACCCTCATTCTCCGAGGGTGGGCCCATCTAAAGGCCACGTAGGCGGAGGTCAAGATCAAAAGGTCAAGGCAGAAGTCAACAATCCAGAAGACGAAGGAAGATCAAGAGTTTTGGTTGTGCGAGAAGGTACTTACTCACATAGGACGAGGAGGAAAGCCCTACCCGACGTTCACTACCCGGCCAGGCGAGGAGGTCGTGAGTTCAGACCTACTCGCCTATAGGCGACATAGCCAACCAACTCGCCAGTTAGGTCTAAGGTCCTTACCTACTCGCCAACCTATTGCCTTGTCTAAAAACCAACTCTAGGGGGTCAGGGATAGCCATCTGCTCCCCCCTTTAGGATTTGTCTATAAATAGACCCCCAGGGGTACCAGGAATGACACTTGTCAAAATCAGAGCTACACCCCCCCCCCCCCCTTTAAAAAGGAGAATCTTCCCTAACAAGTGCCTACCTAGTACCAAGCTCGGCCATTCGTGGTTTTGGAGGAGAAGACTCTTTTGAGTTTCTGGGTACGTGGTGGGACCTCCCTGCCGCATCATCTGGGGTTGTGTCCTTTATCTCTCTGTTTCATCCGTAGTGGCTAACCAAACCTTCTCGCTGAACCGTTGGGCAAGTAGCCTCGGGCTGCTTTGATCCGAATTTTGGGGCCAGGATTTTCCAGGCGTCAACAACGCCCGTGACCCAAGGGCGTGTAATTTTAAAACGCCAACTTTTCAGCTGTTCGGCGAACGACGAACTCT
Organism: Dactylorhiza incarnata; assembly: GCA_033032865.1. NCBI lineage: Eukaryota > Viridiplantae > Streptophyta > Magnoliopsida > Asparagales > Orchidaceae > Dactylorhiza > Dactylorhiza incarnata. The sequence continues at coordinate 1,045,952 of JAWHQI010000469.1, read as the reverse complement.
TTCTGTTCGGCGTTCGATGAATCCCTCTTCGCGTCCAGACGTTCGACGAACGACGAACTCTTTCTGTTCGGCGTTCGATGAATCCATCTCCGCGTCCAGGCGTTCGACAAACGACGAACTCTTTCTGTTCGGCGTTCGAAGAATCCCTCTCCCCATCAAAGCGTTCGACGAACTCTCTCAGTCCAGGCGTTCGACGAACTCTCTCCGTCCAGGCATTCGACGAACTCTCTCTGTCTAGGCATTCGACGAACTCTCTCCGTCCAGGCGTTCGACGAATCCCTCTCCGCGTCCTTACGTTCGACGAACGATGAACTCTTTATGTTCGGCGTTCGACGAATCCATCTCGGCGTCCAGGCGTTCGACGAACTCTCTCCGTCCAGGCATTCGACGAACTCTCTCTGTCTAGGCGTTCGACGAGTTCCGACCCGTGATCCAGCAAAATCACGACCCAAAGACGCGCCCATGCTGCTGACGTCTGCCGCCCAATGTCACGCCCCAGGGTCACGCCCGTGACCACGAGTCACGCCCGTGACAATCCAAGCCACGCCCGTGTACAACCTTGTTTTGACGGCGGATCCTTCGAGAAGGCGACCGTTAAGCCGGATCAAATGTCATGCCCCAGAGTCACGCCCGTGACCACAAGACATGGCCGTGACCCAGGGGCGTGTAAAAATAAAATTTCGGCTATAAATAGAGGGGCTCTGCTGAAGGAATTTTCAGCCAAATTTTGAGTGTTTGTAAGTGTTTTTTGAGTTCTTTTGAGTGAATGTGAGTTTTGCTTATGCAATTAAGTTTAAGTTCGTTTGTAATTTTCGTCTTTTTAGTCTAGTTGTAATGCTTATTTTAGAAATAAAATGTTGTTTTTTCTCATTTGGATCATCATCTTTTTCAATTTATGTTAGTGTGTGTGTGTGTGTATGAGAATAGTTTATTGCTTTCATAACTTAGGTTTATTGCTTTCATAACTTAGATTTACTGCTTTCATAATTTAGGTTAAAAGCTTTCATAAATTTATTTTATTGCTTTTCTTTTAACGCTTTATTTATCGCTTTCGTTTAAACGTTTTTTTTTTCGTTTTTCGTTTTTCCTTTTTTTAACATAGCTTTATTTCAGTCTTTATATAGCTGTTATATACCACCCAATCTGAAATAAGAGGCTAAGAACTTTTTAGCGCTTGTTTAAGACGGTTGTGACGGATATTATTTTTGCACCTTTATAAGTATTTCATTTCTATACCACCCCCGTTCTGGATAAGAGGCTAAGAACTTCTTAGCGCTTGTTTAAGACGCTTGGGACGGATACTATTTCAGCTTTTATATAATTCTTTTATTTCTTTCTTTCACGCTTATATCCGCTTTAATTATTAACATGTATGTTTTAATTATTAACGCTGTTCCCATTCCGATGAGTGACTAATTTCCTTTAGCACACGATGTCGAAGAGCATTGAGACAAATAAATAGTTTTCTAAAAAATAAAACATCTCTTTCTAAAATAATTAACGAGTTTAAGGTTTACCCGAGAATAACGTTGAGTGGAGCCACATAATCGATGTGTGGTTTTCATTTCCATTTCCGTACACTAGTTAGCCGAGAGGCTCGTGCGTACGGACTGATCGCTCACGGGTAAAGAGAAGTGCGCCCTACCCTCGAGAGAGGATGAGGTAAGTCTCCCGAATTGAAAGTAAAAACCCAATAGCGGGGTTCACAAGTACATAAAGCGAGTATTAAGAAGATTCGATTAAAGAATGAGAGTTCGGTCGAATATTCATAATCTCAGGTGGGCGTACCCTCGAGAGAGGAGCGTTCATAATTATGGAACCTCCACGGCCAAGCCATTTTAATGCTTTGAAAAGCCATCACTTTTATCTCTAAAAAAGACTATTTTCGTCTCAAGGTAATTCGACATCTGGCGCTATTTATTATCATCGTTTATAACTTTAGTTATACACTTATTATCATTTGTTTTTATAAACTCACACTAAAAACTTATTCCGATAAAATAATAGTTTGTTCCTCAAAGTAGGTATAATCAACACGATCCGCGGAAATATACGACCCCTGTATTTTCTAAAACAAAATATCATGTACTACTCACGATAAGGTATACTTGCCTTTGTTATATATGATTAATTTGGATTAAAATTTAAATAAACACTTTTCAAATCTGAACTTGCAAAACTCTCCTTTGCTATTTTAAAAATCAATAGAATTCGGCGTTGTAGTCGGGGTGTAATCGTCAATATTTCGAAAGAAGAAAAAGACCGTTACTTCTATCTTTCGATAAGATAACGGTTAGTTTCTCAAAGTAGGAGTACTTGCGAAACTCTTCGAAAACACCCGCCTAATTTTAATCTCGTCATATAATGGTTTCGCAAACCAAATTAAAAAAGAAAAAAAATCCGAAGTAAATCATCAAATTTTTGGCGCCGTTGCCGGGGAAAAATAGTATTGTTATTTTGAAACAAGGAAATTCCTCGGACGATTCGAATATCCCTTTTGACCCTGAAATCGAGCGAACCCTTCGTGAGCGCCTCCGAACATGCCTCCGACTTCGTGATCAAAACTTACTTGAATTTCCCGAAGAGTCTGTCGGAGATACTTACACTGAACCTATGCCCGATCAAATTCCAGATGTGGCCTCGCCACGGTCCATGACATATTATGCCAGGCCAAATTTGGAAGATACCGGATCGAGTATTACACGCCCAGCAGTGGCTAATAATAATTTTGAAATAAAATCTAGCATCATTCAAATGGTACAACAGTCAGTCCAATTTGACGGTTTGCTAGATGAGGATCCGAATTTACACCTTTCTAGTTTTTTTTGGAAATATGCGATACCTTTAAAATTAATGGCGTTACTGATGACGCTATTCGTTTACGCTTATTTCCATTTTCACTGCGGACAAAAAGCCAAGGCGTGGTTAAGTTCTCTCCCTAGAGGATCCATAACCACGTGGGCACAATTGATGGAAAATTTTTTAACAAAATATTTTCCCCCGTCTAAAACCGCTAAACTACGCACAGATATCGCCTCCTTAATTCAATTCGATTCTGAGTCTCTCTACGAGACTTGGGAGCGTTTTAAGGAATTCTTGCGTAGGTGTCCTCATCACGCGCTGCCGTCCTGGCTGCAGGTCCAGACATTTTATAATGGTTTAAATTTCTCAACACGACAGATGATCGATGCGGCCGCTGGGGGAACGTTAAACAACAAAACCCCGGAGGCCGCCCAAGCTCTGTTCGAGGAAATGGCCATGACCGTCTATCAATGGAATGCGCCTAGATCACGCCCAACTAAACCAACTGGGATATATGAAGTGGATGCCACTTCTCACTTAGCCTCTCAAGTCGAAAGGTTAAGTAGGCAAGTGGCAGAGATGACTGCTTCCTCCTCCACTCCCGCTTGGCTTAATAATAATAATAATAAATAATAATAATAATAATAATACTTTTGTCGAAGAAACTGTCGATTACCTAGGCAACCCTGTTAGGCCCCCCTTCAACCCTAATAACAATCCGTATAGTAATAATTATAATCCGGGTTGGAGGAACCACCCAAATTTTTCCTGGAGCAATCATAATAATGCTCAGAGGCCCCCAATTGTAAATCCGCAAGGATTTCCGAACGGATTTCAGCCTCCATCTCTAAAACCTTCTCCGCTCGAAGATATTTTTGCTAAATACGTTGCGTCCACCGAGTCAAATATCTGAAATATTACCGGATCGATTAAAAACTTGGAAAATCAGGTGGGACAGCTGGCAAAGATGGTCTCCGAGCGGCCATATGGAGCTCTACCAGGGAACACAGAGCCGAACCCCCGAGAAACTGCCAACGCCATAAAACTTCGCAGTGGCAAGGAGGTAACCTCCCCAAAATGGGTCGAGCCTAAGGTACATGTTTCGACACCGACCCCTACACACTCTCCTTCGATAGATAAATCACCGAGTCTTCTGATCGTGCCGAACGTTTCTTGCTCGCCTCTTCCTTATCCTTCACAATTAAATAATGAGCGGAAGGACGAGCAATATCGAAAATTCTTACAAATTTTTAAACAAATTTTAATAAACGTTCCCTTCTGCGAGACACTCTCCCAAATGCCGAAATACGCAAAATATCTTAAAGAGTTGCTTTCTGATAAAAAGCGACTCGAAGATGTTTCGCACATTTCCCTTAACGCGGACTGCTCGGCTGTCCTCCTTAATAAATTGCCGCCAAAATTGAATGACACGGGACGATTCTCCATCCCGTGTCTCTTCGGCAATATGTTAATAAAGTACGCTCTAGCGGACTTGGGCGCTAGCATCAATTTGATGCCTTTTTCTCTTTTTAAATAACTAGACTTAGGCGTCCCAAGCCCGACAAAGATGAGTATCCACTTATGGATAACTCGATCAAGTACCCAATAGGGGTAGTGGAGGATGTTCTGGTCCAGGTAGACAAGTTTATCTTCCCGGTAGATTTCGTCATCCTGGACATCGAGGAGGATGCTGAGGTACCTATCATCCTCGGTCGCCCCTTCCTCACCACCTCCCGTGCGCTAATTGATGTCAGTAATAGTCTACTCCTCCTTCGGGTGAGAGACGACGAAGTTACTCTGCACGTTAATCCCTCACTACATCACTCCCTATCAAACGATGATCCCGGTACTTTAATTTAGTCAAGCTACGAGGCGGTACACAAAGCGCTTGTGGGAGGCACCCCATATTTATCTAATATTCTGTTATGTTCGTTTATATGTTTTTGCAGGGTTTCGTTTGGCCCCGCCAGGTTTAGTTCAAGGAAGCCTTTTTGCTCTCTCTATCTTTTTTGTACATACTGCATCTTTTCTTATTTCTCTTCTTCATACTTACATTACAACATTGGGGACAATGTTGAGTTTTAAGTATGAGGGTGTTTTACCATTTTCATTTAAACAAACAAAATTTTTCAAAAAAATAAAAACTACAAAATCAGAGTTTTCCCAACAAAAAAATAGAGTTTTCTTTGTTTTATTCTGCATTTCATCTTGCTTACTTTTGTAAATATAAGCTTGAACAAAACTACAAAAAAATATTTAAAAACCATAAACATAAAAATTTTCAAAAAAACATTTTTTTTACTTTGTCGTAGTACAGAAATCCAAAAAAAAATCCAAAAAAATAACCCTACCTTACTTTTATTCTTAAAAGCATTTAGTTTCGAGAATATCTGTTTGTGGCTTTTCATAATCGCTAATTTTACTATTTGTTTGTTTATCTAAGATCGATAGATTTAAACGTTCGGGGTTAAGCTTTAAAGAATTTCTTGTGTTTTTAATTTAAATAGAGGCTTTGTTTTCAAGCACTACTTCCACTAGCTAAAATAGAGGCATGTGTATTATGTTGGCAAAACAACTTTAGACTGCAATTATCCCTACTTTGTGTCTTTAGGAATCTAGGAATATTCAAATTACTAAGGTTGCTCTCAAACATTTTTTTATTATTCTAGAATTTTTCTTGAAAACCACTTGTATACACCAATTTAGTATGGCAAAAAAAAATTTAAAAGAAGAAAAAGATCTTATGTCAATGAGAATAAAAATTCGTTCCGTAAACATAGGCATTGGGTTAATAAAAACAAATGAATTAGTTTTCCCTCGTAAACCACGGGGACACCAAAAAAGCTAAAATGAAGGGGTGGACGAATAAAAACCATCACCCCTAAAACTCTTCTTTTTGCCAAGGCATTTTACCGCTTTTCCCTTAGCCAAATTATTGTTTCTAGTTTTAATTCAAAAAATCATTTGAGAGCATAATTATTAACTTGTATTTTTCCTCCACGTTTCTTTAAACAAAGGTTATTATAATTTCGATCTAATCTCGTTTACTAATGATTGCAATTTTGTTTGCTATTTATTTAATTAAGAAGTCTTTTGGCTAGGACATTTCTTTCTACTTAAATCATTTGCATAATTTAGGACTTAACTCTTATTACTCCGAATTTTTATTTTTCAGTCTCTTATGATTAAAATAAAACGATAGCTAAAAATTAGAGCTTATGTTAATCCCGTATAGATCTCTCTTACTTTTGCTCTGGAATAGCAAACGCTTAAGTATGGGGTATTTGATGAGTAGTAAAATATATGTATTTTTAGTATAGTTATTAGTATTGTTTTAATTAATTAATATTGTAAAATTTTTATATAAATTAATAAATAAATTGCTTGTTTTATTATTTTTGTTACTAACTTAGTGTTATTTTGTTTCTGCAGATTTTGACATTTTTTGTCAAGCCACGCCCCTGAGTCACGCCCGTGACAACAAGTCACGCCCGTGACCCAAGGGCGTGTAATTTTAAAACGCCAACTTTTCAGCTGTTCGGCGAACGACGAACTCTTTCTGTTCGGCGTTCGATGAATCCCTCTCCGCGTCCAGACGTTCGACGAACGGCGAACTCTTTCTGTTCGGCGTTCGACGAATCCATCTCCGTGTCCAGGCGTTCGACGAATGGCGAACTCTTTCTGTTCGGCGTTCGACGAATCCCTCTCCCCGTCCAAGCGTTCGACGAACTCTCTCCGTCCAGGCGTTCGACGAAATCTCTCTGTCCATGCGTTCGACGAACTCTCTCTGTCCAGGCGTTCGACGAACTCTCTCCGTCGAGGCGTTCGACGAATCCCTCTCTGTGTCCAGACGTTCGACGAACGACGAACTCTTTCTGTTCGGCGTTCGACGAATCCATCTCCGCGTCCAGGCGTTCGACGAACTCTCTCCGTCCAGGCATTCGACGAACTCTCTCTGTCTAGGCGTTCGATCGACGAATCCCGACCCGTGATCCAGCAAAGTCACGCCCCAAAGACGCGCCCATGCTGCTGACATCTGCCGCCCAATGTCATGCCCCAGGGTCACGCCCGTGACCACGAGTCACGCCCATGACAATCCAAGCCACGCCCGTGTATAGCCTTGTTTTGACGGCGGATCCTTCGAGAAGGCGGCCGTTAAGCCGGATCAATTGTCACGCCCCAAAGTCACGCCCGTGACCACAAGACACGCCAGTGACCCAGGGGCGTGTAAAAATAAAATTTCGGCTATAAATAGAGGGGCTCGGCTGAAGAAATTTTCATCCAAATTTTGAGTGTTTGTAAGTGTTTTTTGAGTTTTTTGAGTGTGAGTTTTGTTTATGCAATTAAGTTTAAGTTCGTTTGTAATTTTCGCCTTTTTAGTCTAGTTGTAATGCTTATTTTAGAAATAAAATATTATTTTTCTCATTTGGATCATCTTCTTTTTCAATTTATGTTAGTGCGTGTGTGTGTATGAGAATAGTTTATTGCTTTCATAACTTAGGTTTATTGCTTTCATAACTTAGATTTACTGCTTTCATAATTTAGGTTAAAAGCTTTCATAAATTTAGTTTATTGCTTTTCTTTTAACGCTTTATTTATCGCTTTCGTTTAAATGTTCTTTTTCCGTTTTTCCTTTTTTTAACATAGCTTTATTTCAGTCTTTATATAACTGATATATATCACCCCCATCTTAAATTAGAGGCTAATGACTTTTTAGCGCTTTTTTAAGACGGTTGGGACAGATATTATTTCTGCACCTTTATAAGTATTTCATTTCTATACCACCCCCGTTCTGGATAAGAGGCTAAGAACTTTTTAGCGCTTGTTTAAGACGGTTGGGACGGATACTATTTCAGCTTTTATATAAGTCTTTTATTTCTTTCTTTCACGCTTATATCCGCTTTAATTATTAACATGTATGTCTTACTTATTAACGCCGTCTCCATTCCGATGAGTGACTAATTTCCTTTAGCACACGATGTCGAAGAGCATTGAGACAAATAAATAGTTTTCTAAAAAATAAAACATCTCTTTCTAAAATAATTAACGAGCTTAAGGTTTACCCGAGAATAAAGTTGAGTGGAGCCACATAATCGATGTGTGGTTTTCATTTCCATTTCCGTTCACTAGTTAGCCGAGAGGCTCGTGCGTACGAACTGATCGCTCATGGGTAAAGAGAAGTGCGCTCTACCCTCGAGAGAGGATGAGGTAAGTCTCTCGAATTGGAAGTAAAAACCCAATAGCGGGGTTCACAACATAAAGCGAGTTTTAAGAAGATTCGATTAAAGAACGAGAGTTCGGTCGAATATTCATAATCTCAGGTGGGCGTACCCTCGAGAGAGGAGCGTTCATAATTATGGAACCTCCACGGCCAAGCCGTTTTAATGCTTTGAAAAGTCATCACTTTTATTTCTAAAAAAGACTATTTTCGTCTCAAGGTAATTCGACATAGGACACTATTTATTATCATCGTTTAGAACTCTAGTTATACGCTTATTATCGTTTGCTTTTAAAAACCCACACTAAAAACTTATTCCGATAAAATAATAGTTTGTTCCTCAAAGTAGTTATAATCAACACGATCCACGGAAATATACGACCCCGATATTTTCTAAAACAAAATATCTTGTACTACTCACGATATGGTATACTTACATTTATTATATGATTAATTTGGATTAAAATTTAAATAAACACTTTTCAAATCCGAACTTGCAAAACTCTCCTTTGCTATTTTAAATCAATATAATTCGGCGTTGTAGTTGGGGTGTAATCGTCAATATTTCGAAAGATGAAAAAGACCGTTACTTCTATCTTTCGATAAGATAACAGTTAGTTTCTCAAAGTATGAGTACTTGCGAAACTCTTCGAAAACACCCGCCTAATTCTAATCTCGTCATATAAAGGTTGCGCAAACCAAATTAAAAAGAAAAAAAATCCGAAGTAAATCATCAGGGTGACAACTTAAGTCTGTCACAATGCCCTATAAATGATACTGAGAGAGAGTCCATGAAGAATATACCATATGCTAGTGCAGTAGGTAGATTAATGTATGACCAGGTCTGCACCAGACCAGACATTGCCTTTGCAGTGGGACTTCTAGGAAGATATCAGTTGAACCCAGGACCTGGTCATTGAGTGGCTGCCAAGAAGATATTGAGTTATTTAAAGAGAACAAAAGATTTTAAATTGGTCTACAGAGAACAAAACCTAGAATTGGTGGGCTATACAGACTCAGATTTTGCTGGTTGTGGGGATGATAGAAAGTCAACTTCATGATACAATTTTAAGTTAGCTGGTGGGGCTGTTTCATGGAAAAAGCGTCAAGCAGATGCTGATTACTTCTTCCACTATGCATGCGAAGTTTGTTACTCTTTTTGGCGCTGCTACTCACGTTGTTTGGCTCAATAACTTCATCACTGAATTGATGATCGTTGATATAGTTGCTAGACTCATTCGATTATACTGTGATAATATTTCAGCTGTAATGTTCTCTATGAACAACAAAAGTATCACATAGTCTAAGCACATGGAAATTAAGTTTTTGACCATGAAAGAATTGGTTAAGAAATGTGACATCATTGTAAAACATATTGGGACAGATGATATGATAGCTAATCCACTTACCAAAGAACTTCAGCCTAATATTTTTAAGAAGCATGCCTGCAGTATGGGCCTTGTCGAGTCCATTGATATACTTGATTAGTGGGAGGCTATATTTATTGCTCTATTTAATATAAACTTGCATCTGTCATTTTATTTTGCACTTCAAATTTTATATATGCATTAATTTTTTCAAATGAATATGGTTTGAATTCAAACATAAAATTTTATATTCATATGTGGTATCATTCAGCTCTGATACTCACACCTACATGTGACGTGTCACAATTCATAAACAAGTCTTGAAACTAGTGTTAGTTTCAAGCATAAGGCTAGGGCATTCATTTAATTCATAAAGACTTGATCGTATGTCTCATGATACATTAATAAAATCTTAAGGTATTCATTTAATAGAGATATACACACTCTTTTGAGTATTAATAATTTCTCAAAGCATAGTTTAGTGCATTCAGTAGAGAAATTAATTGACCACTTAGTTAAACAACAATTTGTGATCACATTTCAGTATGTTGTTTTGACTCTGTATGACCACACTGTGTCCTTGTTGATTGAATCTGTAAACTTTTGTGACCATGAAAGGTCCCGTGTCGCATAATGATGTGATTGTCGCCATGATTCAGAGTGAAGCATTTAGTTGGACCGGATTGACACATGAAGAGAACTCGTGATGTGAACTTCACTATGGTACCCTTAATTTTAATAGAGTATTTTGATTTAAGACTGACCTAAATTATGATTGATATAGTCCAAGTTGGAGAATGTTAGTTTTCCTAATTATGTGTGGACTAAATCACTTGTGTTGTCTCGATCAAACTTACGCATCAATCATAATTTATTTAGATTTCCTACGAGCCTACGTCAAAATTGTTTTGCGGGAATTGTCGAAACCTGTGATAGGTGGGTTAGACTAATTCGGACCTTTATTACGCAAGCTTGGTCTTCCCTTGGCACGTTTAGATTGATCGATTCTAATTTGTGCGCTCAATTCATTTTACGTCCGCACGAATTTTAGATTAAATAAGAGTTGGGATGTTTTTAGCATTTTTCCTCCACACTCTTAATCCCTCTCCTATTTAGAGATCAAAAGCCGATCACCTCTATAGGTAAAAATATAAATCGTGAACAAGTGGGAGTGGTCGCTTGCGGTTACTGGAGTGCCTCTTCCCAAACATCGCAAACTGCTCCTCCCCCAACAAAGCGCGATCCAGCGGCGGGTTTTCTCCTTTAGTCTGACGGTTCCATCGAGAACTGGTCCCACTTCCTCAGCTGCCATAGGAGAGCAAAACTCTCAACTTAGCCGGAGAAGAAAGGTCGAAGCCACAGGAGATAAGGAATTTTGCGTGAACTAGCAGCCTTGAGTTATGGCCTGAACTATACGCTCTTCTTTCTTCCACTCGAAAGAGACCTACCATTACTATTGATCGCTGTTGTTGCAATTTCAGAAACAACGTTTTGTTTCCCTTTCTAAAGGCAACAATGCTTTTACTTTCCAAGGCAACAGTGATTAAAATCAGATAAAGTTTAAAGATTTGGTGGAGGTACAATTCATATCATCATAAATTGGTTTCTATTTTATATTGTATATCTATTTCTTCATCAAGTGCAACAACAAATTATTGAGGTTGTTGGCAACCATACGACACGAAACCGAGTCAAAGAATGGTACACATATTTACTTTTATTTTCGCACTTAATTTTCTTAGCATACTATATTTTATTTTAGTTATCTTCATATCAAAGTGATCACATAAATTTTACAAGTGATTAATTTGTGTTATTTGATTACACTAAAGGCTTTAATTAATTATGTTCATGACGATCTTATATGCATAGGCCACACAATATTATTTGATTTTAATAATCATATTTTAGTGCATGTTTATGACCTAATGCGCTTCATAAAATTTTTCTAACATTTTGTATCAGAGCGAACATGAACATATTAATTAATTCCATTAATTTCTGGTGTAATTGAAATTGATTAATCACTAGCAAACACTCAATTAAAACATATTAATTAATAGTGAATATCAATGCGATATGGACTTTTGAAGTGCATTAATTTTAAAATCTCTTAGCGTCGTGATCTTTAGACACTTCATTGCCCTTTAATGTCATTAATTATAAGATCACTACACTTGAATTGAGGATAATTAAGAAAATCTCAGAGTATGAGAATCTTGTGGGTTAATTGAATTGTAGTCGCCAAAGTGACCTGTTCGATTGATTTATGAGATTTCATGCTTACACGGCTTTGGGATTACTCTGATTCTGGCATGCAATCATTCTCCCAAAGGTGGTGATAGCGTGATAGGATTAGATGTTTGCATACGGGCATTTGGATGGGAGTGCGAGAGTTATAGTAATCTATTCACCCAAAGGTGGTGGATTTACGAATGGTTTGAACACTACCGTTTATTGTCATGTGTAGAGAATTTCTAACTGTGTGACACGTATTCTTCCTAAAGGTGTTGCGTGTTGACGCGTCTGAATTCTCATTAGTGTGTTATTTAAGGTTTTAAAGCACATTATATCCTCATTGCTAAATATATTGCATTGTTTTTCTTTTCAGTCACCTTTGCAATCCACAACAATCTTACGACCATTGAAAAACTTACTGGGTCAAATTTTAAGAAGTGAAAGACTGATGTCATGTTTGTCATACAAATGACGGACATTGACCTAGCCCTGACATCTGACAAGCCTGAGGAGTTGACTGTGACTAGTTCCCGAGTACAGAAGGACCACTATGCAGTATGGCATAAGTCCAATAAGATATGTTTGTTGACCATGAAGAAATCTATTCCTGAGCATCTGCTCAATGGATTGCCAGAGACTGCTGGCGCACTGGATTTCATTACTGTTGTGGGACAGAGGTATAAGGTGTCCTCCAATGCTGAGATTGGGACACTCATGCAAGATCTTTTCACTATGAGGTATACTGGCGGTGGAGGTGTTCATGATTATATTTTGAAGGTGGTTTACTATCAGACAAAGTTACAAGAGTTGTATATTATTCTTCCTGAGACATGCATAGTGCATCTAGTACTCAATACTCTGCCACCTGAGTTCAACATACTGAAGACTACATACAATTCTCAAGATGAGGCTTGGAAACTTAATGATCTCATCACTCGATGTGTTGCTGAAGAAGAGAAGCTGAAAAGTGAGATGATTCACACCGCACTGTATGTTTCGAGGCCTTCATTCAAGAAGAAGATGAAGTCCAAGGCTCCAATCAAGATTCAGGACGGTCAGTCGAGTGGAGCAAAGGATTCTACTGGTTCCATAAAGAAGCCTCCGACTTGTTTCTTCTACAAGAAGAAAGGACACGTGGAGTCTGAATGCCTGAAGTTCAAAGTTTGGATGGAGAAGCGTGGGTTCGCACCTAAAGGTAATCCTCTTGCACTCGTCCTATGTGAATCTAACTTAATTGAAGCCTCATCTAGTTCCTGGTGGCTTGATAGTGGAGCAACTAATCATGTTGCTTACACACTTTAAGGATTCACCAACAAGAGGAGGCTAAGCAAGGATGAGTGTAGACTCACAGTAGACAATAATGCTGAAATTGAAATCAAGTTCATTGTGGATGTTTGCTTGATTTTAGATACTGATTTTAAGATTTTATTAAAAGACGCATTTTATATTCCTGCATTTCGAAGAAACTTAATTTTTGTTTCTGCATTAGGCAAACTTAATTCTGGTTTCAACATTTCTGGTGGTTTAATTCAGTTATTTTATAAAGCACAAGTTGTTGGTCACTGCTCTTGGTCTAATGGTTTATATAGGATGTGTCTTGTTCCCAATGACATTTATGTGACTTCATTTCAATGGCAGAGATGATCTGTGAAAATATATGGCTCTCCTATGGCAGCGAGACGAATGGAACCGTCAGACTGAAGGAGAAAACCCTCCGCTGGATCGCGCTTTGTTGGGGGAGGAGCAGTTTACGGTTCCATTCGTCTCGTATATTTTCACGGTTCCATTCGTCTCGCTGTCATAGGAGAGCAAAACTCTCAACTTAGCCGGAGAAGAAAGGTCGAAGCTACAGGAGATAAGGATTTTTTGTGTGAACTAGCAGCCTTGAGTTCTGGCCTGAACTATACGCTCTTCTTTCTTCCACTCGAATGAGACCTACCATTACTGTTGATCGCTGCTGTTGCAATTTCAAAAACAGTGTTTTGTTTTCCTTTCTAAAGGAAACAGTGCTTTTACTTTCCAAGGCAACAATGATTAAAATCAGATAAAGTTTAAAGATTTGGTGGAGGTACAATTCATATCATCATAAATTGGTTTCTATTTTATATTGTATATCTATTTCTTCATCAAGTGCAACAAATTTTATTCGGAGAAATACGAACAAATTATTGAGGATGTCGGCAACCATACGACACGAAGCCGAGTCAAAGAATGATACGCATATTTACTTTTATTTCCGCACTTAATTTTCTTAGCGTACTATATTTTATTTTAGTATCTTCGTATCAAAGTGATCGCATAAAATTTACAAGTGATTAATTTGAGTTATTTGATTACACTAGATGCTTTAATTAATTATGTTCATGACACTCTTATATGCATAGGTCACGCAATATTATTTGATTTTAATAATCATATTTTAGTGCATGTTTGTGACCTAATGCGCTTCATACAATTTTTCTAACAGTATGATCTTGATTTCAATGGCAAAGATGATCTGTGAAAATATATGGGTGTATTTGTATAATATACGATCGTATTAAATACTGAGCGTATTTTAGATCAATCATGCGCGAAAAATCATTCTAGCAGAAATAGACGATGGGATCGGAGGTTCCGCACCGTGATCTTAAGTGTGTTACTCACACCAACAATTTAGTCCCAGAAATGGGAGCGGATGTGCATATCAAATAGGATAATAATTTAGATTTTTGGCATTTTGCACCACCTAATTAGGTCTTCTTGGCAGATTGCACCGTTAATCTCAAAGTTTGGCACTTTGCATCCGTGAAATGCATTAAGAGAGCACATTGCATAGTCATTTAATTATTATTTTCTCATTTAATAAATTCCGAATTTAAAAGGAGGGGTATTTTGGTCCCTCTTCAGTTCAATCATTTCATAGTGTTTTTAAAATGAACCCGGGGGTTTCAATTTATGCAAAAAAAATTGACTATTTAATGGGTGAATATTGCCATTATTATAAATTTGATCACACATTTTTGAATGTTTTTTTAGTGTCGGGATAAAAATGGTTGTTATACATGGAGTATTACATGCATTTTCATGAGTAATGATAGTTATTAAAATCTAATAACCATATTTTCTTTCATGTTGAGCAGAATCGACGAAAGAGAGATAATCTAAAGTCCCTCCATAAATTATGGAGAGTAATTTTTGAGAATAATTTGTGTTATTTTTATCAATTTCTTGCATTTTTTGAAAAAAAAAAGTTTTGAAGGTAAGTTGTACTTTTTTAATGTAAAGTAAAGTTTTGAGAGATTCAAATAAAATTTTGAGGGTAAGTTGTCCCGAATTATGTTATAATATATTTGAAATATTATCTTTTCCTATATACAATATAGAAAATTAGTCATTGAAACTCATACACTAAACGATTCTTATGTAGCAATATAATTTGTCTCTGCAAACACATACAACTGAAACTTCGGCTGTCCTTACTAGACAAAATCATTAAATATATCATGGTAATGAAACTTCGGCTCTTCTTATTCGATGTAATCTCAAACATCTCCCTCACCTGCGAAATAGCAATACAATTTATAATGGATGTTATTTAAAAATTAGTGAATTAAACTTATAAGATAATTCTCACCGTGATTAAATGACACACAAAATGATTCTTATGTATCAACATAATTTGTCCCTTCATTTGAACTTGCATCCTTCTTCTTTACCTATATGAGAGTAGAAAATTATTTTATTAATAATCATACATGGAGGATAGAATTTAAAGTTGGTAATAAAAGTTTTACTAACTGGTAATTTTGATCTAAATGTTGATGTTGTTGGTATTGTTGGTTCGACTTTTTGATAGTTGACCACAACTCTTTTGTTATGCTCCTTCATTCTACAATTGGAGCATGCATACTTGTGTGTGGTCTATTTAAACCATACTTTCAGCTATCCAACTCATCTTTTTCTTTCCTTCTTGCTTGCATTGAAGGTCTTCCGACTTTTTTGGGTTTAACAGTCCATGGCACCACAAGATTTAAGTTAGAACGTGGTCACTCCTTTTGCCCTTTAATAGGATTCAACAAATGTTCATAGGCTTTCAAGAATGTACTTTTCTTGTACCAATTGTCAACATAATCTTCAATCCTTTCTCATTTGTAGAAGATACATATTATGGCATGCACACAAGGAATTCCACTTAGATCCCACTTCTTGCAACTACAACTTTGGGATGTTAAGTCTATTGTCCATTTATCACTGGTCCACCCTTTCACCTAAAATTTCTCATTGTCATTCCATTCTAAAATATTGTCATGAACCCTCTTTTATTGTTCTCTAAATTCTTTTGAATGTTTGGACAAATAACTCCATTACATTTTAACATTTTATCTCTTTGTGTATATATTCACCTCATCATAATTATTCATATGATCTCAAACATTGTTATGATGAGTTTGTCTCTTGCCTTTAGTATTACATTGTTGAAACATTCACATAAATTGTTGAGTAGCATATCGCACTTTGTCCATGTGCTAAAATGGGACCTTGCCCAATTTATAGGATCTCTTGTCCTTACCCAACTATATGCCTCTATATTAAACACTTTCAACTTTTCCATTTCACCATTAAAGTCAACAACTTGTGTAGCGGATGCAACCTTCCACAATAAATTTTTCAGTTGTAATCATTTATGTATTTGTTTAAAATTACCATACATATGTCTTAAACAAAACCTATGCTCCACATTAGGCATTAATTATTCGACTGCTCGTATAAGACCCTTTTGCGTATCAAAAATGATTGTCCAAACATAATTGTTAACAATATTCAAATCAAGCATAAATGGCCCAATAAATTATTTCCATGATTTTCTATTTTCCCTTAAGATCATTGTAAAAGTTATTGGGTACATAACATTGTTGCCATCAATGCCAAATCTGCATAATAGAACTCCTCCATTTGAGGTCTTTAGGCGAGTTCCATCTAAACCTATAATTGGTCGATAACCGACAAAGAAACCCACCTTCAAAGCATCCCCAACATATATATAATCTCTTAAAAGTACACATTTGGGATTTCGAAAGTTGTTTCCATTGGACTTTAACTGTTGTGTTAGGATTAGTTTTATGATTTTCTTCCCAATATTCTCATAAACTAACATACTGCTCCAACTATGTGCTATGAATGATCTTGTTAGCATTTTTTTTGCTCTATACATTTTCTAAATAGAGATGGAAGTTCTATTTTTCATTTGCATCATTTATTGCATTGAAGTAACCAGCCACTCAGGGTTACTCCTAAGGTGGTGTTGATATTTTTTTGCTAGTTAATTTGAAATACAATGTTTAGATCTCTATACATTTTCCAAATACAATATTTATAGCACGTGTGTTCTCGTTTTATGGTCTTTACTTGAAAAGTTGTATCAATTCTAGATATAAAAGAAACATATATAACTCATCCACATTCACAAGTGACTTCAATTTTATCACTACAATTCTGTATGAATTCAATTGGCCTATCTTGCATGTTAGAATATGTTCTAACTGCATCTCTAAACTCTTTAGGTGTATTGAAGCACAATCTGATTTCAAATTCAAAATGTGATTCATTAGCATTGCCTTGATATATTAGATAATGTGATGATTTGCTTTTGTTGGAGCTAGAGGTGAGTTGATCTTTGCCTTTATATTGCTTTATCATTTGTTTTTGTTCACTCCTACTTCCTTCAGTGGTCTCCTTCAATTCAACCTATTCAATGGCTTCATCAACATTTTTTATCATACTCTAAGCCATCATTCTCAAAATCATCGTCTACAAAGTCATCACTAAAAGTGGAACCATTCTCGTCTGTGTCCTCTTCGTTGCTAAATGAATCACTATCATTATTAAGTTCCAATATTGTTGCACCCTCAGTATTTTCTACCTCCATATCAAAGTTACATTGAACTTCAATTGTTTCAATGTACACATCAACTTCCCTCTCACCATTGATATACCTAAACAAATTTTTAACCATCATCCATTACTAATAAAATCAGATTACTGCAAGCTTCATGTCCGCTTAAACAACAAAAAATCTAACCCAACCTAAGTGACCAAATTTGTGTAGCCATTTCATGCAAATCAATCAAAGTGATGCCATTGTAATCACAATAGTCAAAGTAACTGATTACATCAGGCATATATTTCATTATAGTAGAACCGAGAAAAGACCATGAATGGTGCATTCTGATAGTGAGCAGTGAAGCTTCATATGACATGTACAATGCCCTCTCTCTTGAATCTTTATCTTTCAATAACCGCACCATTCTATATAATGTAAAAAAAAAGATTAAACATCCTCAAGTAATACACTAAATGCAATGATAATTGATAAACATAACAACATTATATGACAAATACTTCTATGAGCCCAACACCACAAAACAAATTATACATGATTTTTGTGCAAAATGGGAGTAGGAGCATTTTATTAAGCAAAAAAAAAATGAAACCATTCTAGAAGAGAAAACCCGATTGGCATGGAATAGAAGCATCTAAGATTGGATGATCTAAAATTGTGAGATTATTTGTCATAACAAAGGAAATCGATCGGAGAAATCATGAAATGGTTTATTACCTTCCCAGGAAAAACCGTGAACGAGTTAGGGTTGATATTTCGTCTATCCCTGATTGTATATAATGCTCGATGGCGCGACAAAATCAGTGGTGGGAGACGATGGCCCGTCTAGACGGAGGAGAAAACATCTTAATTCAGAACATCGGGGGGATTGCCGGGGCAAATCGACGGCAGCACAACAACAAGAGGAGAAAGGTGCGACGAGAAAGGTAAGGTTTCAGCAGACTAGGTATCGCGCCGTAGTAAAAATATTTCAACCGGGTTATGGAAAGGGGAAGAGATCGGGAGATGAGGGTTTTATTTCTTTAGAATACCTAAACTACCCCAAGTGCTAACATAATATGTTTGGAGGGTGCAAAGTGCCAAAATTTGAGATTGAGGGTGCAGTGTGCCAGGAAGCCCTAATTAGGGGTGCAAAGTGCCAAAAATCCATAATAATTTTCAATTTTGACTGTCCAAATGCAAATTAGAACTAACAATTATCTATGCTCATGTGTGCTTTGTTTTGGGGAGGTGTGATCCTCACAATATTATTTTATATTTGATTCAATCACAAACACAGAGTTGCATTAAGAACTCTGTATTATTTTGATTCTATTTGGAACCGATAAGAAAGCTATTACGAGAAATCTTGTAAAAATAGAATTATCAGAAAAGCATGATGAGAAAGTTGCAGATTATTTGAAAAATCATCTTTTTTTTATTGCTTGAATGGTATTTTATGTTCAACTATTTGGTAGAACAGTTGCTTGAAATATGTTTACTTTTATAAATACCAGTTGCTAAGTGTTTTTTCCCAAACAAAATTAGCCATATTAATAAAATAAAAATGTCACACAGTCCAACAAAGAAAAATTAAACATGTTTATAAAATAAAAATGCCTAATATAGTTCTGCAAATAAAATTAAACACTAATGCTCACAATCACCTTAATCTTCTAGGAATTTCATAAAGCTCGGGTAAAATTTCTTTTTCATTCTTTTTGCTTCACCTACTAGATAGAAGAAACAATGATTAGTAAAATCTATCACATTTGTACACCCAAATACAATGATCATCGGATATGCATGAGACCAAAAACTTACAAGAATCAACAAATGCTACACGAAATATTCCAACTAAAAAAATCATACATGCTCAAAGTAGAATAACAAGAATTAGTAGCACATGTAGCATGAAAAATTAAGAACTTGCTTGAAAAATTAACAAGAACATCAATGTATCATCAATCAAAAAATAATACTGAGTACTAATGTATATTTGTATCATCAAAGCCTTTCTCAAATCAACTATTAATCATGTTTACGCAAATTAATTACTAATGTATATTGTCATATGTCGGCATATTCGTTAACAATTAATAAGAGAGCTAGTGATTCTTAGTGATTCCTCTAAAATCAAATATGTTCTTGATAAACGATATGAAGAACAGGCTGGATAAATCTCATATGAATATTAGATAAATCAACTATTATCAAGGCACACATAAATATAGGATAAATCTCACATGCAAGTAAATATGAAATATATCATCACATTCGCATTGATTCACATTACTTAAAAAACATATTACCAAAAACTTGCAAACAAACATATAACCATTGATTGTTCATGTTAGAAACTAAAAATGAATATAAAAGCATCAATTGCTGATATGCATCAATGCATGAATAGCCAAAATCGCCGAGCATATGCAGGAATAGCAGCATAAGGACTGGTTTTACAGAGTGCTTATTGAAGTCAATGCAGATCTTCTCCTTTGAAGCTAGGGCGTCTAGAACTTCCGCAGTCATGCAGACAGAGATTCATGTGTTCCTCTCGATATGCAAAAATGCAAGGAAAAGCAAGTAGTTGTGGAATCATTTCGCGATGGAAGGGGGAATCACAGTCATTGTTGTCGAGAATCGCAGAAATGCAAGGGTGATCACATCCGAGAATCGCCAGATCGCACAACAGATGGAAGGGAAGAAATGTAGAAGGGGAGAAATATCGAGGGCATGAATGGCTCATGTGGTTTCCGCGTATTTAGCAGTGAAACACGTGTTTGAGCAGCGAAATGTGGGAGGCTCGCTCAAAATTCAAAAAGCCACTAAAACGTGTTTTTATGATATACGATATGAAGAATAGATCGACCGGATAAATCTCATATGAATATTAGATAAATCAACTATTATCAAGGCACACATAAATCTTGTAAATATAACAATGTTCTTAAGAAATATTTTGCAACTAGAAAATACTAAAATTTTAAAATTGTAAACATATCATATTCTTCATGTGTCTCAAAATCATTGGCAATCGAAGATGTATGCTGAACATAATCTTCATAGGATGAACTTGACGAGTCAAGATCTTCTGTCTCGTCCTTTACTAACACTTTCCGTGCTCACTTTCCATTTTCGGCGATGGTCTTTCTTTTGGTAGACCTAGAAACCCACCTCGTATCTAGATCTATCTTGATAATATCTTCAAGTGCTGCCCATGTTTCTTCAATAAGGCTATACTGGAGGCTCAAAATTTGAAGATCAGCCCAAAATTTGGCTCTGGTCAAGTCGTCCAATCTGAGCTACGAGCCTACTTTTTGGATCGACCTTAATTTTGATTCGATCTCGAATCAAATTCAAGTCAGCTCAAGAAGTCTTGAGATCATATCGTATATTATTTGTATTATATAATGATATATATATTATATAATTTCTTTAATTCTTTTCATTAACCCATTGCCCGTTGGGTCCTTCTCGAGAAAGTCTCTTCAATTTTCATGTTCTCATCCTCGTCATCTCTAAGGCTCTACCCTAATTCTCTTTTTGGAGTTCTCTTTTCTCATGTTTTGTCTCTCTGGGTGGCTTCTCTTCGAGGCTTCATTTATCTTCTGTGGGCATGTGGTTGTGACCTGTGCCTCGACAATTTCTGGTTCTTAATCTCTCTTTCTCTTTCCCTTGACTTAAAAGTATCAGAATAACGATATATTATGTAAGGTACCCCCATACATATCTGAGGAGGACTTTATGACCAAGGCGAACGTCCTGAGGAGAGAGCCGCTTCAAGGGAGAGGGACCCTCCCTCACTCATATCCACGGCTCGCTCCCCGAAAGTCTCATCTCGTAAGGCAAACACATCATTTCCAATCACATCAAAACATCGAAAGATTATAATAATAAAAGTTGTGGGATAATATCTAGATAAATGCGGTGGTGCCGCACATGTTTCAATACATCGATTATCCATAGTAATACCAAAAATATATCTATAACATCCTAACTACGCCGCCTAGCTTGCATGCTAGGCTCACTTCATGGATCTTCTGCTCTTGTTCTTGTCTGTCAGGCTGCACAATCGGCCATATCACCATGTCTAGCTCTACCAGCTTCTGAGGGGCAACGAAGGATTAGTCATAGTTGGCTAAATGAGCTCCATCATCCTCGCCCGCTTCGTAAGAAGATACAAACACGGTTAGCAAAATAGATGAATCATATAATATAAATCATGGTGAGAAATAAGTAAGTTGTCATATCAGCAGGAGCAATCATGTATGCTATGTCATTGATGTTATGATATTTGATGTTCAATTCCATGTCTTCCCCTATGCCGACATAGTAATCAATTTTGCGATATTCACTCGGCCTCCCCGTCATGGCCAGACGATGATAGTGGGCAGATTAGTCACACTTCTAGTGCGCGGTCACAACACGAACCTAGGATATAACTGTACCTCAATACAATGACGAGGACACACACACACACACACACACACACACACACACACACACACACACACACACACACACACACACACACACACACACACGCGCGTCTGCATCGCCATCCGGGCAGAATCATATCACACAAGGAGAGGGATTCCGACCTAGATGATAGGTAGCTAGCTTACGATTGCCCTGCTCTGATTCAACTAGTCTGTCGCCCTACTAACCCGTTAGTGTGACCTAGCCAGGGATCTGGCGAGACCGCCATATTTATGCACCCATCCCACCCATCATGCATGAGTATGATTAATTTAAAAAAGAAATGGGTGTATTAAATCGTTCCAAGTAATTCTTGGATTTTTTGCCCAAATTGAGGCCAATTTGAAGTGACCAAATGACCTCGAATCTAAAATCACTAAATACCAAAGTTGTGTTAAATACATAAACCTACAACTTTGGTATTTATGGAATTTCCATTTCAGGATTGCAATTATTCCAAAAATAGCTCCAAATTTATAAAATTAATTATCAAATTTGATTAAAGTTTTTAGAACAATGTTGCCCTCTTTGGGGCCTGATTTAGCCACCTTAAAAGCTTCAAAATGGGCTGGTCCCTTTTGCAAAGTTGTAGATAGCATGTTTTTCTACAACTTTTCCCTTGATGAAATATTTCTTGTTTAGCATCTAAGGTCCTCAAAATGAAGTTTGAAGTTTTAAGAAATTTTAGCACAAGTCATTTTGAGAAAATAAATTTTTGGTAAAATTGTCAACTTTGGCTAGGTTCTTGAGAGCCATAGAGATTTATGATAGAAAAGTTTTGAATACCAAAGTTATGACGCATATATAGGGCTATAACTTTGGTTTTTCGTGTTTTCCAATTATAGGTATCTAAGAGGTTCAATAATTGGTTGAAGTTTCTGAAAAAAATTAATAAAATCATGATTTTTAATTGACTGGCTTTGGACACATTTTTGAGGGTCTTAGTGGTGGTCACAGTTTATAGTGTAAAATATCGATAGATGTGCACACTTTATTTTAGAGATAAGACAAACACACCTATCATTTATAATATAGGATATGTTATACCAAGGTTGTATTCCACAAGTCCTTTGTAAGTAATGTACTTCACCTGTCATTCTATTATCGTATCGTAATTTAAGGATAGATAAGAGATAATTTTGATGCATTGATCTTATGTTTTTAACCAAAAAAAACTATGATATATCAAATAATGATTTTGTTTAAGAAAAGTTAATCAATTAATTGGTGTAGTAAAAAAAATAGATTTCTTTAATCAATTTTTAGATCTGTCTTCAATGAACTAGTTTTCTATAGACCGCGAGGGTTTCACACTACTCCGGTCCCAACATCATATGGGTAGTCAGAGCTCTAATTTTAGGGTGGACTAACTGATATTTGGACTCACTAATGGCCCTAAAGATCGTCTTATCATTCTATAAACCCTAACCCTTGAATTTGATACCAAGGTAGGAGATTTATGGCACCATATTATTTCTAGATTAAATGCAACTTTATTTATTGGTGTATGATCAAATTCATAAGCGTACCCAAAATCATATGGAGTCTACGAATATTGGATATGATGACATTAGTCTGGTTCTATTGACTCATTATAATATAAAACACAAATAAATCATAGGAAAGCGATGAAAACAAAGAAGACTAAAGATTTGAAAGATTAAAGTAAAGTTTACATCATTCAAATGAAGTTTAAGATAACATAAACAAAGTGACATACAAGATACAAGAAGTTCAAAGTAGAAGAGAGAAATAAGGGTAAACTAAATATCATAAACCAAACTAGAGAAGCCCCTTTTCTCCAAGGACTCCTCTTCTCCCTTCCCTTCAAAGTGTTCACATCTTTTATGGGTTTTCGGAAGAATGACACTCGATCAAGCATAACTACTTCACAGAGAAATGACCTATATATTGAATGGAGGATGTTGGCAGAAAATGTAACATCCCAAAATTCCAACTCGACCAATTGAACCACCTAGGGGACCTAGCTAGTTCAATCGGCCTCTTTTGATGAGCTTATTTGCGACCAGTGAGACTTTGTTGGCCCGGTGAACCAACTATATTTGGTTTATCCCGAATCTCGAGATGCAGTGACTCAAATAAGCTTTTGAGCAATTGAATCCAGAATCGGTTCCGATCAGTTGCGTTGCACTCGTAAGATCAATACAAACTCAATGACATTCATTTCGTTGCATTCTGATGCATATTGATGAAGTTGACCAAAAGGGGTTGCACGAGCTACGCGATGCCTCGAATATGACTTTTGACCAGATAACCTCAGAATCAACTTCAGTGAACATCGTTAGGCTTGTAAAGTCTATAAGAGTCCAATAGAATCGTCTGCGCTCAATTCCGATGAGTATCATAGTATTTGTAGTGCTGAACGCAGTTTTAAGTAACGAAATTACCCGAAAAAGTGAAATCGAGTAAACAGACTCAAAATTGATCTCATTCAGTTTCATTAGACTCGTAATGACAATACAAGTTCAACAGAGTCATCTGTTTGCAATTCTGACATTGTTAGAGTGATTTTTAGCGTTTAAGTCAAATTAGGCCGCAAACGCTCTGGTAAGTATAAAATGAGCAAACCAACACGAAATTGACCTTAGATCATTCTGATGGATGCATGTCAACGAGGCGATCATAATTTGAAAAAAAACATCACCTCAAAAACTCACAATTTTGAGCCAAACCTCAGTGATAAAACATCACCTCATAAACTTCAATACTATCTTCCTCTCTTTCTCAAATAAAACTAATTCCAATATAATAACTAAGGCTCTGTTTATTTCGTCCTTGCTCTTGAGAAGAAGCTATTAGAAATGAAGTTTGAAAAATGAGTTGTTTTAGGAAAATGAAGTTTGCAATAAAAATTTGTTTGTGTAAAATGAAATTTGCAGAGCTGTTCGAAAAACAGTGCTTAAAAACTACTTAGTAAAAACAAAATTTTGTAAAATATTTTTTTGGAAAATACAAAATTACATAAAATCATCACCTCATTTGATTACACCCAAATTAAATAGTCAATATGTATAACTAGATGAGAGGTTGGAGATGATCATGTGGACATTACTAGATGGCCGATCGAAATCCGAGCGAAAATCAGCGGGAGTTTATTTTATGAATTATTATAATATGAAAATAGGATAAAATGATATAGGGGCGCATGCCGCTAAATTTAATACCTTTAAAGGATGTAAAGTGCAAAAACATAAAGGTACAAAGTGTGGTAAGTCTCTAATTTAAGAAGGCTTTTTAGGCTTTGTTTGGCACAGTGGTGGCGGTCGTGAACGCAGTGGTTATGAACCGTCATTCGTGAACGCCCAACCTCACCTAAAAAATTTCATACATTTTATGCACAAAACTAGTTTATTTTCTTGGTAGCGGTCATAACCTTTGTCATGCCAAGCATACATTCTATGATAATTGCGTTTTTGACCAAACTCACGGGAGCAAATAAGCCATGCCAAACGTAGCCTTAGTGTCAAAAGTCCAAAGTTTAATGTATATGCGATTAATTGAAACTCCCTCTCCTTCTCCCTTTACCATCACAAACCTCATTAGTCGATCACAAAATTCCTTTCTTTATCCACACTAGCTTGCTTGCCTCACAATTTTGAGCCAAACCACTCTCTCTCAAATAAAACTAATTCCAATATAATAGCTAAGGCTATGTTTATTTCGACTGTTGCTACTGAGAAGAAGCTGATAGAAAAGAAGTTTGAAAAATGTCTTGTTTTAGGAAAATGGAGTTTGCAATAAAAATATGTTTGTGTAAAATAGAATTTGCAAAGCTGTTCGAAAAGCCGGGGCTTAAAAATGGAATTTTGTAAAATATTTTTTTGAAAAATACAAATTTACATAAAATCATCACAACATTTGATTGCACCCAAATTAAATAGTCAATATGTATGACTATGAACTATGAAGTGCTTAATCTCTGCTCTTTATACTATTTCCTGCAAACCAAAAACAACTTTTTGAAATATTTCATCAGGAGATTCACCATTTTGTTGATACAGAGCACAATAGAAGCAAAAACTGATGTTTTTCCCAAATATTTCCAGCAATAATAGGAAAAGAAATGTGAAACTTTGGGATGAAAATCAAAATGAAGAGCATGAAGAGCAAAACCATCAAATAGTACACGAGAATCGAGATATAAGTAATATTTATTCAGGTGATTCACCATTGTTGATGAAACAGATAGTTCCAGGAAGTGAAAATCAAATACAGAATACAGGAAAATGTCATATGTATAAGTATTTTATCTAGTAATCTCTTGGGTAGAACAGTGACTGTGCATCAACACCATTGCAGATCAACTGAAATCAACTTGTTGGCGAAGTCATGGATAGGCGACAAAATCGAGTGAAATTTAGATTAGGATGATGATACCTGGGCTCTGGATAACATGCGGTTTTCTTCTTGATCCCTACATTCCTCCTCCCCCTCTGTATCGTTTTCCCATTTTCCATTGTTGATCCGTTTATGCTCCGGTAGGTGGTGCACGGCGGCATGGAGATCCATCTTCTTCCTCGAATTCCATTGGTAGAAATTGGAAGAAAGTGCTAGGATTAATCCGTAGGATTCCCGGATGGATGACAAATGAGAGAAAGTTTGAAGATCCTTCCTGGTTCTGTGAGCACCATTCCTCGCGTCGTTTGAAACGCATGAAAAGGAGCTCGGGCCTGCGGTCGAAAAATGACCTCGCGTCTCCTTATTTTAAAAACGGGATTTTCCATATCAGCAAAATCCAAAATGCCACCTTTCCTGGAACCTCCGTTTTTTGGCTGCCGCGCCGGAGTTGATCCGCCCAAACAAACACAGCTTAAGGCTCTGGCCAATTTTGCCCCGATGCGGCAAACTCCATTTGCGCCGGAATTTCGGACGTAGTTTGAAAACACGTTTAGGGTATGGTGCTACAACGCTCCATTCGCCATGTGAGAGTTAGCTTTTTTTTTTGAACCAGAAGTGAGAGGTTTGTTTCCCTGCCAGTCCATTCAAAAAGGAGCTCCATTTCCAGACTCACTACTCCAGCGCGAACACCAACTGAAATTTCCATTTATTCGAGAGGCATAATCTCAAACACAGCCTAAGAATCTTATTTTATTCATATATCTTAATTCAAAATTTAAATACAATAGCTTATTTAAATTTAGAGTCTTAAAAGATGAGTTAGCGTTATGAATTATAATAATGGCAGTTGGAATGTTATCAGTCTAGCTTGTTGTAAGTGAAGCGTGATTCTCCACATCTCATTCTAGGAAAAGCGTGTTTCTCAGTACAACTTGTTGCAGGGGGGTTTCATGCTCCTTGTAGGATTGTAGAAGTGTGATATTTCATATAGCCTATTGTACTAGGAAACATGATTCTCTACATTGCATTGAAAGAGAGGCGTATGTGGTTCTCCATATAGCTTGTTGTACGAGAAGCGTTATGTAACGACCCAGGGCCGCCCTACCCTGGCCTCAACCAGAGGACTCTGACTGGTATCGTCCGGGCTGCAGCCCAAGCACCCCAACCATATTCTCCGCGCCTACTTCTCAGAAGCGGCAGGTTGTTGAGGTGAGGTCTTGAACTCGCAACCTCCTTGATAAGGAGCCTTGAAACTCTATAGTTAAGCATGCTTGGGCTGAAGTAGTAGCGGGATGGGTGACCTCCTGGGAAGTGCCCGCGCTGTACACTTAACTCGAGTTTTCCTCATCAAAGGGAGGTATGCAGTTCAATCCCCAGTTTCAACAACCCGCCATGTGACCTGCTGCCTAGGGGAGAGTGTCTTGTCAATGGAGAGGGGTTGGGGTGTATGGGCTGCAGCCAGGGGTGGACCCACATAGGGGAGAGTGAGGCGGCCGCCCACACTGAATTCTAAAAAAATTTATTTTCGGTAATAATGGACAGATTATTTACCATGACAGATAAGTTATATAATAATAAAATATATTATAAGAATAATACATTCATTGTTTCTTGGCTGAGTTGGTGCAGGTATAAATTTTTAATCAAGTGGTCATGAGTTCAAATCTTACTAACAAAATTTAATATTTTTTAATTTGTAAATAATTATGTTATTATGCTATTTTTAAAAAAAATTATAAACAAGGTCTTTGTTATATTGTTGTTTAATTTTTTTTTTACAAATAAGTTTATTGTTATGTCGTTGTACAAAATTTTTATATAGATTAGTTAATTGTTATGTTGTTGAAATTATACACAAATTTGTTATTATGTTGTTGTTTAAAACTTTTTTTATAAATAAGTTAATTCTTTAAATTGTTTTTATAAATAAGTTCATTGTTATGTTATTGCGTGAAAAATATAAAAAATATTTAAAATGAAAGATGAAAATAGAAATAAATAAATCTCAACAATCTCAATTCTCAGCAATAATTATTTAAAATATTAAGATGAAAAATAGAAATAAATAAATTCTTGAGTGTAAAAAAGTAGGCACAATAAGTAAATTGGCGCTAACTTAATCTATTTTATAAAATAAATCTCAACAATTGTTTTAGCTCGTGTTAAAAACTTAAATTTAACTATTTATTGAAAAAGACATAACAATGGTCAAGAGATTACTAGCTAGGAAATATGCATTACATTATTGATTTTTTTTCATGTGATTTCACTATAAACGTTAGTTGTATTTAATTTATTTTATCAAAATCTCATTACATAGTTAGAGAGAAATGAATAGATGAATGATTATTTGATGACTTATATTAAAAAAAAATTGCCAACAACAATAAGATTATCAAAAAATGCTCCTAGAAAATGAAAGATCATAAAAGAGTATAATAAATATATCATTTTTCCAAAATTGATCAAAAATTATAAAAAAATTGTGTGATATTAATGTAGTATAGACATTTTTGATATTTTTGTTGATTTTTTTTGAATAGTTTTGTACTCCGCCCATACAGAACAAAATTTCTGCGTCCGCCACTGGCTGCAACCCTCCTGTAGCACGCCTGTCGAGTGGCCTAGTGGGGCCCACGGGCGGGGTGTTGCACGTTATTCTACATAATGTAGTGTAGGAGAAGCACGAGTTCATCAAGGCACGGACGCACTATTAGGTTGGCGTAGACATTGCCGTAGGAGTAGTCACTGTCGTAAGCATTGGCAAGACAATCCTTTTTCCTTGGCGAAAACTGCATTTTAATGAAAGTGTACCCTAAGCCCAACCATACATTCTTCTTCCATCAGATGACATATCTTGAATAATGTTTTTGCTGACTAGTTTTTTGGAAGAGGTGCTTGAATCCCCATAAGGAGGTTGATTGGCTCGATTAACTGCTACCATCATGAGTTGTGTGCCATCTTCTGGTGATATCTCTCAAATAATTTCATGGTGAATTTTTTAGATGGTGGACTACAATGGAAAGTGTCTAATGTTGTCAAAAGGGCGATATTATGTTAAGTGCCAAGTCAATGTAGGTGTCATCATATGAAGTGATGCTAGGTTGTTGAGGTGATTCTCTGGTTGGGACTTGGCTCTCATAAACAATGCTAAATTGTTGGGGCCTAGCTAATGCCTCATGTGATGGTAAAAATGAAAACATCTTTACTTCAGGATTTCATTAAGGCTTCGTTTGGCTCGGCTTATTTGCTCCGGTGAGTTTGGACAAAATCGTCATTGTCATAGAATGTATGTTTGGTATGACAAATGTTACTACCATTATCAAGAAAAGAAACTAGTTATAAGCATAAAATTTTTGGTATGACAATGACGTTTTTATCCAAACTCACCGGAGCAAATAAGCCGAACCAAACTAAGCCTAAGTGCACACAAAATCAGACTAAAAAGGTTGATAGCAAACTTTATCAGAAAGCGAACAAATAATGAGGCCAAGACAACAACAACAACAACACTCAAGCCTTTATCCCACCAAAGTGGGGTCGGCTATATGGATCCTTTGTCGTCATTGCGTCCTATCTTTAATCATAGCCTCACTAATGCCTAAGTACATCATATCTTTCCTTATAGTTTCATTCCATGTCTTTTTTGTCTACACCTCCCCCGTTTAACATGTCTAGTAACTAAACTCTCACAACGCCTAACAGGTGCGCATCTAATGGTCTCCTATGTACATGTCCGAACCATCTTAAACGAGCTTCTCGCATCTTCTCTACAATTGGCACCACTCCTGTCTTATCCTTGATACATTCATTCCTAATTTTATCCAGTCTCGTGTGACCACACATCCACCTAAGCATTCTCATCTCCGCAACTCTCATTTTTTGCTCATGTACACCATTCACTGCCCAACACTCAGAACCCTAATGAGGCCAAGACAAATTAGAAAAAAATCCACTTTGAGTCTGTTGATAGGATGGTTGTCCTAACTCTCTAATACTTTACCATAATTGCAAGAATGCCAATCACGCGCCCTGACTACAATGTATGGAAAAGTTCTTGGTGGATGAAAGTAAATCAACCTATTGGGAGAATCTACAAGTTTGATTTCTGACACCAATCACTGTCAACTGGGAACTGAATAGAGAGATAAAAATTTAAGGAAGCAAGTATTAGAGGCATCTGTTAGGCGTTGTGTTAGTTTAGCCACTAGACATGTTAAAGATAGGGCACAATGGCGACAGAGGATCCATATAGCCGACCCCACTATAGTGGGATAAAGGCTTGAGTGTTGTTGTTGTAAGTAACTGACAAGCTGGACTAGGAGCTACGGTTTTACCGGATGCTTGAACCAAATTTGAGATACGAGTTTATTGGCCAAGCATGGAGCCAAGTCGGAGAATTTGTGTTGAATGAATAAGTCTGAAATATCCAGATAATCCACATTGGAAGGATCTTCTAAGCCCAATCGAAGAGGCGTCCGTGCCGAGTCAAATAGATTCAAAACTAAGTCTAAGAAGGCTGAGAGACTGACTGGGAATTCGCCTAAATATATTAATAAAATTTCTAGAGGAAATGAGAGTTGTAGGTAATGAGAACATGTCTTCAAATGATAGACAACAAACACTTTAAATAGATTTGGCAGGGCATATTTTGGAGATATTTTCAGGTAAGTTTAATATTTATCTACAAGCATTTGCCCGGGCTCCGATGGGCGCAGCGGTGGCGGTCACGAACGCGGTGGTTATGAACCGTCGTTCGTGAACGCCCAACCTCACTGAACTGAACTTCATCCACTTTTATGTTCACAACTAGTTTTCTTTTTTGATGGTGGTCGTAACCGTTGTCATGCCAAACATACATTTCTATGGTGGTGGAGTTTTTGTCCAAACTCACCAGAGCAAAAAAGCCGTGCCAAACGGATCGTCAGATTAAAGCAAATCAAGGCCGCTCCTTAGCATGTGTAGTTCAGTCTGTTCCATATTGTTGGGCCAATCAGAGTCCGATATCAGTATTTTTTTAAGGTGAAATCATTTCTTACAGTAAAGTTTGCCGGAAAAATCATTTCTTACAAGAAGAAAATAAACAACAATGCCCAGAGCTTTCGCAGTTTTTTTACTCAACCCGAATTAGCCAAAAGAGAACATATTCAAATGTGATGAAACCAGTATGTAAACAAAATTCTATTTTTTTCTTCAACAATCCCTCAAATTGAAGCCTCAGTCAGAAATTTACACGGTCTAATTTCTCTAGGCGAATTGGGGTCATCATCCGCAAATTATAAGCTAAATGTATGATACATTGACGAGAAAAACAAATGAGAATAAAATCATGAATCACAGAAGTACCGAGAAAGAAATAAGGGCATCGAGCTCAAAGAAACCCGCAGAGGACGGAGAAGCCAAGGATGATGAGCCACACAATGTGGATGAGGAGGAAGGCTTGCCCGGAAACGAGTCCACTTCCGCTGTTTCCTACCTCGCAGTACCCGCTCTTCGCCACGCGGACACCGGCGCATGCGGCCTCCGGGCACCCGCACCAGTACGTTACCCCATTTTCACCGCAGACGGGATCAGTCCGGAAACAATTGATGGGGCAGGATCGGACTCCGTCCGATTGAGCGGGGCACGGATCGCCGCCTGCGATCAAGCCAGGGGCGTCCGATTTAGCGATGGAGTGGTGGACGAAGACGGCGAAGAGGACGATGGTTAGAGCAAATGCTCTCGCCGCAGGCGACATGGTTGGTGGGGCAGATCGAGTTCGCCCTCTGCTTTCCCGGATGGGATTGGAAACCCTAGCACAGAAAACAGAACTCCGACATACGAGAAACGGAAAGAAAGAGGAATAGACGAATAGTACCAATTTGTGGTTCCTTCCTTCCCAGCAAAGCGTGTGGGGGATCCTCAGCCTCCCCGCCAATGTTATTAATTATTAATTATTAACCGCAACCCTAAAATGGCTATCCGCAGCCCAAAATTCATGACTTGTGTTATCCTTTAACCGCAACCCAGTTTTTCCTTCGCTCCCCAACTCCCGATTCTCCCCTGCTCCTACCCGACGGAGCAAGAGGCAAGCCCTCTTCAAGGCAGTTCGACGACAACTCCTCCACCGCCTGAAAATCGCCACAGTTCCGACCTGCTCTCTTCCCTCTCCCATAACTTCGGCGGCACCCACCTTCTAGGGCCGACAAATCCTCCAGATCTCTCACTCTCTCTTGGATCCACCCTCTCCATCTCTCTCTACAACTCCATGGACGGATTCCTCCAAGATCCGACCACCAAGTTCCAGATCCGGCCACCTCCCTGGTACCAACCGGCCACCAACAACAAGAATCGAGCCTCCTTCATCCCTGGCGAGTTGCACTCTCTCTACAGCTCCATGGTCGGTGACCACCAACGATTTCTGCTGTAAGCCGATGACGTCGCCTCCATTCTTAGATTTCCATCATGTAAGCCCCCCCCCCCCCCCCCCCCCCCCCCCCCCCCCCCCCCCCGACGAAACCCGGGGAGGTCGTGGCCTTACCACCCAGAATCGCCGTATTGCGGTGGCACCTTCACTCGGGAAGGTCGCCTCCGCACTACGCCGATTCTGTCGGTTATTCAACACAACATGCCAACCATTTGTGAAGAAGCAAGTAATGGAAATAAGTAAGCACGCAACATAAATATCCAGGTCCACAACACTAAAAGTGAGCATGTCCACAATGAAAATTTAAAAATAAGTCTGAAACAATTTTATTATTACAATGCCTGATAATCAAAGTGCGGAAGCAGAAATCTAATACAATGTATCGGGAACAAACCCGGTATATAATAAAACACTAAATCTCCTCAAATACTAAAACTGAAATGATATAGTCGCCATCATGGAATAGTAGAAGTCTGGGTCTGAATCTCACCGGAGCACGACCTCCAACTGCAGATGCTCCAAGTTCGGGAAGTGCAGCTACATCACGTCCTCCGGCCCGGTGAATCTGGGCCTCCTGGGTCCTGGTCTCTTGTAGTGGTGTGGTCACAACCGACCGTTAGTCAAAAAGACTAAGCCAAATTCCCCATCCCCTCCCCCGACGACTCCTAAGCACCGGGCGGGAGGAGGAAGCAGAGGACAACAAGGGGTAAAAGCAAGCAGGTGACATGAGTCTAATTATCAAGTATATATATATACATCAAGCACTTTTCCAGCAGTTCTATCGTAATAAATCAAGGGGCTAATATGAAACCGAGCAGTTTATAAATGAGCGTCAATGTGAGTATACGCACGCAGTTATAAAAGAGTCTAAGCAGCTAGAAAAGTAAACCAGAGTAGTTATAAAGTAAACTAGAGAAAGTAAAGAAACAACTAGAGCAACTATGAAAGTAACTTAAACTTATATGTATACACACACAAACACATAAGCTAAGGGATCTGTCAAGAAGTAAACTCATCGTATAAAAGAGTCCATACTAATTTATATGATGAGGTCAATGTTTTATGCAAGTATGTTATGTCATGATGTGCAATGCAATGATGCAACTCACACACACAACTCTGTACGTACAGACCTTTTTGTAGTTCCCTCTGTTCGAGTGTGTTAACTCAGGTACCCAGTTGAGGCAAACAGGGCAGTGGACCGGGCTATCCACTTCTAGGCTTATGTCACACATCTCCCAGCCTAGACCTTATGTACGCCCCTAAGAACACACAGGGTATCCACGTACTATCTGATAATCACCACCTTTAGCCCTCTATTCGAGTCTCCGCTCATGTACCCAGTTGAGGAAAACAAGGCAGTGGACCGAGCTATCCACTTCTAGGCCAGTATGACACCTCCCAACCTAGACCTTACGTACGCCCCTAAGAACACACAAGGTATCCACGTACTACTTGATACAACAATGCCTCTAAGTGAAACACCAAGCTCTTGGCTCGAAGGACTCGACCAGTCCTTTATTACACTACCGTGTCTACCGCTCGCATGACCTACCAGTCTTTTGTATATAACATCGAGCCTACCACTCGCAGGACTAACTCAGTCCTTTCTTATACAACGAGCCTACCGCTCGCAAGACTAAACCAATCCTTCCTTATATACCGAGCCTACCGCTCGCAGGACTAACCCAGTCCTTCTTTATATACCGATCCTACCCTAAATCTAGAGAATCATAAATTTTAACAATTATTTTCAGCATGATTAAATTAAGTACTATTTAGGGTTTTTCCAAGGTTTGAGAAGGTCTTACCCTAAATGTTCATCAAAATAATATGAGATAATTACTATTGATGTATCATACTATAAAACTACCAAATCCAGAGAATCACAAATTTTCAACAATTATTTTCACATAATTAAATTAAATACTATTTAGGGTTTTTTCCAAGGTTTGTGAAGGATCTACCCTAAATGTTCATCAAAATAATATGAGATAAATACTACTGATGTATCATTCCATAAAACTATCAAATCCAGAGAATCATAATTTTTTATCAATTATTTTCACTATAATTAAATTAAATACTATTTAGGGTTTTTCCAAAGTTTGTGAAGGATCTACCCTAAATGTTCATCAAAATAATATGAGATAATTACTACTGATGTATCATTCCATAAAAATACCAAATCTAAATCATAAATTTTTAACAATTATTTTCAATATAATTAAATTAAATACTATTTAGGGTTTTTCCAAAGTTTGTGAAGGATCTACCCTAAATGTTCATCAAAATAATATGAGATAATTACTACTGATGTATTTGTTGGATCGGTAGGCGCCCTTAGAGGGGGGGGGGGGTGAATAAGGGTTTTACAAATTTAAATTATATTTTGAAATACTTGCTTATGATAAGAAATCAAAATAGTGATTTCGTTTAAAGATCTAAATTGCTTTATAATAAAGGAGAGGATAATAAACAATTTAGAGAAATGAAGAACAAATCAATTTTATTACACAAAGAGAGACATGATTATTATTAATAAAATTGATCACAAAATTTTGATTTCAATGACGCTATAAATCAAAGCGAAATATGAAAGACTCTTTTTGTTTTCTATACCAACTCGTATCCCC
Organism: Dactylorhiza incarnata; assembly: GCA_033032865.1. Taxonomy (NCBI): domain Eukaryota; kingdom Viridiplantae; phylum Streptophyta; class Magnoliopsida; order Asparagales; family Orchidaceae; genus Dactylorhiza; species Dactylorhiza incarnata. The sequence continues at coordinate 1,010,584 of JAWHQI010000469.1, read as the reverse complement.
ACGAACCGGTTGGCTTTAGCCGATCCTTCCCCGGATACGGCCTCAAGCCGCTCTAGCCAACCCTTTCCCGGATATGGCCTCGAGCACCCCCTAGACCTACACCCGAGACCTAGTCGCCAACACAGGTGAATTTCAGCCCTAAGTCCTACCCAGACCTAGTCGCCAACACGAGGCGAATTTACTACACAATTTAAAAGAGATGGATAAATGAAATAACAATAATATAAAAACTCCCTATATGGATCTCTTGGAGAAGTGGACGAAGGCCCGCAGAGTATGATCGTAGTCGTTGCGGTCTTTCGTCATGATGATGACGCGTGTTGAAATCTTCTCCATGGATCTCCTTAAGCCTTTATGGATTTGTGGGAGTATCTCTCTGAACCTTCCTCTCTATGCTGCGGCACGAAGCTCTGGAATTTGGGAGTAGGAGAGGATGAGGAAGACGGAGCCAAGGGGTCCTTTTTATAGCCTTGGAGCTAGCGCCTGTGCTATCGCTACCGACGGCGCTATCCCGGTTTAGGAAATATTCTCCGCGTGAGAATCCTTCATTTTAAGCAAGCCGACCGCCTTCCTCTATTGCTTTGCGCTACCGCCGGTGCTATCAGCTATTGTCGGCGCTATCTGCTTTCTATATATGCATCCCGCCAGCTTGAATTTCACTTTTGCGCTTTCAAGCGCTGGCACATGCGCTAGCGCCTGCGCTAGCAGCTACCGCCTGCGCTAGCAGCTACCGCCTGCTCTAACAGGTACCGCCGGAGCTACCGCCTGAGCTGCCGCCTGCTCTAGCGGCCAATTTTGAGTTTTGGCTCCAAACTTGGGCGCAACATTCTTATGTTATTCTTGAGTCATGTGGACTTGTTTTTCTGCACACTTAAACACACAAGATCAAATACACATAGGATTTGTTATTCTCAAACCTAGGAGATGTGGAAGACCATGAGCCATCAAACTCCCCCTTTTGATAATAACAAATCCATTAATGATAAATCAGAGCATTAATATATAAGCATGATGAAACTTACTTGTGTGTGTGTGAGAGTGATGACTTAGGATAATTATCGATTTTGGTATTTAGAATTGCTCCCCCTAAATACATGCTCCCCCTAAGTGAATGCTCCCCAAATATGTAAGCTATAATCTTAATTAATCATGTTTGTTTTCTATTTTGATAGCGGATTATATTTATCATGTTAGTTCTCCCGCTTTTGTTATTAGCAAAAGTGGGTAAGGAAGCAAAACACAAATTTTTTTTGATAATAAGATAAAGGCATGATCGAGCTTTTAGAGAGAAGAAAATGATAAGGAGTTTTAGAATAATTTTTATAGAGATAGATCAGATTTTTAGCTTAAAGATGAACAATATAACATTTGCCAAGTAATCATATTATAATGTTAGTTTTCTCCTTTATATAAGAGTTTTAAGCATAAAAAGGTAATGATTTCCAAATAACCAATCTACCCAAACAATATATCTACACCCTAGCCCCGTACTAAGTGACGGATGGGCATGAGGAGCTTCAAACATGTCATAGGTTGGGGTGTTAGTCCCATATGCAAACACTAGACAAAACTCAACCTAGCATTCTTTCCCCCCAGTGCCTCGCAAGGCCCCACTGGAACCCTCCCCGGTAAAGGACAATACATGACATAGAGGTCAGGTTATCTAATGTCTACAACCCTACGCCCCCGCTATGGTGAGAAATGAAGTCATGGATAATAATTATTGGAAACATTTAAGCGTTTTAAATCTAGTGACATATCCTCTGGATTTATATTTTTATTTGAATTTTTTAAGCAAACAACTCACGTAGCTATTTAGAAATCCATTAATGAATAAGAGTTTTAACATTACAATATTTAGAATAACCAATATAAATTCTACCAAGTAAGTCTACCATTTATTGAAAAAGGAATTTTGGTATTTAAGACTTTGATATAAGCATGAAAGTGCAAGGTAAAACAATTATATGGTTATGATGCCGAAGACTTATCGAAATACAAGAAATATCTTATTGTAATCAATGATGATCCATAAAAAGATATATGAGTTAAATTTCATAAAGAAGATGTTTTTGTAAATCATTGTTCAATTAAAATCTTTAAGTCTAACAATAAAGTAACCAAACATGAAATAATGTTATCAAAAAGAGATTACTACAATATTATTTTAATTCACAAATTCAAAACATACCAAACATTGTAGAAAATATGCTAGGTTATCTAGTGCATTTCATAAATAAAGAGTAGTATAGAATTTGCATTAGGATCCAATACTCATGAGAAGAAGTGTTATGGAAGATAATGATGTGCACAAAAGTGTATTTTTGAGTAGAGTAAACAAATGTTTTAATCAAAAATACAAGAAATATGTAAAGTAAGAGCACAATAAAACACAAATAGTTTTACTTCCACAAACTTCAATGCACAAAAAAAATGTACAACTGCCAAGGTGATTTGCACACACAATGCTCATTAAGACTTATCAGAGTGCAAAGTAGTGCTTGAGGGATCACATATTTTATTTTATTTTAATGTTGAGACTAGTGATCCGGTGTACTTAAGAGTAAGTGGTTTTCATTTTGAAAGAAAGATATGGTTTGCACAAGATACTTTACTATTCTTTCCAAGGTGCTCAACCTCACAACGCTTATTAAGACTTATCAGGAGGTTCAAGTAGTGCTTGGTGGAGTTATCTTTGTCACTTTATTTTATGATTTTTGTTTTGTACAAAGTTCTCTGAATACACTTGTTTTGCAAACCAATATAATTTATGAAATCATAACCACTTTTCTTAACTTTTAAAAGTGCAAGCAAAGGTTGTGTAGGTAAGATACTTGTGCAATTTTAATTCATTGTACTATTACAAAACATACACAAGCATCCTTAGATTAAACACAAATGTAGACAATGCCAAAATAAGTGAGTGAATAAATATCATTATCAAACATAAAACATTTACTCATACTTAGAGGCATGCTAAGCTTGATTCTACACAACTTCTACAATATAATTTATGCACATGAGTTTAGAAGTACCAAGGCATGATAAAGACAATGTTCAAAGTAGTTTGAAAATATGAATCACAACATTGTAGAAAGTCTTAAAAGATAGAAGAAATCATGCGTGATTTTCCAATAAAGTCCATACAGTATTTTTGATATTTTTGCGAAATAATTTTAATTTAAAGTTTGAACTCTTATAATTTGATCTTGGACTTCCCGAGGTCTACCCTGTGAGAGGTTCGCCCGGTACTAGGTGATATGATGGGATGATAGCCCAAATCACCCTTTCGCAAGATACATGTAAATAGAAAAGTTAAGTTCAAAATAATAATTTTGTATACTTGTTTTTGTTTTATATTTTTGTATTTGATTTTTGCATATAGGAATAGAAATCAAACAAATTAAATTAGTGGTGTCCACACATACGAATACGATGATACAAAATTTACTCTATATGATAGTTGATTACGGGTGTCCACACATTTTTGGATCTCGATTTGTGTGTGGAGAGATAATTCTCACCTTCAACCATTCTAAATAACATTTTCTAGCTTACATCAACCAATCCAAAAGAACTATATAAATAACATTCCTTTAAACCTTAATTCAGTCGAGTATAACCTACATCCACGCGGCTGAAAAAAAATTGAAGGAGGGTTGGTTGTTGCTTATAAATTATTTTAATAAACAAATCTTTACAGCTTGAAACATCTCCCTAAGAGTCGTCCAGGTAGTCCGTCCATGAGGATATTCTTGATTTCCTAAATTCCTGTGAACCGTCATTCCGGAACGCCTGACCTTTATTTAGGAACTTCATCCGCTTTTATGTTCAAAATTAGTTTTCTATTCCTGATAGTGGTCATAACCATTGTCATGCCAAACATACATTTTATGATGGTAGCGTTTTTATCCAAACTCACCAGGGAAAAACGCTGCAACAAATGGAACCTGAATTTATTTAGGAAGGACAACATTATCCATTATTTTCAAATTTTGATTCATTTCAGGATTGTAACCAAAAAGATTCCTCCAAGATCCGACCGAGTGTGTTAACTCAGGTACCCATTTGAGGCAAACAGGGCAGTGGACCGGGCTATCCACTTCTAGGCTTATGTCACACATCTCCCAGCCTAGACCTTACGTACGCCCCTAAGAACACATAGGGTATCCACGTACTATCTGATAATCACCACCTCTAGCCCTCTATTTGAGTCTCCGCTCAGGTACCCAGTTGAGGAAAACAAGGCAGTGGACCGAGCTATCCACTTCTAGGCCAGTATGACACCTCCCAACCTAGACCTTACGTACGCCCCTAAGAACACACAAGGTATCCGCGTACTACTTAATACAACAATGACTCTAAGTGAAACACCAAACTCTTGACTCGGAGGACTCGACAAGTCCTTTCTTACACTACTGTGTCTACCGCATGCAGGACCTACTAGTCCTTCTTATATAACATCGAGCCTACCGCTCGCAGGACTAACCCAGTCTTTTCTTATACATCGAGCCTACCGCTCGCAGGACTAAACCAGTCTTTCCTTATATACCGAGTCAACCCTAAATCCAGAGAATCATAAATTTTAACAATTATTTTCACCATGATTAAATTAAGTACTATTTAATGGTTTTCCAAGGTTCGAGAAGGTCCTACCCTAAATGTTCATCGAAATAATATGAGATAATTACTACTGATGTATCATACTATAAAACTACCAAATCCAGAGAATCACAAATTTTTAACAATTATTTCACTATAATTAAATTAAATACTATTAAGGGTTTTTTCCAAGGTTTGTGAAGGATCTACCCTAAATTTTCATCAAAATAATATGAGATAATTACTACTGATGTATCATTCCATAAAACTACCAAATCCAGAGAATCATAAATTTTTATCAATTATTTTCACTATAATTAAATTAAATACTATTTAGGGTTTTCCAAAGTTTGTGAAGGATCTACCCGTTCATCAAAATAATATTAGATAATTACTACTGATGTATCATTCCATAAAACTACCAAATCCAGAGAATCATAAATTTTTAACAATTATTTTACTATAATTAAATTAAATACTATTTAGGGGTTTTCCAATGTTTGTGAAGGAGCTACCCTAAATGTTCATCAAAATAATATGAGATAATTACTACTGATGTATCATTCCATAAAACTTCCAAATTCAAGAGAATCATATGTTTCAACCAAGTATTTTCACTATAATTAAATTAAATACAATTTAGGGTTTTTCCAAAGTTTGTGAAGAATCTACCCTAAATATTCGTCAAAATAATATGAGCTAATTACTTCTGGTGTATCATTCCATAAAACTACAAAATCCAGAGAATCATAAATTTTTAACAATTATTTCCACTATAATTAAATTAAATATTATTTAGGGTTTTTCCAAAGTTTGTGAAGAATCTACCCTAAATGTTCATCAAAATAATATGAGATAATTACTACTGATGTATCATGTCATAAAAATGATAACTCCAGAAATTTAGATTTTTCCTAAGCGATTAGAGCCTAATATTTCATTTATTTGTCAGTGTGATCAAATGCACTTACATATTAAACTCATGACAAAATTATTCCAAAAATCCCCAAACTCAAGGGATCATACTATTGAGTCCCCTAACATGCATGAACAAAAAAAATCAGTGACATGCAAGGTGATTTACACCTTCAATTTCACTAAAAACCCTAAGAGCCCAAATTGGCTATTAGCACATCATTATCCCTTTGAGCCCTAAGCTTCAAATTGAAGCGCAGAAAAATCTACCCATGCATGTGGGCTGAAAATTTATCCCAAGCCTCCCTAGGCTAAGACAAATCCCCCACCCCAAATTTGGGGTGACTTGGATTATTTAAACACTTAAACACTCATTTATGTGAAAAGCAATTTTTTCATAAAAACTTTAGAAAAATATGCTCCAAAATTTATGAATTTTTGGCAGCACCTAGGTGGGAGCATGACTCAATCATGCCCCAAATCTTAGAGCATTTGGGTGTATATAACTCCCTAAACAATGTTTTTAAGTTTCAATCTACATAAAAACACTCAGATTTTTAAATAATAATAATTATAGCTACAATTAACCAAATGGAATGATTTTGGTGTCTATAGGAAGGTGTGACAACCCTCTATAGATTTTATATTCAGAAGTTCCACTGAATCGAGCTCTAGGTCGGGTAAAATTGAGCCCAAAGTGACAGTTCCACTTTGTGAATAGTGCACCAAATCTGGGTTCAATGAACTGGATCTAACGGATCTGGTTCATCGTCCCCAGATTCGGATGACCTGGATCGCACGCGCAGGCCCCCTTTGAGGGGCAATTTTTGGCCAGCTCCGGCCTCGTCACGGCCGACCATCACCCCCACTCCCTTCATGGATGTGGGGGCTACCATTTCCCGGCGACACGCCGCCGGTGGTGCCGTCTCTGGCGACCTTTAACATGGGAAAAACGCCCGAATTTTTGGTATTTGGAAGATGAAATCGAGCTCGTTTCTTGCCTGGAAGAGCTAGAAAACTAGCAAAGAGGGAGAGGAGGGGGATCCTGACCTGGGTGGAGCTCGAGCTACACAGATTTCTCTTGGGTGACATTGGAGGTGTCGCCGGCGATCCCTAGTTGCCAATCCCGTTTCTCCACCGAATTCACTGCTCCAGTAGGGGGTTTCGGCTCCTTGAGGGCTTCTGAAGGTGGTAGTCGAGTTCAATTTGGGAATGGGGGGGGGGGGGGGGGGGGAGTTAAAGGAGTTGCCTTTAAAGGCTTACTCGTCCAGCTCCTTGGCCGCCCAATTGGGCCAGTGCATGCAAGGGGATCCTGCCCAAAGCTGGGTAATTAATTCCCCCAGCTCAGAGCAGCCGAAATGGGGAGGAATTGGGTGCTAATTGGCACCCACTCCACCATTTTCCCCTTTTCCCAAGTTTTTTTTTCCTTTTTTTATAATTTAAATTAAATAATTAAATTGTTTTATTTTGGGGTTTCTGAATTCCCAGGGATTTAAGGCCTAATGGGCCCCCATGGTGGGGCTTTAGCTTGGGGTTAGCCCATTTGGATTTGTGTTTGAACCCAATTGGGCCAAATTGCCCAATTTGGGGCTTTGGGATCTAGGCTTGATCCAAGCCAAATTCACCCAATGTGGTGGACCCACATTGGTTCCCTAGGGCCTATGGACCCATGGCAAGAGACTTTGGGCCATGGTGGGGCCCCAATTGGGTCAATTTAGCCTTTAAGGGTGATTTTGACCAAAATAGGGGAGGGAGTTGACTTGGTCAAAATTGGCTCAATTGAAGACCACATGATGGGGCTTTTGGGTCCACTAAGTTCCTCTTGATATCATAGACCTAAGGGTGAGGTCAATTTCACATTTTGGGAATCAATTGGTTAGAATTTTCCCATTTCGGTCAAAAGGGCATTTTGGTCAATTTGACCAAAATTGGTGACCCTATGATGGGGCTTTTGGGTCAATTGGATCCCCCTTGGGTTTAGGGTGTTATCAAGAGGTTAGGTAGTCATCATGGTCCCAAAAAACCTAGCCCTAGGCCTTATACACAAGGTTACTAGTTGTAGACCACTTTGGTCTTGGGGAGTTTAGTTGACCCTAATGACCCCCACTTGGGTCCTATATAGAATTTGTAGGTCCTTTGTTGGACTCAGTCCTACTCCGCAGAGTCTCGGTGGTGGGCCTGGGTCAAAGTCCCTATTTTGTTTTTTCACATTCAAAAGGGCTCTTCCTAGCCTTGGATGGGTTTTTTGACCTATCATGCCCATGTCATGACCCCTGGTCATGACAAAATACACCCTAGGGGCCTAGAAGTCCTAGGGATGTTACAAATCATCTCCCTTCTCAGTCTTCCGGCATGATCTCCCTAGATATGGCGAGCCTTCCTCCTTCCAAATCTCCGACAGCCCCTTTCCATCCTCTGTTTTCGAAGAGCTAATGGCGGTGTGAAGGGCAATATCATCGGAGTGAGCGCCGACACCTTCACTGTAACTCAAAAGATATGGCGTAGCCTTCAGGACATCCTAGCTCCTCCACCACTTCTCCCTCTTCCCGGTAACAATGGGGTGCAGTTTTAATTTTTTGGGTTGCAGGTAAATTTTAGGGTTGCGATTAACAATGGGGTGCAGATAGCTAATTCCGGGTTACGGTTAACAATCGCCTTATTATATATATACGAGTGATAGTGCATCGGCCCCCTGTGAGGGTGGTGACATTCGGTCGGGACCATGATGTACAACGTTTACCCGTATTCATCGAGTGGGTCACCAGGTCCCAAAGGTTCAAAAGGCATGCAAGATAGGTCAAGAAGTGCACTCGCCCGGGTCAGGAGAGGCAGGGGAGCCTCAAGGAGAGTGCGAGTGCGAGCCTCATCTGCAAGGCACTCGCTCGCTTAATAGTGCGAGTGCGCGGGAGGCCAGGCGAGTGATGGTGGAATCCCACTTGCCAAGCAAGCCAGGTATCAGGCGAGTTGTGCCGTCGCGGACCACTCACCCATTAGAAATCTAGTGCGCGAGAGGTCCGACGAGTGGTACCTTCAAGGACCACTCGCCTAGAAGGCTTTAGTGAGGAAATGACCTAAATACCCTTTGTGGGATGCCAATAGCCCTTCAGAACAACAGAGTTGGGCTATTAGCAGACCAATTTGGGGTGCGATTAGTAAAACTAGGAGGCGGATTTACGCCATTTGCAGACCAAACTAGAAAATTTTATAAATAGACCCTTAAGGGAACCTTGGAGGAGACTTGAATCGTTTTGGCTCTATCCTCCTAGCTAGTTTTGGTTGGCTCGTATTGCCCTCCAAGGTGCCCGATTGAGCATTGATTTGGGAGGGGAAGCTCTCTAAGATCTTTTGGGTGTGTGGCGGGACCTCCTCGCTACAGCTTTGGGTCTATTCCTTTTTCTTCATCCACAATCAAGAGTGCCAGTAAGGGAGAAGTAGGTGTAGGCCACAACCCCTGTGGGTCTGAACTCAAGAGACCGGTTGACGGTTTTAACATTTTTGGTGCGGTGAGCGTGGATACCTCTGACGCCCCGGGATTCGAGCCAGCCCCACCTCTGTCCCACTCACCGACGAGTGGCAAGGGTCATGAGCAGAGTCCTATCGAAGGGTGAAAGCAACACAAAGCAAAGCGAGATCAAAGAAATATGCTCACCACTCGGCAAAACGGAAAGAAAATTACGCGAAATAGAAATATGATCAACATCAAAAGTACATGATTGTTACATTACAAAGCCGATCTCGGCATACATTACAGATCAGTCTATTACGAGAGGTGAGGGGATACAGGGGGCGAGTGCTGATAGGCTAAGTACTGAATCCATTGCCATAGACCCCGGCCTCGCCTCCTCGTCCTCGGTGGCACTCGCGGGTAGTAGTACGCGCGTACAGCCGTGAGCTCTTGATTGACCAGGCACATCTGATCCCTATCTGTGCAATGTGCCTCCCGGGGGAAGTCCCCTCACACCCTCCTCCCTGCCGCTCCATCTCGCCCACGAGATGCGAGTAATACCGCTCGAGAGCGCTCAACCTACGCTCGAAGGCCATCCGGTGCGCATCCGTCTGGCTGGCTTGCTCTCGCTGCATCCAGATCAGCTTGCCAGGGACCTCCGTCATCCTCTCCTTCATCGTCCTGGGATCAATAGGATCTCCGAGAAAATCTGAGAGGTCGCTGGGGGAAGGGGGTGGCAAGATCACCTCATCTTCGAATCGAGGGTCCATCGACGAGGCCTCCCGGTAGCCTGTGGGAGCAAAAGTTAGTCTTTTATAGCTACTCGCGGATAAATTCGAGGTGAATAAGACAGCTAACCTGGTACATATTCTTCGATGGGGGGCTGGCGAGAGGAGCTAGGCTACCCTGCGAATGGTTGGCTGGGGGGGGATGAAGCGATTTCCCCTTACTAGGACGAGAGAGAACCTGGTCGGTGGCGGGAGTAGTGGCTAAGTCGGCGGCGGGGGAATGGCAGTTGAGGTCCCTCCCGGCCGAGTGCTCCGGCTCCTGTGCCGGAAGAGTGGAGATGGTCTCGCGGGCTGGGGTGCTGCGCGAGACCAAGGATAGCCCCATGGTTCCGAAGGTGGTGGATGCAGAAGATAATGTAAGAAAGAAGACGAGGTATTAAGGCGTGCGAGAGAGTAACGAGCGGCTTATCGATCTCAGGCAGGGTCCCGTTGAGAGTGGCGGGAGGGCAGGACTCCTGGGCCGGCAGAGCGGTTTCAACAACAGGCGGGAGCACATTAGCGCCCCGCCAGGCTGGCCTCGGGGCCGCCTCCCATCCTCGGCATGTCTTGCGAATGATCTTGAGTATTGAGTCGGCACGTCAACCAACATTAACCATAGAACAAGCCAGGTCATTACCTCGATAGTGTTGTCAGGAGGGTTGCGAGAAGAGCGGGGAGTCCCTGAAGCGGACTCATTCGCCAAAGGATCCCTCCGAACCACCTTGGCCTTCCATGATTGATAGCGTAGGAGTGTGTCCCTCTTCGTCGAGAGCCAGAGCGTGTAGCGAGCGGACTTGGTGGTGTTCTCCTTCTGCATCGCGGCAAGATGATCCAATAGACTTTGTGAGAGGGGTCTCGGGGAAGGACTCATGGACGTCATCAATATGACGAAAGCTCAGAGGTGAAGAAGAGAAACAATAATTGGAAGACATGCACCCTCAAGGCAGCGGCCTGAGATATATATAGAAGAGGGGTGAGTCCCACCAAAGAAGATTCCCTCTAGGTCAGCAAAGCACTCACCGAATACCAGGGGTTGGACTTTTATTTCCGAGCATAGAACTAACTAGAAAAGAGCGAGGATTGTGTACAACCCCGTATTCGTCGAGTGGGTCCCCAGGTCCCAAAGGTTCAACAGGCATGCAAGGTAGGTCAAGAAGAGCACTCGCCCAGGTCAGGAGAGGCAAAGGAGCCTCAGGGCGAGTGCGAGTGTGAGCCTCATTCGCAAGACACTCGCTCGCTTATGAGTGCGAGTGCGCGGGAGGCCAGACGAGTGAGGGCGGAACCCCACTCACCAAGCAAGCCAGGTATCATGCGAGTGGTGCTCTCGCGGACCACTCGCCCATTAGAAATCTAGTGCGCAAGAGGTCCGGCGAGTGGTGCCTTCACGGACCACTCGCCTAGAAGGCTTTAATGAGTAAATGACCTAAATTCTCTTTGTGGGTTGTCAATAGCCCTTCAGAACAGCGGAGTTAGGCTGTTAACAGACCAATTTGGGGTGCGATTAGTAAAACTAGGAGACAAATTTACGTTATTTGCAGACCATACTAGAAAATCAATAAATAGACCCTTAAGAGCACCTTGGAGGAGACCTGGATCTTGTTGGATCTCTCCTCCTAGCTAGTTTTGGTTGGCTTGTATTGCCCTCCAAGGTGCCCGGTTGAGCATTGATTTAAGAGGGGAAGCTCTCTAAGATCTTTCGGGTGTGTGACAGGACCTCCTCGCTACAACTTTGGGTCTATTCCTTTTTCTTCATCCACAGTCAAGAGTGCCAGTGAGAGAGAAGTAGGTGTATGTTACACCCCCATGTGGGTCCGAACTCAAGAGACCGGTTGATGGTTTCAACAGATGACATTTTGCTGGGGAGGCGACAACATTAGGCGGGTGCGACCACATTTATATACTTATATAAAACTTGGTTTAATGTTGTTCAACAAAAACCATATGGTGTGATTGTTGTCATATTTTCTTGTCATAGTGTGAACCTGGACTCAAATCCCACCATTGATAATTTTTGTGAGATTAAAAATTGGGTCGTATGACCCCCCTTTCAATAAATTTAGGGGTAAAATCACAATTTCATGTTATAGGGTATCATACACTTTAATATAATTCTGAACACTATTATAGTAGGTGCATAAGTTCTAGTAATGAGGTGGTACACGCGATTACACCAATATATAATATTAAAATATCTCGAATTGGTTGAAATTTGGTGAACAACAGTGAGATATGTTGTAGTTGTATAATTTATTGTCTACATAATACAACACTTTTGTCATCTGATTTCATTCCAAGATTGTACATGATCACTATACTCGTACACGATTACAATAATGATCATTAATCATCTATCTCTATACTCAATATAATTGTTCATTAGTAATGATAACATCTTCTTTCATAAGAGTATTTGTTCTCATTTCTTCTGTAACCATATTATTAATGTCATCTCAACATCACCAGCATCAGTCTTGTCAATTTTATCATTCCACAACAATTTTATCAACATTTTGCATATTAGCATCAACCCATCATTACAATTATCACCCACAAAAATTTCATCTACATTCTGCATATCCACACAAGATCATTATACTCATACATAATTACATTAATGATCATTAATCATCTATCTATACTCAATATAATTGCACTTTAGTAATGATAGCAGCTTCTTTCATAATAGTATTCATACTCATTTCTTCTGTAACCATATTATCAATCACATCTCAACATCACCAACATCAGTCTCATCATTAGCATTATCATTCCACAACAATTTCATCAACATTTTGCATATTAGCATCAACCTTGTCATTACCATTACCACACACAACAATTTCATCGATATTCTGCAAATCATCACAAGTCTCCCACATGAAAACAAGATTTTTCCCGTAGAAACTAAGGTCGGAATGATCAGATAGATCTCTGTCTACTGTAGCATCAGACTCTCCTCCTTGGCATCAGGTAGCTTGTGCTCATTTAAGCTACGAAACATCTCCCCATTTTTTCATTAAGAAATGAAAGCAAAAAGTCCTTTGTGATGGTATCTCTAAGGGTTAGGTTGAATAGAAAGGTTTGAATGGTTGAAGTGAAGATAGTGAGGAAAGTTTGGTATTGGAATCCAAGATGATGGAATCCAATTGAAGTGTGATGTGATCAAAGAGAGACTGTAGTATTGCCATACACTCAGGAAAACCACAAAAATAGTGTAGGTTGAGATGTTATCAATTTAATTTGGGTTGTGTTGAGTTGTGGCTGAAGCATGAGGTATGGTGGTGTTGATAGTGTTTATTGGTGGAGGAGGCGTGGAATGAACTTGATTATGTAAGACCCCCTCCCGGAACACACGACACGGCCGAGGGGAGTCTTATGCCCAGGACAGCAGCCTTGCGGGAGCGCCAACACACGAGCTAGCCTCCCCCACAAGACGCCTCTCCTGTCGGCCAAACCAACTGAACAGCGCCAACCCATCAATTTTTTAAAAGCAAGAAGCCATATAAAGATATTCACATAAGTAAGAGTCCAAATAAGTACAAAAGACAAGAAGCTCCGAGAGCTCCTGCAAAAGTATCAGAGTATCAAGCTAAATGCCCCAAGGGATACATCTCAAACTGTGCTCTCATCTGTCACCGACAGTAGCAAAGGTATCGCAGTCACCGGCCCTGTCGTCCTGACCTGACTATCCTCCTCCAGCACCGTGCGCTGCTGCCCCAGGGTGCGCTCCTAAAAAGAGGGGTGTAACAACCATTAGTCGTAAAGACTAAGTGGCTTCACTTCCTCTCCCCCGGTGACTCCAAGGCACCGGGCGGGAGGGAACGAAGAGGAGCTGCAATATAAACAGTAATATAACAAGCAGGTGATATGATGAAGTTCTTAATCTAGCAGTTAACATATCAACAGTACAACAAGAAGGCTGGTAACAGCAAGTGGTATCAACATGTATGTAAAAGCACATCTATACTAGCAGTGTATCAGTACAGAAGTAAGCAGTATATATAAACAGGAGTAAGCATCGTCAAAACGTACCTTAACTTATATGAATGGTCATACAAACTTATAAGTTAAGGTTTCCAATTTGGAACTCATCATATAAAAGAGCCCATAATAATTTATATGATGGGCCCGATGCGGTGCAATGTTATGATTGTGAATGAGGAATGCAATACAATGATTATGATACGATGACTCACCCATGCATATTTTCTATGTCGACATAGACCTTTAGTTCTCACTTTTTGAGGGGTAGCTAATCGCTCAGGTATCTCCCGTCGTGGTCAGATGAAGACAGTGGAACGAGCTCCTCCACTACTAGGAGGGTATGAACACTACCAGTCCTAGGCCTCTGTATGCTTCGACGCTAAGAACACACAGCGGAGACCCTACGTACTCCTCGCAACATGCTGAGCCTTCAAGGACACAGAAGGGGACTTGGGTAGGTGAGCACCAAGAGTCCAACCCAACCGGTCTAGAGTCTAACTGTCGGCTTCTGTCAGTGTCACAACTAGCAAGCCCGTAGACCCGCCACAAGTAATCCTCCAACCCGGATCGTTACACCATCATGTGTAAACCATGCACATTCATGTAATTCCCATGCACACCCGTGCAATCAAGCACCCCGGGACTCACAGATGGAGCCTTCTTACCTTTCACATCATACCTCTGTACGCCTCGACGCTAAGAACACAAATCGGAGACCCTGCGTACTGCTCGCATCATGCTGAGCCTTCAAGGACACAGAAGGGGACTTGGGTAGGTGAGCACCAAGAGTCCAACCCAACCGGTCCTCACCTCTCAGGATATAACAATATCCTAGAAGCCTCATCAACCATCACTGCTTCACACGGGGTTGTCATAACTCTCATGCGGTGGTGTGCATATATTACGACAATCATTCTATACGACCCTGTATGGGCTACTTGCGGGAATGGCGTCATATTCCCCCTTTTTACAAATTATGTGCAAGACCCAACATAACTTCTCATCCCACCCTCATACTCAATTCGCAAGTATTACGAACAACTCAAATTATTAACCTCGTTGAGGGTTCAACACCATTATTATTCATGCATCATGGTAACTTATAACCGGATATTTGATCAAGGGCTTATATCAACCCGACTCCTACGAAATCCCCCGTGTTATCTCATAATCATTACCTTGAATAATTCCCCAATTTCAAGCATTGTCTATATTTACCAATGTTATGTGCAACACAACAAATTTATAGGAAGAGACTAACAATATTACCGTAAATATAAATCCAACATTCATAAGTCTGATCGGGGGTGGTCTCAATATCATTAGGCACATGTCCACCAAATTTTTACGAACATCCGATAAGTAATTTGAGAGAAATCCGAACAACTTTATAAATTTTACACGTGTATCTCTGTTTACCGAAACTGCATTTCTGGGAGTTACGCTCCACCACCAATAACGTGCCACCCCATTCTGGAAAGGTATTTTCAAGGGCTACAACTTTCGTGTTAGGACCGAGGTCCAGATTCAAGTCGGTCACACCCAGAAATGGGTTTGAACCCGGCTATGCACCACAGGACAGAATCTGTCCATCACATTACACTTTATAATTTCAGACACAACCTATTTCGACCAGACTTTGAGGGAGCTACCAAGCTCCGCACAAATCGTGCAACCATTCGTTGGAAAGGTATCACCAAGGGCTACAACTTTCTAGTTGAGCCCAAAGTCCACATCCAATCAGATCTCGTCTAAAAACCACGTTCAAATCTGCTCTTCCTTCAGCCAAGAAGAAATCAGCACGAATCGTCAAGCAAACCCGATTTTACTGTTCATCGTCTTCTCCAACCGATGACTTAGGTTTTAGCCGAAATCTCTCTCCTCCAATAGTCCCTCCACAGATCACCAGTCTTCACGGAATCAAGCTCTAAATCTTCGTATTGAAGAGAGGAGTTGATTGAAGATAATAGCATGGCGAACGACGCCCTAGAACGAAAGTTCTAGTGTGGTCTCTTCCTACGAAACTTCATGAAACACACTGGATCGAACTCTTTTGAGTTCAATGACTCGCCTAATATTCAGATCTAAAGATCTAGCACCGAGGGAGAGGGGAGGAAGTCACCTGATTTCCGGCCGACGTTCGCGGTTGTCTCCTCCGCGGCATGACGACAGTTGGCCAAGCTCAAATCTTCCTCCTAACTTGCTCTTCCAAGATTTCCCCCAACTAGTTCGCTGAAGTGAGAGGAAGATGATGAAGAAGAAGGAGAGGAAGAAGATGAAGAAGACCAAGATCCCCCTCGGGAGAAATGCTCAGCCCTTGTGTTAAGAGAAAAGAGAGAGTAGTGGGATTAGAATTGCATTACTGGCCCTAATGTCAACACAACTTCCAATGCCATGTGTTGGAACCCCAAGATTCGGTGTCATCCCCCTATTGGACAAGGTATCCACTTCTCTCCTAAAAAATAAGCATTCCAGCTTTATCGGACGGCTGCAGAAAATTGCCCAGATTCGTAGAACGGGATACAACACTATCGTCGAACGGAACAGATTCGTAGATCGTCGAATGGCGATAGATTCGTCGAACGGAACAGATTAGTCGATCGCCAAACGGCGACAGATTCGTCGAACGGAACACTAATTCGTCGATCGCCGAACGACGACAGATTCGTCGAACGGAACACTAATTCGTCGATCGCCGAACGGCGACAGATTCGTCGAACGGAACAGATTCGTCGATCGCCGAACTGCGACAGATTCGTCGAACGGAACACTAATTCGTCGATCGCTGAACGGCGAACGCCAGATCGGTCCGTTCGACGAACGCAGCCTTCATGCCGTTCATCGAACGCAGCCTTCGGGCCGTTCGTCGAACGCAGCCTTCAGGCCATTCGTCGAACCCAGCCTTCGGGCCGTTCGTCGAACGCAGCCTTCAGGCCGTTCGTCGAACGCAGCCTTCAGGAGTTCGTCGAACGCAGCTTCAGGAGTTCGTCGAATGCAGCCCTTCTAAATTTCTGATATAATTCAAATTAAGTATTTGCTATCTTATATAAATTAAAGCCCTTTTAACATGGTCTATTAGGATCTCCAGATCCCACCTGGTCCGAGCAACTCTAAGTGACCCGTCACCCAAGGGTCTAGTTTGAACTGGGATGTTACAGATCCAATAAACGAAGAAACAATTTCGTCCTCGAAATTTAAGTTGAGGTTTTGGGGTTTAAGTTCAAATCACAAAAGTCATCTGTAGTACACTTTAAATCCCGCTCATCACTAGTGAGGGTCGCAACTCGTTCACATCACCTCACTTCCAATTTCTCCCGAGTGTACTTTTTAATCTTCCTTTAAATGAAACTCAACACCAACCTTATGAATTAAATAGAGCCCATTTTCAGTAACCCAAAGTTCACAGTTGGTTCAACCAACAAGAAAGAACTTGTACAAAGACTCATTCCAACATTATTTCTTATATAATTCCCAAACCCAACAATATGCAACCGGTCACATTGTTTGTTTCATTATAGTAATTATTGCTCCAATTCTTGTACCATAAAACTTTTCCAAAACCAACATCTCCTTAACATTTAGTATACCAAAAATATTCTTAAATGGTTAATACCAGTGAAAATATTATAGTAATCATATGCGCAAACCAACCACCAACGCTGATTTTAGTAGCTAATACCTTTTTAAACCGAATAATGCAAAGAGCGAATATCATCACTGTTTTCATATTTCATCATAGGGGTAACCAATTATCAAAACGGGGTTGCACAAGGGGCCACAAATAGCAAATTTGGGACTGCATGAGAGACAGGAAAGCAACAAGCATATACACCCTCAATACATATTAACTTCCCAATTTCAGCTTCAACCATCAACACCCAAATGTAAGGTAACGGGAAGGCCACTTACAGCAACCATACATTTTTCCTGGAGACGGGTAACAACAACTAGGAAGGAATCGACATCTCCATCTACCCCAACTAGGGTAAACCCCATCTGAAACGAATTGTCATACCTAATACTCAAAATAAAAGGAAAATGCAGCCGGCCAACTACAACAAAACCTCAAACTCCTAACAGTACTGCCCTCAATTGTACATATATAAGGCTGCCCCAAATCAAATTATATAACAACCACCATAACAACAACAAAAAATGATTTCCTGCAGTTTTCCTGGAGTAAAAACCCAATCAACAAGTGCTACAATAATGAGATTGCCGATCACAACAAATAATTTCCTGAAGTTTACCCCAACAGCTACTATAATAGCTACTAACAGGAGATTTGCATGTTTTAATTTCCTGGAGCAAAAGCCCTATCAGCTAGCATAAGGAAATTTGCCACAGATCGATTTCCTGGAGCAATAACCCCAAACCACAACTACCGAACTCAATTAACATGATATTGGTAGACCAAAGTAACATCACTTTCATTCTATCTGCCGCCAGCGATGTCAAATAATAATGAAGTTGTCCTTCATCACAAACATACATAGTATTGCAAGGAAAATGTCGACACTGATTTATTTCTATTTTCATCATCGGGGTTGCATCACGTAATAGCTATAACGTTGACCCTTAGGGTTGACGTAAATATTTTTGGGTTTCTGTACAGAGCCTTAACCTCATCTTCTAGTACCACCATCATTATCCATATCATTATCAACCGATTCCATCAACGTCATCTCGTCCGAGGCAATCATTCATACAACACACATCTTTTACACTTTGCGCGACATCCACTTGTTATTAAGTTTCAACAACCGTTATGACCACGTTATAATTATTCATGTGCAAGGGCATTCATGCAAAAGACACCAACCAAGCCCAATATCAAGTTATGGCAAGATAATTACAATGGTCATACTTCATGGGTGTTTACCGCTTGACTTCAAATCCACATAATAGTCAAGTCCTGCACTCACCCCACCGTACTTGCCATGACATTATGCCCTTTAAATGCACCAACTACCAAAAGTGATGCTACTTCCTCAAGGTTTTAAGCTCAGAAAGCGTTTATGTTTCCAAAAAGTTTCCAAATTCCGCACGTGATCATCCGATGATGCTTATCATTTGGTTCTGGTGATATTATGAATCGTTATCGAGGCTCAAAGTAAGGTGAATCCATGACTCTACACCTCACATGGGTGATAATCACATCATTCCCTTCTAGTAACACGTGACCTCGAGTCAAGTGTTACTTTTATCTACTCCCGGTTCTACTTTGATTTGCACCAGATTCAAAAATTGGCACCACTTTTATCCTGTGATTTAAATCATTTCATTTAAGGGCTCCTCAACCGTGACCATATACCTTATCCAACGGTTGGGTTTCGGTACAGAGCCTTTAGAAATCTACCTTGTCGAGGTAAAACGCTACACGTAATCTTACTTGTTCGTATAGAGACATATTCATATCTCACTAAATAAGTAAGTGCAACTTATCATCAATATCCCCTTCACGTGTTCAATTCACGGCGTGTCTCAACACCCTTGACTCTATCACCCATATTAAGAGGTTATCACGAATCTAATCATCATTGTTCACGTACTCTTCAAATACACAAGATCTAAGGGAAAACAAAGTCGATACGTAAATAGTCCAATAAACGAAGGGACAAGCCCCCGTACATTTTTGGACTAAATTTCTTCTACCGCCCATATGGTACATTCATCTCACGTATGAGCACAAACCTTAGGGGCATATCCTCCTTGACTTAGAGTTCTTACCCTATAGATCCCCGTATCGACGCACTTATATATCGGTCGTGATGTAGAAATTCAAATCTTTACGGCGATGACCAAGCTGCATCTCATTGTAATGAGAGCATGTACAAATAACTTCCAACCACCCGGTACATTTACATATGTTTGAACTTAAAATGAACCAAGGTGAAAGGCTCGGGATGATTTCCCTTCGACACGGGTTATGCAGACTACCAAAAGTAGGGCATACTTCACAATATGATAAACTAAATCAAATTCATTCCAAGCGCCCTACCATCCCTGCCAACGATCATCCATGGCATGTTTATTTTATAAAAACTTTTAGGATTTTAGATCATCACTCAAGTCATATTAATCTTGTTGACTACACCGCCTAACACTTACTAATTTCCCAATGTCAAGTAATTACAACACTAAGGGAATGTTTACCGAGAATTTCCAAACTCAGGGGTAGTTTATCATCATACTAGCAATGCATGCACAAAATTTCATTAACTTCCCAGTTATAATGTTATCACAACATAGTTGCATATCCCCGAAGTGTTAATTTACCACTCTCCTCGCTACTTATCCACATAATCTTAGAACAATATAGAGGAAATTATCATCTTCAAAATGCTTTCCTTTCTTATTCCGCTAATAAAATTCCTATCAAGCCAAACATGACCTTAACAGTCCGCCTTGCTTAAGGTGAATTATACCTTCAAGGGTCTCCACCTCCAATGTCAAAAATTACAATGATTTTAAGTCCTCAGGGAACCCAAGACGGTACATAACTAGCTCAATAAACGAAGAGATAAGCCCTCATATATATCTCTTTGGCTGAGTTTCTTCTACATAATTAGAAGGGGGAGGTATCCACATACCGTATAAAGACATGCTTAGTGGTCTTTTACTAAGCTGATAATAGACTACAGACACCAATCTCATTGAGATTGTTCTAATATTTTGGGTAAGGTGATAATATTACTCCATATCCGAGATAGAAATCTCAGGGTGTGAGTCCCTAGCATCTACAGTCACGTTAAACTCTTCCCTTAGTCACTTGAGGTCACTTTGTGCTTGGCCACATCATCCCTGAGATCGGTATAAGGTTAGGGTATGTCACGACATATCCTGCTAAGTCGACCAAAATGGTATCCTAGTTAGGTTGGCATCAATCCTATGCCAAACCAACTCTGACTGTTGGAATGGGAATACCAATTACTATCTCGAAATGAGCCAGCATCTATACGTAAGGGTACGAGTTTGGCTTAGGTTGGCACTTTCTGTAGAAAAAAGTTGACATACTTAATGTGAATCACACATGGGCACACCACCGCTTCCGCTGCATCTGTTTGTCCTCAAACTGATTCAGCTAACATGGTAGCCTAGTGGTTTAATGAAGTTCTTTATCTAAGGATCATTGCAAGCTGATACCATTTGTAAGACCCCCCCTCCCGAAACACACGACACGACCGAGGGGAGTCTTATGCCCAGGACAGCCGCCTTGCGGGAGCGCCAGCACACGAGCTAGCCTGCCCCACAAAATGCCTATCCTGCCGGCCAAACCAACTGAACAGCGTCAACCCATCAATAATGTAAAAGCAAGAAGCCATATAAAGATATTCACATAAGTAAGAGTCCAAATAAGTACAAAAGACAAGAAGCTCCGAAAGCTCCTGCAAAAGTATCAGAGTATCAGAGTATCAAGCTAAATGCCCCAAGGGCTACATCTCAAACTGTGATCTCATCTGTCACAGACGGTAGCGAAGGTATTGTAGTCACCAGCCATATCGTCCTGACCTGACTATCCTCCTCCAGCACCGTGCCCTGCTACCCCAGGTTGCGCTCCTAAAAAGAGGGGTGCAACAACCGTTAGTCGTATACTAAGTGGCTTCACTTCCTCTCCCCCGGCGAATCCAAGGCACCGGGCGGGAGAGAACGAAGAGGAGATGCAATATAAATAGTAATATAACAAGCAGGTGATATGATGAAGTTCTTAATCTAGCAGTTAACATAGTACAACAAGAAGGCTGGTAACAGCAAGAGGTATCAACATGTATGTAAAAGCACATCTATACTAGCAGTGTATCAGTACAAAAGTAAGCAGTATATATAAACAGGAGTAAGCATCGTCAAAACGTACCTTAACTTATATGAATGCTCATACAAACTTATAAGTTATGGTTTCCAATTTGGAACTCATCATATAAAAGAGCTCATACTAATTTATATGATGGACCCGATGCGGTGCAATGTTATGATTATGAATGATGAATGCAATGCAATGATTATGATACGATGATACGCCCATGCATATTTGCTATGTCGACATAGACCTTTAGTTCTCGCTTTTTGAGGGGTAGCTAACAACTCAGGCATCTTCCGGTTTGGCCAGACGGAGACAGTGGAACGAGCTCCTCCACTACTAGGAGGGTATGAACACTACCAGTCCTAGGCCTCTGTACGCCTCGATGCTAAGAACACGCAGCGGAGACCTTGCGTACTGCTCGCAACATGCTGAGCCTTCAAGGACACAGAAGGGGACTTGGGTAGGTGAGCACCAAGAGTCCAACCCAACCGGTCTAGAGTCTAACTGCCGGCTTCTGTCGGTGTCACGACTAGCAAGCCCGTAGACCCGCCACAAGTAATCCTCCAACCCGGATCGTTACACCATCATGTGTAAACCATGCACATTCATGTAATTCCCATGCACACCCGTGCAATCAAGCACCCCGAGACTCACGGATGGAGCCTTCTTACCTTTCACATCATACCTTTGTACGCCTCGACACTAAGAACACACAGCGGAGACCCTGCGTACTGCTCGCATCATGCTGAGCCTTCAAGGACATAGAAGGGGACTTGGGTAGGTGAGCACCAAGAGTCCAACCCAACCGGTCCTCACCTCTCATGATATAACCATACCCTAGAAGCCTCATCAACCATCACTGCTTCACACGGGGTTGTCATAACTCTCGGGCGGTGGTGTGCATATATTACGACAATCATTCTATACCACCCTATAGGGCTACTTGCGGGAATGGCGTCATATTCCCCCTTTTTACAAATTATGTGCAAGACCCAACATAACTTCTCATCCCACCATCATACTCAATTCGCAAGTATTACGAACAACTCAAATTATTAACCTCGTTGAGGGTTCAGCACCATTATTCATGCATCATGGTAACTTATAACTGGATATTTGATCAAGGTCTTATATCAACCCGACTCCTACGAAATCCCCCGTGTTATCTCATAATCATTACCTTGAATATTTCCCCAATTTCAAGCATTGTCTATATTTACCAATGTTATGTGCAACACAACAAATTTATAGGAAGAGACTAACAATATTACCGTAAATATAAATCCAACATTCATAATTCTAATCGGGGGTGGTCTCAATACCATTAGGCACATGTACACCAAATTTTTACGAAAATCCGATAAGTAATTTGAGAGAAATCCGAACAACATTATAAATTTTACACGTGTATCTCTGTTTACCGAAATTGGATTTCTGGGAGTTACGCTCCACCACCAAAAACGTGCCACCCCATTCTAGAAAGGTATTTCCAAGGGCTACAACTTTTGTGTTGGGCCCGCGGTCCAGATTCAAGTCGGTCTCACCCAGAAATGGGTTTGAACCCGGCTGTGCACCACAGGACAGAATCTGTCCATCACATTACACTTTATAATTTCAGACACAACCTATTTCGACCAGACTTTGAGGGAGCTTCCGAGATCCTCACAAATCGTGCAACCATTCATTGGAAAGGTATCACCAAGGGCTACAACTTTCTAGTTGAGCCCAAAGTCCACATCCAATCAGATCTCGTCTAAAAATTACGTTCAAATCTGCTCTTCCTTCAGCCAAGAAGAAATCAGCACGAATCGTCAAGCAAACCCGATTTTACTGTTGATCGTCTTCTCCAACTGATGACTTAGGTTTTAGCCGAAACCTTTCTCCTCCAATACTCCCTCCACAGACCACCAGTCTTCACGGAATCAAGCTCTAAATCTTCGTATTGAAGAGAGGAGTTGATTGAAGATAATAACATGGCGAACGACGCCCTAGAACGAAAGTTCTAGCGTGGTCTCTTCCTACGAAACTTCATGAAACTCACTGGATCAAACTCTTTTGAGTTCAATGTCTCGCCTAATATTTAGATCTAAAGATCTAGCACCGAGGGAGAGGGGAGGAAGTCACCTGATTTTCGGCCGACGTTCGCGGTTGTCTCCTCCTCGGCATGGCGACAGTTGTCCAAGCTCAAATCTTCCTCCTAACTTGCTCTTCCAAGATTTCCCCCAACTAGTTCGCTGAAGTGAGAGGAAGAAGATGAAGAAGAAGGAGAGGAAGAAGAAGGAGAGGAAGAAGATGAAGAAGACCAAGATCCCCCTCGGGAGAAATGCTCAGCCCTCGTGTTAAGAGAAAAGAGAGAGTAGTGGGATTAGAATTGTATTACTGGCCTTAATGTCAACACAACTTCCAATGCCATGTGTTGGAACCCCAAGATTCGGTGTCAGCCCCCTATTGGACAAGGTATCCACTTATCGCCTAAAAAATAAGCATTCCAGCTTTATCGGACGGCTGCAGAAAAATTGCCCAGATTCGTCAAACGGAATACAACACTATCGTCGAACGGAACAGATTCGTCGATCGCCGAACGACGACAGATTCGTCGAACGGAACACTAATTCGTCGATCGCCGAACGGAGACAGATTCGTCGAACGGAACACTAATTCGTCGATCGCCGAACGACGACAGATTCGTCGAACGGAACAAATTCGTCGAACGGAACACTAATTCGTCGATCGCTGAACGACAAATGCCAGATCGGGCCCTTAGACGAACGCAGCCTTCAGGCCGTTCGTCGAACGCAGCCTTCAGGCCGTTCGTCGAACGCAGCCTTCAGGCCGTTCGTCGAACGCAGCCTTCAGGAGTTCGTCGAACGCAGCTTCAGGAGTTCGTCGAACGCAGCCCTTCTAAATTTCTGATATAATTCAAATTAAGTATTTGCTATCTTATATAAATTAAAGCCTTTTTAACATGGTCTATTAGGATCTCCAGATCCCACCTGGTCCGAGCATCTCTAAGTGACCCGTGTCACCCGAGGGGTCTAGTTCGAACTGGAATGTTACAGATTAACATACATAGGTATGCCAAAATAAGTGAGGAAGGATGGCATGCAATTTGCGATCTGGAACAAATAGTTGGGGTTTGTCTTGGGATCTATAGATAAATCTTTTCAATTTGGAGAGGAGTTTGTATGTTATTCTATTGTCAAAAGACAGGGGTAGATCTATTAGAGAAAAGGATCTCTGGGTAGGCTGAGGAGAGAAGGATGCTAAGGATCCTTTCATAAGAAATAATTTGTAAACAAAATTCATCTTTAATGATCTTGTAAAGAAGCTTACCCCAATCCATGTCCTTTTCCATCACAATTCAAGTCACGCGTCCAAATATTTCTCTGTTAAGGGAATCACGAGTTGTGGCCTTGCAGAGAATCACCTTGCCTACTATGTCAGCCAGGACTCAAAATTTCTCATCCAAGACCATCTTCTAGAAGTTAAATAACTTGTTTTACATTGTAGCATATTAGTTTCATATTAGCTTCCAAGCCTTTCTTATTGATGTTATAATCCTTAGAAAGAAAATTAGTTTATCTCTCTATAACAACATCATTGACATTACTTATAATGAATCCATCCTTAAGCAGTTGAGCATTGTTGTGAAACCCCATAAATTCTGATTCCAAAATCCTTGCTCTAGTTGACAAAACTTCATTCATACCGGCATCTTCCAACAACTATAAGACATCCATGACTTGTCATAAATTTCCCTAAAAGATTCAAGATCAACTTCATATCGATCATTTGTCTTAGAAGTCATTGGTGTTACGTACAAAATAAATAGCAAAAATAGCAAGGAGGGATAGTCGAGAGTTTTAAAAAGAAGTGGAAATTGTGGAGTCAATGAGATTTAGGCTCTGTTTGGTTGGGCTGTTGCTGATGGAAAGCTGCTGATGGAAAGTTGCTGATAGAAAAAGTGCTGAATCTAGAGAACACAGTTATGTTAAAATACTGTTTGGAAACAAAACGGAATTTTGAGTGAATTTTTTTTCCATAAAATAACACACATACACATAACGACACATATACACACATTAAACAAACAAATCCAAACATTCAAACACATCCAAACAAATCCAAACATTCAAACACAAATTATAATCAAGGACCTGACTGATTATTGCAAACTAGGGTGTACTAAAATATAAGAAATTCAGCAATTGGTCCGAAATATATCAATACTAGAAATGAATCAATTTATTTAAAATCCTTCTAATACTTTGAAATTCAGCAATTGTAATGATTTTTGCAATTTATATCCACATCTGTTCAAAATGATTTAAAAAACTATCCGGCAAACCAGCGAAAGAAAACAAGCAGGAACGATGGAGAACTTCCGGCAAACCAGAGGAGAACTTCTGAGAGAACGATGGAGAAGTGCGCACGGAACGATGGAGAAGTACGCAGGAGTTTTACGCCGTCGTCGACAACGAAGGTGGAATCGCGCTCGATAGGTTTTCCGGAAAGAAGGAAGTGAATCGCGCGCTGCGGAGCTGCTTGCTTTTGCGGCCAGACGCGGAAAAAAGTTGCGGTCGGGGGGTATAAGAAAAAAATGGATATAATTAAACGCCTTTTTGAAGATAAGCCGCACCAAACGGTGCTTCCTCTCTAAAATCCGGTGCGTTTCCACCGCACAGCAGCTTATAAGCCCCGCCAAACGCCACCTTAATTGATGACCTACTTATGTTCTTAAGTATAATATATGATAATCGTCGAATAAATGTCAACGAATGTTGATTATTTATTAATGGTTAATTTTTAAGAGAATGAAAAAATTTGAAGATGACTATCAAATAGCTATTGACAATCGTTGATAGTATACTTAGAAAATTTGATGACGATCATCGAATACTAATCAATGATCATTGACAACATAATAACAAAGCTATAAACATTTCTTTTTAGTCTGCAAAGTCCAACATTCATAATTCATGAATGAAATAAGTATGTGATAACGCTTTAATTATACATATTTATTCTACGCATCATCAATGTTTATTTGTTTTAAATTGAATAAAATGATCAAAAATAGTATTTAATGTGATATTACGAGTTTAAAGTTTGTTTAAGTGTGTCTGTACAGGTAAAATTCAGATTCGGATAAATCTGGACACTATTTAGGCTTAAAATGGATGATAATGATGAAGAGACGCATCCCAAATTACTTGGGAAAGCATTTATTCGTGGCCCAACACGTGGTGGCAGTTCTACAAAGCAAAAAATGTGACTTTTGGTGATACACACCCCGAGATGCACGCCCGTGTGCCATGTTCGTGTGCCCAACTAACTGCACCAGAAGGACGTGGGACATGACTGGAGCTTAGAGATGTGACGGTTGACGCACACGCCCATATGCACACCCCAATGTGCCAAACTAACTGCACCCGAAGGACGTGGGATACGACTGGAACCCAGGGATGTGACAGTTGGTGCACATGCCGGAAGCGCCTCTATAAATAGGACGATTTCTCCTGAAGAAGTCATACTTGATTCGGCCCCGAAAGTCCAGAAAACTTAGAGTGATGCGAACACCATGGAGGAAAGAGGAGAAGGAGAATATGACTTGGAGAGTGGATGTCCCTTATGAATGATTCCATATGTTTGTATTCTTCTTCCTTCCTCTCTACACTGTGTGTATTGTTGTAGTTTGTTTATGTAATCATGTCTTGCTATGTTGTTTTTATGTTGAACATCACTTTGTTTTAATCAAATTTTACTTTTCTCCGGCCCGTCTCGCTCGCTATGATTTATCCGTGTTTTTAATAGAATAGAATGATAGATCGTGACTATCATTTTCATATAAGTCACATATAACTCAAGCTATATATATTATTTTGTGTATTGTTATTATGTTCGATCAACACATTGGATAAAAAGTGTAGGTTGATTTCCTGAAAAAATTGGAAACCTTGCTCACCTCTAGAAAAATAGTTTCTAAACACATTTTTTAGCCACGGGTCAAAAATCATGGCTAATGAGTACGTATTAGCCATGATAGTTCAACCCGTGAGGCTAATAATAAAACATCAGTTACGGTTGAAAAATTCATATCTAATAAGAACTTAAATAGCATGATTGACCAAAATATGTAGCTAAAAGCTAAATATTAGCCACCATTTAACATTATGCGTGGCAAAAGAAAACCTAAACCCATGCCATCCCGTCTCCACTACGTTCAATACTCAACTTCCCGCAAGCGTATACTCCATTTGCATCGTTCCCGAACAGCGCGTCATTTGTTCTCGCCTCTCAATCTATCCTTTAATTTCCATCAACGATGTGAATCGAGTGTGCCCTAGGCTCCTAGCTCGCCGTCGCCAGTTCATTTCAGCAACTCCTGAGTTTCGACCGAGTTCCTTTGACCTTTTAACATGCCCTAACTTCCTTTGCCCTTTTAAGATATGTTTTATTATATATATATATATCATTTCTTTGATTTATCTGAGTCTTCTCATAGAGTCCTTCTCGCATATTTATTTGTTGATGAGCATATTGATTTTGTGTTTGGATTGTCTTTATTGAGGTCTTAAAACAAAATTTTGTTTGAGTGTGAAATATTGTGAAATTACATCAATTACTTTATACAATTTGAATTAGGTTGTTTTAATTAAGAAATGTTTTTTTGCACCATAATATATATAGAAAAATAATCTACGAAATTAAAATAATAATAATAATAACATAAGACATTCCTAAGTACCTTTTTATTGCATCTTGTGGTTTGCATATGTTTTTTCATGTATGAAATCATCTTCATAAAATCTATTTGACATTAATTTCATATTGTGATATCAACTTTTTCAATCATTTTTTAACCTTTGTTGTGAGTGTAATTGTGAAGGACACTTCAGTTCTGAAGTGCATATCATGACCAAAAAAGAAGTGGAAGTAGGAATATAAAGCAAACATAAGGCTAACTTATCCCGTTCAGTTGATGATATATGCTTGGATTAGCTATGAGTTGGAATGGAAATCCTACAGTAGGGAGATCGTTAGAAGAATTTTGAGGGTGAGATTGGCTTTCGTTGATCTGCTTCTTTATTATATCAACTTATTTCTTCATCGTTGATCCTTTCCCGTAACTATATTTCTTTTTCCATGTTTTGATTATACGAGCTTTTAGTTTGTCTCTCTTTTTACTTTGATAATGTGGCATTAATCATTGTTTTATATTTTGTACACTTTTAAATGATGGTTTAGGAGAAATCTCTAATGTTAGTGCAAATGTGAAGGGTTGAGGGCCGAGGATTGGTTGATTGCCAGACATAATAATTATGTTAAAACTAATAAAATGAATGCAAATGTGAAGGTTGTTGATTTTAGGGTGTTCCGCTATCCATGGTTTGTCAAAAATGTAATGATATATGTGGAAGGGTTTATTAGGATGTCATGTGTAAGTGACACTCTTCAATTTTACCGATTGTATTGAAATAGACAATGTTTGGCTAAGATATTTGTTGTGCTTCGTGGGTAATGCATCACATTTGACATGATTTTGGTGAAAAAAATGATAATATGTAATTACGACGTCATGTGTAAGTTACTCCATAACTTAACCTTATTGTAGAGCAAAGTTATTAGGGCTTAACTTGATTAAAAGTAATATTAGATTTAATACATGAAATTTGAGGATTTTGAAAAGAAAAAAAAACTAGTGATTGACACAATGATTACAAGAAGAATATAATTAGTATTGCTTGTTTGCAATAAATCTAATAAAAATTATGAAATTCTTAAGGAAGGAGATAAGTTCTTGTAAGTTGGAAATTTTAGATAAGATAAAAGTCAACAGAGTTGAAAGGTAAAATGTTAAAGTGAATATGATTATTGATAGGGCTATTGTTATTATGAACATTTATTGATATATTTGATGCTCCATAAGTTGTCTCATAAGATAGCTTAAAGAACTAATTTTGAGAAGAGATGGATAAATGATCACAACATACATTTGGGGAAGGAAGGACATTGATTATGGTTAACTTAGATGGTATATAAGTTCAAGAAGGATAGGCTATGAAAGGATTTATAGTGGGTATAGTATAAAAGACAAATGCAATCAAAGAAACTATACTTAATTTCACAATCAACAATGATATTGAAATGATGGATACATATTTTAAGAAATGAGAAAAACACTTATTTTTCAAAATTGTAGTTGTAAAATCATAACAATCCTTCTTTACCTGAAGAAATGAACAATGTTTTTCAAAAAAAGTTATAAAACATTTTTTTGATAAGACAATAATTTGAAAAATCAAGAGAGAAGAGAAAGTATCTTTCCACATAATTTTTTTTTAATCTTGAATTAACATAAGATCATCAAAGGAGTTTATTTGATATGCATTAAGGAAAAAATGTTTGTCAAATATATTGAGTAACCCAAAGAATATAGTGAAGTAGAAGGTGATGAATGTTGGTTTTTCTCACTTCTTTTCTTTGATAATGCGGTATTAAACATTGTTTTTTTTATTTTATACATTTATTATTATTATTATATATATGTGTGTCTTGTGTCTCTCTCTCTATATATATGTTATTCCTTATGGTTTCAGTTATATATATATATATATATATGTGTGTGTGTGTGTGTGTGTGTGTGTGCGTGCGTGCGTGGGTGGGTGCATGGGTGTGTGTGTGTGTGTTATTCCTTAGTTTGTTGTTTATTTGTATAACCCTAAATTTTGTTTTTAATTTATGTAGATTTCTCTGACATTACATATGGATAAAAGTTGTATTGATTTGCGAAACAGAGCTTCATCTGAATACCTCCAAGGTGTTGACAAGTTTCTGAATTATGATTATCAAAATAAAATAAATAATTTTGAGACTCGAATTTACTGCCCTTGCAAAAAATGTTGTAATTCTTATCTGATGGAGAGGGTTGTTGCTCGTGAACATATCATTATAAATGGGTTTCTATCTAAGTACAAGATCCACCCTTCACAGGGAATCATATTGTTCTATATCTTACAGTAGGGATGAACAACATTTTGATATGAGAGATGTTATGATGGGAATGGTGAAGCAGTTGGAATTTCACTTATTGGTGCTAGTTTGTATGAGAATTCACCATCATTAAGCAATCGAAGAATGGATGGTCCTAGCGAAGAAGATGCCAAATTTATAAAGCTTGTTGAAGATGTAGAGTGTCCACTGTACCCAAATTGTGTCAAGTATACATCATTAACTTTCATAGTTAGGTTACTACAAGGTAACGTCATGCATGGATGGACATATACCTCATTCACCTGGCTATTGAAGTGTCTTATTGATGCTTTTTCGAACATAAAAATACCTAAGTTTTATTATGAATCTCAAAAGATTACTAAAGGTTTGGGGTTTTCTTACGAGACCTGGGATGCATGACCCAAAAATTGCATGATTTTAAAAGGAAATGATATTATTCTTGAAAAATGTGAGATATACCACTACTACATTTACAATTTTTTGCGACGTTTTTATGGCGACGCTTGTGAAAACGTGGCTTAATTTGTTAGCATTTACGACGTTTTTTTGGATAAACGTGGCTATTGCTTTATATTTTACGAAATCCCTCCTTTACGCGGTCAGGGAGTTAAGGAAGTGCGGGAAAAAAATTGATGATAGCTTTGGCCACGTTTTTCCAGAAAAACGTCTCCAAATGGTGAGCCTTTAGCCACATTTTCATGAAAACGCCTACATAGGCTTCATGGCTTATTTATTAAACCTAGTAAAAACCTCCCACTCTCATCGCCATTTCTGCCTCCGACAGCGCCGTCTCTCCCGATTGCTAGGGTTTATCGGGCTTCCTCTCCAGGCCGACGCTCTTTCGTAAATGGAAGATCTACCATAACTTCTGGAGTCTTCTGGTAACGATTTTCCTGAAGTAAACCTCCCACTCTCATCGCCATTTCAAAACCATTTTCACTCTCCCGACTTTCTTTTTCTTTTATTCTAAATTAAAATGGAAATGGCCTATGCTCTGCACACTCTCCAGCCTCCATTGAAGAGAAATCTGCGTCTCTTTCATTTTCGCCTCTTCGCTCTGATTTTTCCCCCGATCAAAGAGTTCGCGAAGAGGAGATTTCGGCGATCGAGAACGGGACGAAGGCGTCGGCGGCTGGAAAGGATCATCGGAAGGCATTCGGTTTGTACGCCAAGGACACTTCCGGCGTCCTTGCTCCATTCACCTTCTCGAGAAGGTATCTGTCCTCTTCCTCCATGCTCTCTCTTCTGTTAGACTAGCCATTTTTGGAAACTCGCAGGATTCTCAGGACGGTGTTACCTCTGCTAATGTTCTTGGTTGTTACCTCTGCTAATTTTTTAGGTTGTTACCTCCTCTAATCTTCTAGGTTGTTATCTGAGAAGCTAATCTTCTAAGTCTTGTTTATTCTACCATGTCATTGTCTGCTTCAGTTTAACTTTCTCAAACATAAGCAGGTAAGCTTGCTACAAACTTTGCATATTCGAACCCATATCCATGATATTTCTCTTGCGTTAGAATTTAAACACATGCTCAAAGTGAAATGACACCACTCTGAGAGCGATCATAGCAACTTATTAGCACTGGAAAAATTCTTTGATGACTCTATGTCACTTCTCTTGGTGAAGTTCCATTCTTGTAATTACAGCAGCTTTAATGGCTTTATAGCACAAAGTTGGACTATTTTATTACTTGCATGTGATTTAAATTTAAATATTCCATTTTACTATATGAGTTTATGAAAATTCAATATGAAATTATGAGTGTCAAAAATTTAAAATATTCAACTTTACAAAAAACTACATCAGGATAGTATTTTTTAAGGAATCAGTTTACGCAGTTTTTGTTAAATGATGTTGTAGATACAACTAAAGTAGCATTTTTGTAGCAGATTACTTGTAACCTTGTATGCATTAGTGATGCTATAAATTGACATCTTGCCTAATTAGCAGTCCTTATTCAGGTAATCTAGTTACACATATTTCTTGTTGAAATGTCTTCAAATCTAGTATATGGATACCTGCAAAAAATGATACCGGCAAAATTGTAAACATACCAACTCCAATTTTCACTAGATTTTGCCTAGTATATGGATACAGTTCTCTTGTTAGGATCTTGGATCTTAGTCTATGGAATGTTTCAGTAGAACTTTTCTTGTAGGGAAGATCCCACATTTCCTCTTCTTTTTTTCCTTCTATTTACTATTTTAATCACTACTCTTATGATATTGAGGACAATGCCTACTTTACACATGGGGGGATTTTATTTGCAAAATAATTCATTGAATTGATAAACCAAATTATATTTAAAGTGGTCTAGATCAAACATTATTCATATATAGAAAGGCTTTTGTTTTTATTTTTTGCTAAGTTTGGTTGTTGTGTCATCATCAATTATTTAATTGTTCAAAAAAACCCATGAATCTAATTAACTTCATAGAAAACTTTGAATTCAAGACATTTCTAACATTGTGATTATTGTCACTTATATGTATAGGTACACAGAAACAATTTAACAATGGACAAAAAATGGATGAGAGAGCCACGCCATTCGAAGACCTATGTAGAAGGCATGAAATATTTGCTAGATCTATTCTACGCATATAAACCAATAGGGGAAAAGTGTCCATGTCCTTGCAAAAAATGTGTAAATATAAAGATGTGGGATCGAGAAGAGGTTGAGGGACATCTTATATGGAACGGTATTATGGAAAACTATACAGAATGGATTTATCATGATGGACGACTGTCTAGTAATGAGGCTCGATCTAATGATATATCTTCTTTTACTACAAACCCAATTTACAGTAATGACAACTTTGTTGATCCCATGGATGAATTATTGCGTGCAGCTATTCCTAACATGACAAATGAGGAGAACGTGAATGAACAAGAAATATTGAATGATCATCATGGTTTATTTTCCTCAAGCTCCTGTTAATCTGAACGCTAATGATTTATACACGACTCTTTTAGAGGAAAATAAACCATTGTGGGAAGGATGCCAAGAGTACACAAAACTATCATTTTTACTAAAGCTCCTTCATATTAAGACTCTAGGTAATTGGAGTAATACACATTTTAGTATGTTGTTTACATATTGAATTGTAAACACATTTAAGAAATATACTCTAGCTATATTTTTATATTGTTTACATATTGAATTGTGATAATTATGACCATCGGGATGCGATAGAGCATTAGTGAAAAGAATAAAACATGCCGAAGTAATCAAATTGGCGCACATGTTATAGGTAGGACAAGTCTTGCTAATAGGAGGAAAGAATTGGTATGCCAAGCTGAGTCGTATGTTCTCTTTAATTTATTATTCATATTCGTTATAGTAAAATGTTTAAATATTTTTTGTAAGGCCGTTGAATTGGGAAAGGAGCCGACACGTGTTGAATTATACATAAATAGTCGTATAAGCAAAGCGAAAGATAATAGTTTCGTGGATGATTATGCCATATCAAAAAAAGTAAGAATGTTTTTTTCTTTGACATAATTATTTGAACATACAAACATTATCTAAATTATCATCATGTGAGTGAATTGTTTATATTTAGGCTGCTTTAGAAAAGGCGATAGCTGAGCAAATGTCACAATGTCCCCTTGACACACCGATTGGTGAAATTCATGAGGCTGCTTTTCGGTCTACATTTGGACCAGAATACTATGGTCGTTGTCGGAGCATGGGATCTGGCGTCACAGCCATTCAAGTTTATCCTGATCTATCACGTCGTTCAAAAATGTCTGGCACTACAAATTCAAAGGAGATGCGAGAGATTGATCAATTGAAACTACAAATGATGAATATGCAAAAAACTATAGATTGTCTAGTGAATGCCATGTCACAACAAGGCTCTAGAGAAGATTGTTCTGGAACATCAGCGGCGCCTGGGGTCTTTCTATCTGCAGATCAGGTATAATTGATATTCAAGCCGCCTCTTATACTTTTTTTGCTTAAATTTTACTTATATTCTCTAATATTTTTTTGCTTAATATTTCTGTAGCTTGCGAGGATGATGAATACTATTTCTAGACCAAACCAAAGTACTGAGTCTACTCCTAATGATACACCTCCTACAGAACCTAACACAAGAATCCACCATGAACAAGGTAATGTATATATTTAATCATATAATATTAATGCAGTTTAAAGTTTAATGAATTTTTCTAAAATCAGGTGGCCACGGTGAAAACTAAAGCGTAGCATATTTTTGGGTGAGTAAACTTGAGCATGGTCTTACTATTTTTGGTTTTTGCTGTGATTTTGATCTCGACTTACTGAACCTTCAGGCTTCTTTTTGTTGTATTTACTCCTGAAATAGATCTTTGACTGGAAGGCTTTATCAAGGTTATTTGTGACTGGAAGGCTTTATCAAGGTTCTGGAATTTGCATTTTTTGCATCCTAAATGTCTGCAGATTTTACACTGTTTTTGCAGATTTTTTGCATCCTAAATGTCTGCAGATTCTGCAGATTCTGTGGCTTCTTTTTGCATCTTTTCTTCTTTGTTGAATTTGGGAGCTTCTCCTTCAGCAGTAGCTTTAGCCTGAATATATTTTGGTCATCTCATATAGGTCAGAAGATCTTTTATTTCAGTACCCAGAGTACATGTGCTTGTCTTGTTTCTTTGTTTCTTATATTTGAGGTTATAGAGACCTGATTTTTCTAACATTTGACTGCTGACTTTTTTTTGCAGGAAATGCTGAAATCATTCTACTAAGTTAATTTCCTTTTCTGTGGGGGTATTGGAAGCATTGGAGTTGGTGTTTTCCTGATCGTCTCTGCAGTACTTTTGTGTCTCACATTCAAATCCTTCAATTTTGGTCAGTGTTCAGCCAAGTATATTATTATTCTATGCGTGGGTTATTTATTCTACTTAAAAGTCTGTGTCAACAAGAATCCATGTTTGATCAATTTTGGTCCAGTTTAACAGAATCACTCACATGGCATAGTTTGATCATCCAATCCTACATAAAATCCATGTTTCCTTTAGGAAAGAAGAATAAGAAAAGCGCCCGGTGAGCACTCCAACTTTCGGCATCTACAGGAAGTTCACAAATGGCTGGAAGATGAAATCAATAGGCCAGAAGATTCAAGATTGGACTTTTGGTTATCTCAGCTGAATCCAGAAAGAAGGCTAGTCTCCGTTCTTGAAATTCTAGATGATTTTGCTGCTTCTAGCCACAAAGAACTACCTGTTTCTGGAATTATCTTCGAGTTTCCATGAGAGGCCGTGGCTTTTTCGTACAAACAACATGATTGTCTTTTAATATTTCTTGTTTCTATCATTGTTAGAATTAGTTGTAAATAAAGATGTTGTATTGGAAGTTCAAAACATTTCAGCATATATAATATTGTAGCTAGTTTTGTAGTATTTATTTATAATAATACCGTGTAAATTTTGTGGAATATTCGTGTAAAATTTGTGGAATATTCGTGTAAAATTTGTGGAATATTAGTATTATGTTGCTTGCTCGTCCAACAAATGTTTACAAATTATATTAATGCTATTTAAATTACTGATTTGTTGTAATATAACAATAGGATAATTTTTTTTTAAAATTATATCATATTTGGCCACGTTTTGTTGTAAAAACGTGGCCAAAAGTCAGCAACATTTTTTAAGGAAGCGTGTTCAAGTTAGCCACGTTATTTTTAATAAACGTGGCGGATACGTGCGACGGTTTTATTTATAAACGTCGCCAATTCAATGGCGTCTTTAGTGACGCTTTTGATCAAAACGTCGCGGAAGGCTTCCGCGACAATTCATACTGCGACGCCTTTGCGGCGTTTATAAAAGCGTCGCCAAAACATTGGCGGCGATTAAAAAACGTCGCCGTAGCCTATTAAAAACGTCGCCGATGCTGTATTATCTTGTAGTGTACGGCGAGTCACAATACAAACAACTCAATGATAATGGAAGTAGCATGAAAAATACAATTACAAAAATTCTATCAAAACAAGATATTTTCCTTTGAAATCGAGATTGAAGAGGCTATTTATGTCATCCATAACTGCAAGTTGCATGCGATGACATGCAGAGGAAAGCACTAATGATGATACAATGAGGCACCCAACTGACTCTCCACCTTGGAAAATGTTTGATAAATATTATCCTCAATTTGCAATAGTGTGTCACAATATTAGACTTGGTTTGGCATCTGATAAGTTTAATCCATTTAGAACTGAACCATGTCCATTGCTCATATGCAGCAGTGTGTCACAATATTAGACTTGGTTTGACATCTGGTAAGTTTAATCCATATAGAACCATGTCCATTGCTCATAGCACATGACCAATGGTTTTAATACCTCATAATATACCACCATGGATGTGCATAACATAATCCTTTCTCTTTTTTACTGTATTAATTGATTGACCGAAGTGACCTGATAATAAAATTGATGTTTATCTTCAACCATTAATTGACGAGTTGAATGAATTATGGAATGATAGCGTGGCTACATATAATTCATCAAAAAAAATCAGACGTTCACTCCGTGTGCCGCATAGTTTTGGACAATTAATGACTACCCCGCATCTGCAAACTTCTCGGGATGGAGTACAAAAGGCCAGTATGCTTGTGCAAATTGTAATTTGCAAACTAAATTACAGTGGATAACAAATGGTAGAAAATATTGTTACTTGGGTCATCGTTAATGGTTAGCTAGTAGGCATAGGTTTTGAAGAGATAAGGAAGCTTGTAATTGATGCCGCAAATTTGAAGTTAAACCTCATATGTTAAAGGGAAGTGATATCACAACACAACTGAATGATGTACTTACTGAATACAAAAAGGATGATCTTAAAAAGAGGAAGAGAGAAGATAATCGTAGGGTTAGTAATGTTGGTCAAAAACATGGTTGGAAAAAAAAATATCTTCTTTGAATTGCCATATTGGGAGTATTTTCAAACACATCATTTCATTGATGTAATGCACCAAAAGAAGAATATGGGTGAAAATTTGCTTTATACAATATTGAGTGTTGTAGGAAAAACAAAAGATGGCTTAAAAGCAATACGACATTTAAAATAAATGAGTATTCGAACAAAATTGCACCCATAACAACTTGCATCTTGTAAGACCTTCTTATCTCTAGCCCATTTTCAATGAATAAAGTACATCAAAAATGTTTTCGTACAAGTGTTAAAAAATATCAGAGTGCAAGATGGTTATGCTTATAATATTTCTCGATGTGTACATTTGAAAGACATAAATATTTGAGGTCTTAAGAGTTATGATATGAATATTCTTATGCAACAATTTCTTCCAATATCCACAAGAAAAGTATTGCCACCAGATGTTGTGAAGGTTTTTATCGAGTTATCTAATTTTTATAGACAATTGTGCTCAATGTTTATTAAGAATGTTGACTTGAAGATCAGAAAAGAACGCATAGTTCTTACACAATGTCATCTTCAAAAGATATTTACACCTTCCTTTTTGATATTATGAAGCATCTAACAATACATTTAGCTGAAGAGGCCTCTCCGTTGGTGGTCCAGTGCAATTTCGATGGATATATCCCATTGAAAGGTAATGAACAATTCATATACTTGAATTTATATATTTATATATATTATATAGTTTCTATTAACTTATTGTATATAATGAAATTAGATATCTACTTACCTTAGAAGAGATATATTTGTAATCTCGCTCATCCAGAAGGTTCTATTGCAAAAGAATATCTAATGGAGAAATGCATGAACTTTTGCGAACGATATCTTGATGGCATTGAAACAAAATCTAATCATCAAAATATAAATTATGATGGAGGTTATGACATTGGTCATTCTTTTAAAAAGGGGAAAATGATAAAACTTGATGAGGTTTCTTGGACACAAATGCATCGTCATGTTCTTTTCAACACAGATGCAATCACACTTTTTCTAAAGTGAGTTATCATATTTTTTTCCATCAATCTAATTTGGTGTTACTTTTTTACAATATCAAAATATATTCTTATATAAGAAACACATCGAAGAACTCAAAAAGACAATGCCTCGTATGATCGAACATCAAATTGATAAATCTCATAATGAATCATTTCATTCATGGTTTAAACAATATGTAAGTTCTTCAATCTATTAATGGAGATTAATTTTGTAATGAATCATTTCATTAATTTCATTCATGGTTTGACCATCTCTACAGGTTGGGTCTATTGACATCAATCTATCCAAAGAAGTTAAGCATCTTAGTGAAGGTCTAGATAATTGGGCATGGAGATATGATAGCTATTTTATTAATGGATTTTGTTTTTGCACAAAGTACAAAGATCATAAAATAACTACCCAAAATAGTGGTGTGGTGCTCAAAGCAAGTACAACTAGTTGTGCTAGCTCCAAAGATAAGAACCCATGTGTAGGGGTGTCACTTACTATGGAA
Source organism: Dactylorhiza incarnata (assembly GCA_033032865.1). Taxonomy (NCBI): domain Eukaryota; kingdom Viridiplantae; phylum Streptophyta; class Magnoliopsida; order Asparagales; family Orchidaceae; genus Dactylorhiza; species Dactylorhiza incarnata. The sequence goes on along the minus strand of JAWHQI010000469.1, from coordinate 971,660 downwards.
GGTTAACAAACATTTTTTAGATTCACTATAGTAATGATTTGAGATTCATCCTATTTAGATGTGATTGGGTTAACCCTGAAGTTGGAAAAAATTAGATGAATTTAGTTTCACTCTCGTGAACTTCAATCATTTGATGTATAAACAAAATAGAATGATAGACGAGCCTCTTATATTAGTCACTCAAGCAGAGAAGGTTTGTTACATCAAAGATCCTCTAGAACCAGATTGGGAAGTTTTTATGAAGTTGACAGTTTGAGATTCTTTTGATGTTGAACCTCAAGTTGAACCATTAAGTCGACAACATTAGGATGAAACAATATATGTATGTAATGATGATACTAATTGGGTTAGGGAAGTAGTTGATGGTGATGTTGTTGATGATATACTTTTAGAAGTTGATGATGAAATGACTAATGAAGAGTAATATTGTATGTTATCATAATTTTTAGATTGACAAATTCCTATACTTGGTCATTTTATATGTAGTTCTTTTAAATTATATTTGATGAATTAATATAGTTTGATTTATAATCTTCTTATAAGTATGAGGAAGAAAAATACTTGAATACAAACTATGAATGACATGTGGTAACTCTCTCAATCCGTCGCCGCACATTCAATCTCCCAACCTAATATAAATCTTTCACTAATATCCCAACACATCACCACTCTACATTGAATTTCCCATGCTACTGCACATCCTCACCAATTTCCCAACTCATTGACACATCACATTCACTTGACAATGCAGGTATTTGGAATCATAATTTTTTTGCTTGTGTACTATAATAACTTAAATTAGTTATTGACTTTTTTTTATACAGACCTTTCAAACTCTCGCCAAAGTATTAATAAAAAAGAGAGGCCGAGGCTCTGCACAAGGCATCTCAATGTGGGGGATATGTGAGTGATTTCATGTTGATTTTAATAGATTTGGGTACCCTACAGGTAATAGCGAGCAACCATTTGTTAGCCAACTTGGTGTATTATCTAGAAATGGGTTTAAACTGCCACTCACATATTCGCAATGGACGGATATACCCGATGACATGCTTGATGCAATATGGAGAGAGGTGCTTGTATGTTACTTTATTATTTCATTATATTAATGAATGTCACGCTTAAAATATACTCAATTTTATTTCATTGAATAATTGTAGGAGAATACAGATGTCCCTTCGGATTATCGAAGTAGATGTTTGCATTCACTTGGATTGCGTTGGAGGGAATGAAAATATCATGTTAAGCGTGATAACTATGATATATATATGACTGATGAGGATTGCCTTGCCATTGTTCCAGATCATGTTGTTATTGATCAATGGAGAACTCTTGTCCAATATTGGGGACAAGAAGCTCTTAAAGTTGTATCAAAGAAAAACTCAATGAACCGCAAAAATCTTGAAGGATACCGTAAAATGGGGAGGTCCTTATTTCACTCTGTTCGATTGGAGGTAAAATCCATATCTTTATATAATACATAATATGAGATGCCAAATCTTTAATTTTTGTTGTTGTTTTAGATGGATAAACAAGGTAACGATCATGTAGATAGAATTAATGTTTTTATAAGAACACGAACAGATAAGAAGTGCAAAATCGATTTGGAAGCTCAGGAGGCTATTGTATGTTCCCATTTCTTTATCTCATAACTAATTTTAAAATAAAGTTAAAATATTGATAACATTTCTTATTTTTATATTTTCATACCAGAGGAAGATATGAACATTCTTCTTGAAAAGGTTCCCGAGGAGCGCACTGTAGAGTATATAGATTATTGCTTCACTCGAGTAATGGGAGAGGATGGACATGAACATTTGCGTACGTGGGGTTTAATGAGAAAAAAGATCTTAAAGTTACAACCTAGTCATGAAGCAGTTGAGTCATTCTGTTCTCAGCATCGAGAGGAATGCAATCGCAGTTTGATGCTCAAATTGCCCAAATGAAGACATAAATGGAGGCACAACTTAAAGTTCAAATGGAAGAGCAGATGACATGCCTATAACAAGAGATGCGAGCTCATTTGGAGCGTGTTGGCTACCCAATGACACAAAAAACACCCAATTCTAGAAGTCGGGTAGATCCTTCAATAGCTTCTAGCACTAGACAAGTAAGTAGTGTTTTTTTATTACTCGTTTATTAACATGTTCAACATATCTCTAATGTATAGTTTTTTTAGGTTGGAGATGAAAATAGTGCTCATGGAGATGCGTAATTTCAACGGATGATGCACAACCCAAATTAAATACTTTAGTGTCGATCCACTTCTGAGAAATAATATAATATATGTCGAAATGCTTATGGTTCTAGTTAATTATTTCATAACAGGTAGATGCAATAATGGTTTGAAAATATTCTGAAAGCATTTTGCTGGGTTCTTTTTAATCCTATTTTACGCTCCCATGTATGTTCATTCAATTATCTCTCCCCATTGTTTTGTTAGTAACTTGATTGAGGTTTGTCTTATGATTGCATGTAACTTCATTCATGTTTGTCTTATGATTGCATCTAACTTGATTCAAGTTTGTCTTATGATTGATGTTCCCTTTGTTTTCCTTTTTTTTTCTCTCTCTAATATTGTTGTATTTATTGTTGTCTAATATTGATTATATATATATATAACAATACAATTTATATTTAAATTGTTATTTATTTATTATAGCTGTTTAGTTTAATTTTTTATCCAAGCCTATCCCAATGTGGTGGCAATCTTTAGTCTTATCTAGTCTCACTTTAACCAACATTATAATCCATTTTAGAGCCATTATGGCTTCTTTTGGAGCGGCTTATTTGCTCCGGTGAGTTTGGTGAAAAAAGCCATTATCATAGAATGTATGTTTGGCAAGACAACGGTTACGACTGCTATAAAGAAAATAAACTAGTTTTGAGCATAAAATGCATGAATTTTTTTTGATGAGGTCGGGCGTTCACGAGCGACGGTTCATGACCACCGCGTTCAAGACCGCAAAAGCTGTCCAGCAAAAGCTGTTTAGAAAAAGCTGTTTAGAAAAAGTTGTTGACTGTTTGGAAAATCATTATTTAAGTGCTTTTTAAAAAGTTTTCTTTCCAATTTTTTTTTGGGAATAATACTTTTTTAATAATAGATTTTTGACCGTTTTATAATGCGCTTCGTGGTGAAAAATACACGCCGGGGAAAATGCGCGCCCGGGAGAAAATGCACGGCCAAGCGGAAAATGCGTGTCCGGGCAGAAAATGTGTGCCCAGGCAGAAAAAAAGCGCGTCCGGACAAAAAATGCGCGACCGAGCGAAAAATGCAGGCCAGGATGAAAAATGCGTGCCTGGCCAAAAAAATGCGCGCCCGCCAAAAAAAATGCATGCCCTAGTGAAAATTGCTAGCCCGGGGAGGAATATGCACGTCCGTGCAATAAATGCTAGTACTGGTGGAAAATGCGTGCTCGGGTGAAAAACGCACGCTGGGGCAAAAATGAGCGCTCTAGCGAAAAATACGGCCCGGGCAAAAATGCGCACTTGGGCAAAAAATGTGCACCCGTGCGAAAAAATGCACGCCCGGGCAAAAAATGAGCATCAGTGTGAAAAAATGTGCACCTGGGCGAAATTTGCGCGAGCACTGAAAAAGCGCGCCCGAGAGGTATATGAGCGCCAGAGCGATATATGCATAGTCGGGCAAAAAATGCGTGCACATGTGAAAAAATGTGCTCCCGAGCGAAAAATGCGCCCCCAGGCAAAAAAATAAGCATCGGGGCAGAATAATGCGCCCCTAATATACACTTGAATTCTCAATGATCATACTACGCTTCTTGGTGGTAGCAGTTTTTTGCCCTTCCCTTTAAAAATAATTAGAAAATGAACTGTTTTCTACACGGTGATTTTCTCATTTCCTCGAGGGTAGATCTGCTTAAACCTAGTATATTCCTCTGCCTTTGATAGCCAGCCAGCCACACAAATCTAGGAAGTTAACTAGAAGACAACACAAATAAAGAAAAAAAAAACAATGGTAACAACACCAATGATCAAACCTCCTGCGAATAGAGAGGTGGATCTAAAAGTTATCACTCAGATACCAATTTGTTGGTATAGAATCCACCAAAATCAGCAGAAACGAAAACTTACAAGTGAAAATTAACAGCACTTCAAAATATCCCTAAACAAAATCACCTAAGAAACTCAGGCTCCGTTTGGTACAGTGGTGGCGGTCATGAGCGCGGTGGTAAAATCGTCATTCATGAACGCCCACCTAAGGAACTTCATCCACTTGAACATAAAAGTTGATGAAGTTTCTTAGGTGCCCGTTCAGAAATGACGGTTTTACCACCACGTTCACGACCGCCACCGTCGTGCCAAACGGAGCCTAAATGCAAGAATCAACAAACACCATTGGGTCAATGCAGAGAAGAAACAGGAAGCTTTTCGCTGTAACCTGCTATAATTGCCAAAGGCAGTCAGTGAAAAACAGAGGAACATGAAATGCAGCAGGTTGCAACTAGAGGAAAATAAAATTAGGCAAAACTTATAAATCAGTCCCTAAACTTAGCGCTTTTTCTAGAAATCAGTCCCTCTGAACTATTTTTCATTAATTCCACATGATTAAACGCCTAAACTCTGTTTATAAGAAAACTATGTTTGGCAGCCTTCTTCCTCCCTGCTGTCACTCACCAATATCATAATAAGCATCCGGAAACTCGCCGTAAGCGAGGAAGAATCGCAAAGCCTGGCGGCAGCGAGCCGGAGAAATTATTGTTATAGGTGTCGATCACCCCAGCGCCATGAGCCCGCCGGTGATATCGGGAAACTCACCGGAGAAGAAAAAATGTCAACCAATGCCTGGATACCGGCGAGAAAAAAGGTCAACCAGTTTAGTGCTCAGATGGACTGATTTCAGTTTTTCTTCAACTTTAAAATTGAAGATAAGTTTATGGACCTATCTGTTATGGGTCTTATTATTATTATTTATTTCCATATATGCATTTATTATGTCATAAGAGAGACGTCCTTATATGACGCATGATTTGTGTCGCGTCCTTTTTAGTCGTGTGTCCAAGTTTGTCGTTATTTCCTTTTTAGTGTTATTTCCTTTTTGGGTGTCGATTGTAAGTCCTATTTAAATGACCTAATGGGTCTTGTATCGGTATGCAAGAAATAAAGTCTATTTCCGAAACCCTAAAGAGATCTTGGAAGCTCTCTCTCTCGAGCACGGCCCGCTTAGGCAGACGCGGTCAAGGCTCCGTAGTATCTCCGCCTCTGTCATCTCCACCTCCGGCTACTCTTCCGGCGAACTCTGAGTCGTTCCGTAACAACTTGGTATCAAAGCGAGGTTCTCTTCGGCCAAAGCCGCTGTCCGACACCATCAGCTATGGGATCATCGTTTCCCAACAACATGGCTTTTCCATACGCCATCGATCGATCCCCTCATTCGAGCAACCCCTATCCATCGTCGGTCTTCAGTCGACAGTCCTCCCGCCGGCTTCCGTGCGCCCTGCAGTCCTCATTCTGCGGTTGCCCGACAAAAGCAGGCGTCTATCCTCTCTGCTCCCTGCTACAGCTCTGCCGTCAAACTAGCGACATCCTCCCGTCGGCGTCCGTGCGTGTAAGACCCGAACCTGATTTTGTATAATTATTTTATTATAGTTTAATATAAAAGAATTCCCCTATGATGAAATGAAAATCAGTGTTGATTCGACGTCGCAATTTAATTTGAAGTTTCGTGATTTCCGATGTTTTTGCGACGCTCGTTTCGTTTTCGATTTAAATAAGTATGATTAAGGCTTGGATTAAGCTAAGTTGGTTTAATTAAGCTTAAGAGGAGGATTATGAGATGATGGTGGCGAATGGTGGTGGCTGATTTATGATTTATGGAATCATATTTTGTATGGCTGTTTAAGATAGATGGTTAATGAGGTGGCAGGGCTAGCTGAGTGGGCTGGCTGTTTGGGTTAGCTGAACCTTGTTATGTTATGTGCTGGCCTCCTTCAGATATCTATTGATATATTATTAATATTATATTGCCTCTTAAGCGGTGGAATTTCTTTATCTTATTCCCGTACTGCTCCTCTACTCCTCTACTTGCCACCTGCTGTAACCGTGCTGCTCCTCTATTGCTGCTCTGTTCCTTCACTTGGTCGACAGCCTTGGGGCTTTGGGAGAGAGAGCTTGAGGCCTTCTCCTATTTGTGCCGCCACTCTTCTTGTGCCTTGTTGGTTGCTGGATTGGCTAGGTGGCTTGGACCTAGCTTTGTAAGCTTTCTTTCATTCTTTCCCCTCATTTACTACTTATTATTTTGCTATAAAGAAATTAGGGGATGGGGTTGTTGGCTGGATATGAAATCTGATTTGCATCTAGGGTTTTTCCCTCTTTTATTCTCTTATTTGGTTGTGAATTAGAGGGCTTTTATTCGTCTTGATATTGGGGAGATTACGTGGCTGTTTTTCCCCTGTTGTAAACCCTTTTACCCTAACTATTGCTGCTCCTATTTGCTGATTTCAGTCAGCTGGCTGTTGTTCCTCTTGGCCGGCTGTTTGGCTGGTGGTTGGCCGGCTGTTTGGCTGTTTCTGGGCTGCTATTTATCTTATGCTTAGTAACTATTTTTAGCTGAATTTGGACTGTAATGACAGCCCTTGGGGCTGCTGTTAGCAACCCTTTGTATTGTCATTATCAGCCCTAATCAAATGCCCACTTGAGATCTTGTATTGGCTGAATTTTGAGAAGTCTAGTGGCTGATTTTTGGGAGTTTCATGGCATTTAAATTCTGATTTTACACATGTCATTGGAGTCACTAGGCTTGTCCTTCCCTAGGCAACTCCTCGAGATCGTAGTTGTGTCCATCTTAAGGAATCTACTCGTAACTATTAAAGACGCAACCCTATAGTAAATGATTTACTTGATACTGCAAAGGATGGCGTCTGGAAATAGACGCGACGAGAATCCTGCGAAGGACAAGGATAAAGGAAGAGCTGCGGTGAGTCCTTACGGCTTTGATTTCGTATACATTCGAATATTTTGCTGAATATGAATTGCTTTGATATCGAATGTGGAAGAATGGAAATCACTGAAATGTATGAAATCGCTAAAAAGCTAAATATGGATTAGCAAGCGATAGAAATTCTGAGGGGAATTAAAACAATTATTTCCTATATTTATGAATGGAATAAAATGAATAAGAAAAGAAAAGAGTGCGTCGACGCATCGAAACACTAAGGGTCAGCCTAGTAGGGGGGGTAAGCTTCAGACTCCTACACCCAGTGGAGGGGTAGATCTCCCACGGAAATTGATACTGAAATGTCCAATTTAGGAGGCATGAGAGCCTGTTGCGCGGTTGAGCGCCCTAGAATGGACATTGATTTGATGGGCCCGGATATGTGATTAAGAATGACCCTCAGTATTTCGAGAGAACGAAAAGAAAAAAAGATAATTGAACATGAAAAAGAACTAGCATGAGCTATACGAACAGAATTAACAGAAATTACTCAGTTCTGTGCCCCCGTTTACTTTACTTGTCTACTTTCATGTTCATACAGTTTTTCAGATTTATATAACTGCTTATTATAGCTGACTCTTCGTGTTTTCCTGTAGGATGGCCGAAGAGGTAAGGATCTCACTTAGTTTTCTAAAACTAATTAGATGTTAATTTTCTTTTTAGGATCAGACCGCCAGCGTGCTAGGCCCCGCTAGAAGGAGACCTGCGGAGGATGAAAGGAAACAAAGGGAAGATACTTTTCGACAGAGGGTTAGAATGTATTTTAGTATTGTAAAGTTCAGTTTGATATGCACTTTTGTATGTTGGTCTTTCCTGTAAATATGGACATCATGTAAATTATGAGAATAAATACAAGTACTTTTATGTCTTTTAATGGTACCACTCCTGGGATCCGATTAACTGCATTATTTAATTGTGTAAAAACCTGCTAGAAGAAGATTTAAATTGTGGCGGGCTTCGGGCCGTTACAGTGCGCGCCTGCAGTCGCTCCGCTAGATCCGCGCTTTCCGCTAGACTCATTCAGTCGAGTGTCTTCAGTCTACAGTCTGTTGTGCGCCCGTGTCTTCAGCGACGCCATTTTCGTTGTCTGCATCGCCCCGTCTCCGCCTTTTAGGCAACGTCCCCTCTCTCCGCTTTTTTCCTATCTGACGTGCGCCTTCTGTTTTGGGATCGGCCCTTACCGTGGGGTGCATAGGAAATCATTTTTTCCTATTCTGGCCTGGCATCCTTCCATATTGAGCAGCTCACCCTTTTCTCGAGCCATCTTTCTTTTAATTTGCCTCCAACCACCCCTCAATAAACCACATTTTTACTTAATTAATCAATTATTTGATTAAATCCTCAAGCTCTTATACATTTTTAATATGGAAGACATCATTAGTTTTCAGGCTCTTGGTGCACGCATTATTGAGATTCTAATGTTGTTTGAAGAACTCTATAACAAACAACTCCGGGCCGCCAAGATACAGTCATCGCTTCCTCCGTCGGCCCCTGCTCCAGCGGTACCTCCGGCCACCTCGCCGCCAGATCCGTTCCTTCTGCCGATCGCCGCTCCTTCAATCGTCTTGCCGTTGTTGCGGAACACCGCTTCACCAGCCCCGCCAAAGACATTCCTTTCGCCGCCCATTTTTTCGACAGCACAGTCGATACTCGCTGACATCCCTGCCACCGCGACGTGCTATCAGACATTGTTCTGGCGGGAGATCAAGATACCAGAAGACTCGGCCAACCACAGCTTGAGGACAAGCTCAATTTGAAGGCCGGGAGAGATTTCATGGGTCTTATTATTATTTATTTTCATATATGCATTTATTATGCCATAAGAGAGACATCCTTATATGACGCATGATTTGTGTCGTGTCCTTTTTAGTCGTGTGTCCAAGTTTGTCGTTATTTCCTTTTTAGTGTTATTTCCTTTTTGGGTGTCGATTGTAAGTCCTATTTAAAGGACCTAATGGGTCTTGTATCGGTATGCAAAAAATAAAGTCTATTTCCCAAACCTTAAAGAGATCTTGGAAGCTCTCTCTCTCGAGCACACCCCGCTTAGGCAGCCGCGGTCAAGGCTCCGTAGTATCTCCGCCTCCGCCATCTCCACCTCCGGCTACTCTTCCGGCGAACTCCAAGTCGGTCCGTAACACTATCCCCAACCCACTGACTGACAATGGCAAGGTTGAAGATAAAGAGGCTGTCAAACAGAATTTAGGCGTTTAATCCTATGAAATTAATGAAAAATGATTCGGAGGGACTGATTTTAGTTACTTAATAAAGTACGAGGACTGAAATTATCCAAAAAAAAAAGCATGAGGACTGATTTCTAAACAATTGCTAAGTTTAGGAACTGATTTATAGGTTTTGCCATAAAATTATTCACAAAAGGCTGCAGCTGAAACCTGCAAAAACTTCTCATACTTTCTATACCAATAAAAAAGGAGTATTTACACTTAATACACTAAAGGACCAAATTAGACCTAATCGAATTCATTACTCTAACTCAAAATTTAAATGCAAAAATTTAAGATAGAGCAAGTATATCTGAAAAGAACTTATATTAAGAACACCTGAAAATTTTGATACTCCCACTGTTAGTATCAAAAATTTTTCTCTTTTGTTTCTTGGGTAGCTAACTTGAACCAAGGGATCCACACAGAGGTTGTCTTCTGATAGTGCCTGTAAGCGTCTGCTCGATCTTCTCGCTTCAGCATTCGTCGTTCGACGAGAACCGTGACATAGGCCAGACAAAGACTATTCGCAAGGGGCCCCGCAAACATCCATCCTTCGCCCACGTTCCAAGCAAAAACAGACAAGCCCCACCACCACAACTGCTCCCCAAAGTAATTCGGATGACGGGAGTAGTACCACAAGCCTTCGTTCAGGTTAGGCACCAGTCTGGCGCCTTTACGTTTCAGGATTTCATTTCTTTGCATGAAATTGTTGAGTTGTGTATCGGCGAAGAAGGCAATGGAGATTCCACTTAAGCATGCAGAAGTAGCTATAAAGTCCCAAAATCCCCAGGGTTTTTTGCTGGAGTGAATTGCATACAGTGGAAGGCAAATGCCAATCAGAAAGATCTGCCATGTAGAATAAACCGTTAGGCGTTAGGTTAATTTTGCTTTACATTAGGCGAACAAGTTTGTAGGTTTATGTAGAGAAAACATGCAAAAAAAAAAGATTATCAAGTAGAACTTGAAGCAGAAAAGTAGCCTTAAAAGCACTAAGTTGACTGCATTTGATGCTGAATTTTGTAGGAAACTATACATAAATTTGTTGGGTTGGTACGGATTCAAAGTGCGTCGGTTCTAGGAACCCGTCAAGGCCTTATAAAAGGTGCATGTCCTCTTATTTTTTTGTTGCAGCAGACCATGCAATCCAAAGATCCTGATGCGGAGCATAGGCGAGGACGAGCTTTGGGCTCATTCGGTGCTGATGTGGCGACTTACCATATATGGCGTGCCCGGATCGAGGATCCGACTCCGTGGATGCGTTCGGAGTCGTGTTGCGAGTCGATTTCATATATAACTTTGTATTTTTCGGTTATTATTTCATGTAGTTTTGGCGCCGCAACCAACGACTGATCATAGCCGTTGATTCCGGGTGCCCTAATCCTGTTTTCTTATAAATAGAACCTTAGGGCTGCTGCAATATGATTGCTGAATGTTTGGAGAGCTTCTTCCTCATTCCGGTGATCCCCTCCGCGGTGCCGACTCCGTGGAACCCCTTGGTGACGACTCCTTGGGTAAGTGACCTTTGTATCTTTGTGTTTCCTTGCACCCCTACCCAAGCCGCCCCTCCTCCTCCTTCCCCTCCACCAAAACAGCCCTCTTTTACTGCTTTCCCCGCTGTCCAGCCAGCCCCTAACAGCCGCAGCCCCCTTCCAGAACCCCGCCGTCAATCCCTCCAGTCATCAGCCGCCAGCCCTCCCCTGTCAACCCTAGCCGACGGCCCCTCCCAACAGCCCCCCTTCCGCCGCCCCCTGTCAAAACCCCAGCCGCAGCCCTCTCCCCTTCCTGTTTCTGCCGCCAACACCTACCCCACCACCTCCCTAACAGCCACCACCCCTAACAGCCCTCTTCCACCTAAGATCTACCCGGATCTGGGTATTACAGCCCAGATCCAGCCCCGTGGCGCCCCGATCCAGCCCCCCCGACATCCCTTCGACCACCCCTCACCCGATGCAGTCCGCCACCACCCGGAAACCTTTAATCTTCTCCAAAACTTCAGTTTTTTCCTAAAACTACAGCAGTCCTATTTTATTTGTGTTGTGTTTTGGATTGGAATTGGGTTGTAAACATTGTTATTGTTTGGAATATTACATGTTTGCTTGGATGTTCATTTTATTATAGTTATTTTGTGTCTAGATTAATCTCTAACTGCAGGAAGGAACTATTCGCCGCGCGCTCTTGCTTTGGCCCTCCTCGCGGAGGAAAGCCTAAGCTTGTTTGCCCTAATAAATTATTTGTGCCTTGCCGTGAATTAATTGCGCGTGGGATGGTTAAACTTATTATCTAATTACGATTCAACCGTCGGATTTGCATAACATGTATGGTTAGGTCGCGGATTTTCCGCCGCCTATTGATGCGGAGCATAGGCGAGGACGAGCTTTGGGCCCATTCAGGGCTGATTTGGCGACTTACCATATATGGTGTGCGCGGATCGACGATCCGACTCCGTGGATGCGTTCGGAGTCGTGTTGCGAGTCGATTTCATATATAGCTTTGTATCTTTTGGTTATTATTTCATGTAGTTTTGGCCCCGCAACCAACGGCCAATCATAGCCGTTGATTCTGGGTGCCCTAATCCTGTTTTCTTATAAATAGAACCTTAGGGCTGCTGTAATATGATTGCTGAATGTTTGGAGAGCTTCTTCCTTCATTCCGGGGATCCCCTCCACGGTGCCGACTTCGTGGAACCCCTTGGTGACGACTCCTTGGGTAAGTGACCTTTGTATCTTTGTGTTTCCTTGCTCCCCTTCCCTAGCCGCCCCTCCTCCTCCTTCCCCTCCACCAAAACAGCCCTCTTTTACTGCTTTCCCCGCTGTCCAGCCAGCCCCTAACAGCCGCAACCCCCTTCCAAAAATCTGCCGCCAGCCCCCCTTCCAGAACCCTGCCGCCAGCCCCCCTTCCAGAACCCTGCCGCCAATCCCTCCAGTCATCAGCCGCCAGCCCTCCCCTGTCAACCCTAGCTGCCGGCCCCTCCCAACAGCCCCCCTTCCGCCGCCCCCTGTCAAAACCCCAGCCGCAGCCCTCTCCCCTTCCTGTTTCTGCCGCCAACACCTACCCCACCACCTCCCTAACAGCCACCACCCCTAACAGCCCTCTTCCCCCTCAGATCTGCCCGGATCTGGATATTACAGCCCAGATCCAGCCCCGTGGCGCCCCGATCCAGCCCCCCCCCCCCCCCCCCCGACATCCCTTCGACCACCCCTCACCCGATCCAGTCCGCCACCACCCGGAAACCTTTAATCTTCTCCAAAACTTCAGTTTTTTCCTAAAACTACAGCAGTCCTATTTTATTTGTGTTGTGTTTTGGATTGGAATTGGGTTGTGAACATTGTTATTGTTTGGAATATTACATGTTTGCTTGGATGTTCATTTTATTACAGTTATTTTGTGTCTAGATTAATCTCTAACTGCAGGAAGGAACTATTCGTCGCGCGCTCTTGCTTTGGCCCTCCTCGCGGAGGAAAGCCTAAGCATGTTTGCCCTACTAAATTATTTGTGCTTTGCCGTGAATTAATTGCGCGTGGGATGTTTAAACTTATTATCTAATTACGATTCAACCGTCGGATTTGCATAACATGTGGTTAGGTCGCGGATTTTCCGCCGCCTATAGATTCGTCCTGCGTCAGATCCCTAGCTGCAAGGCGGCCTGGGTGCACAGTCAACGTGACCAGGTGGTGGAATTTGGTCCCTGCTCTGTTTCCAGACCTGCAGGCTTCAGGTTCTGCCTTAAGAGGAGCTTTTGGTTTCAGTCCTTGCCGGATTGAGTTCACCAATGTAGAGCTAGGGCAGTTCAAGTTATACCGATGGAGCGGGTGTTGAAGGAGACTTTTTTCGCACCGTATTACTTGGAGGTAGTTCGTAGCAAGGCTGCGCAAGATCAATTAGGTAAGCCATTGGGCGTGCAATTTTTACTTGTTTTGTCGTTTGTACAAGATTAATGTTGCATTTCCTTTCATCCATACTTTATGCAGTTAAAATATTTCTCTTACATGTGATCGTGTAGTTTTCTGCAACGCTGATTCTTAGAAAACCCATAATGTTTCTCCTACAAGTGGTATGATACGAACTCGAGAAAGACCCCGGCAAGGGAGGGGCCGGTGGAGGTAGGGAGAGGGAGGAGGGAGAAGAAAATAGTTAGAGGGAAGTCCTAAATCTCATACATCCAAAGATAACCCTAATGAAACCATATATCCCCCTTTATAACAGCATGGGTGTGAATAACATCAATCCGGTGTGCCAATAGAAACTTAAAGACAACCTACAAAATAAAGATAAGCACGCCCATCACGCGCCCTCAGTTTCTTCTGCTCCAGGTGGAATAGATGATGACGTCCTCCTATGCGTGTAGAGCCGCCACAGTGTCCATCGACATGCACGTCAGTAACAATGCCGCCATCTGGAAAATATGCCTTGTCATCAAGGCAGTAATCGACAAGAAGAGCTGATCACGATCGACCGAGGAAACCCATGGAGGCGCACAACACCGTTGATGAAGCTCTCCGCGACGGTGGCGGCGATGTAGGGATGGCGGAGGGGAATGAAGTGGCGTACTTGGACAGTCTGTCGACCACGACCAATATGCAAGTCGTACCCTTGCGAGCGTGATAGCAGGGTAATGAAGTCCATGGCCACGTCCTCCCAAATACGGTCTGGAATGGGTAGGGGCTGAAGGAGTCCGCCCAGAAACGTCGCTTCGTACTTGGCCTTCTGGTAGAATAGGAAGGCATCCACGAATGCATTGACCTGTCAAAACATGTGGGGCCAGTAGAGAGAGGCCGCCAGGCAGCAGTACGCACGGAAGGCTCCCGTGTGCCCTCCAGAGGGTGAGGTGTGGAACTCAGCGAGGAGGCGTGGAATGCTCGGGGACGACGGGGCAAGGGCGAGGCGGCCCTTGAAGAACTGGCGCCCCCCTACAAGTTACTATGGTGGATGAGTGGTGGTGTTGGCGATGAGCGCCATCCGGATCCCATTCAAAAAGGGATCGGTCTCTACTTCGTACTGGATGGTCGCGACGTCTTCCCACACAGGACGAGAGATAGTTGCTAGATCTGGAGTCTGGCTCTGACGAGAGAGGGCATCGGCCGCCCAGTTCGCCCTCCCCAGGCGGAACTCGATGGTGAAATCATAGCCCAGGAGTTTGGCGACCCACACTTGCTGGGCGGGCGTGGCGATCTTCTGCTGCAGGAGGTAGCGGAGGCTGTGGTGGTCGGTGCGAACCACGAACGGGCGGCCCAAAAGGTAGGTGCGCCAATGCTGAACAGCGAGAACGAGGCCCATGAGCTCATTCTCGTAGGCGGAGCGGCTACGAATGGTACTGGAGAAGTTGCGGCTGAAGTAGGTGACCGGTCGTCCGGCCTACATGAGGATGGCTCCCACCCTGGAGCTCGAGACGTCGCACTCCACGAGAAAGGGCTGGGAGAAATCGGGTATGGCCAACACCGGTCCGTGCACCAGAGCCTGCTGAAGGAGGCAAAGGCGGCGACGACCGCGGCCGACCACTGAAAAGGGCCCTCTTTTGACTTCTTCAGGAGCTGTATGAGGGGCCGAGCCAGCGCCCCGTACCCTTGGATGAATCGGCGGTAGTAGCCAAACAAGCCGAGGAAACCCGGGACGTCCTGCAGGGAAGTATAAGTCGGCCAATGGAGGGCCGCAACGATCTTCTCGTCCATAGCGACCCCGGGCCGAGATAGTGTGGCCAAGGTAGCTCACCTCTGCCACGCCAAAGGAACACTTCTTCGGGTGGAGCTTGAGATGATGGCACCGGATGGTGGTCAGAGTGAGGCAGATGTGCAGGAGGTGATCCTGCTAGGAAGAACTGTAGACCAAAATGTCATCAAAAGAACAAGGACGTGTCTGCGAAGTACCACCCTGAAGATGTTGTTCATCGTGACCTGGAAGGTGGTGGGAGCATTGGTCAGCCCGAAGGGCATGACCAGGAACTCGTAGTGGCCGTCGTGAGCACAGAAGGCGGTCTTGGCGACGTCCTCCGGACGCACTCGGATCTGGTGATATCCTGCTCTGAGATCCAGCTTGGCGAAGAGAACGACCCCGTGAAGCTCATCCAGGAACTCCTGAATCACCGGGATCGAGTACTTGTCCGGTACTGTGGCCTTGTTGAGCTCCCGGTAGTCCACACAAAACCACCAATTGTCGTCCTTCTTCCCGACCAGGAGGATTGGGCTGGAGAAGGGGCTCGCGTTGGGACGGATAAGGCCCCCCATCAGCATCTCATGAACCAGACGCTCGATCTTGTCCTTCTGCACATGGCCATATCAATAAGGTCATACCGACACTGCCGCAGTGCCAGGCTAGAGGGGAATGGTGTGATCGGTCGGTCGAGCTGGAGGGAGGCAGGTTGGGGCCTCAAAGATGTCGGTGAACTCGATGAGTAGATCCTGCAGGTCCGGAGGGTGCGAGAGAGGCCCCGCTATCGGACCGGAGATGGGCCAAAGCCAAGCGAACAAATCGACGTCGGTCGTCCGCTGGATCATGCGGAAGGAGACCGAAGAACCGAGAAGGGCGGAGTCGCCCACGAGGCGGCACGGCTGGTCCTCATGGAGAAACTGCATAATCATGGTAGCCCAATTGACCCGCACGTCACCCAGCGTGCAGAGTCATGCCACTTTGAGGATAGCATCGATACCGCCGAAGCCGAAAACATAAAAGACTAAAAGTACACGGTCACCGAGCAGGACCCCACGAAAGAGAGACGGCGGTGCAACATCCCTGGGTCGTCCGACGACGCCCATCGCCCAAGCAGACTGTAAAATCAGGGGAGGGCACCAACGGAAGTCGAAGCTGATGTGTCAACTGTGTGGAAAGGAAGTTGTGGCTCGCACCACTGTCCACCATGATGATGATGGGACTATCACATAGCGTGCCCGAATGTTTCATGGTCTGGGGTCCCGAAATCCCTCCCACAGAGAAACAAGGCAACTCCAAGCGGTGGTGTCCAAAGGTCCGTCCCCCACGGAGAGTTCGAGGGCCTCGAAGTCCATTAAGGTAACCTCCGGGTCAAAGTCGACAATGATGGCATGGAACTCCTTGACGGAGCACATATGCGTGGGAATTAGGGCTGGCAGAAGCGGAAGCACATGCCCTTGTTGCGGAGGTCATTGTAGTCACGGTTGGAGATGCGCAGGGGGGGCGGCAGGCAGACGGGCTGGTTCTCCCAAGGGCGGCCGCTGAGGAGGCGCCGGTGTGGATGGCCACCATGGTGGCCGACCCAGGTGGTGGCCGGCCGCAGGGGCAGGTGGTCGGGGGTAGAGGTCGGCCTCCACCAGACGCGCCATGTCCAGGGCGTCGGAGACCGTCCGAGAGTGGTGCGTGCGGAGACGGGAGCGGGTGTGGGGACGCAGGCCTTCATGAAGAAGCCCAGGTAATGATAGGACGACAGCCCGGGGATGTGGGTGACCTGGGCGGCAGACTCATCAATATAGCCGTCCAGGTCGGCGGTCTGGCGGACGCCGCAAAGCCGCTCGATAGCGGAGCCAAAATAGCGGGTGTCGTGTCGCCTGATCATCTCCTGCTTGAGCTCGGGCCAGGAGAGAAACTGGTTGGATTGTCATAGCCACCGGGCCCAGTGAAAGTCCGTAGCCGTCCAGACCAATTATAACAGTGGATAACTTATCCTGCTTCGGGGTGAGGTTAGAGGGAATGTCTAGGGAAATGGCGGAACGGCCCGGAAGGGGCGAATGGGCAATCTCGGGGGAAGGGTGCGGCGGTGCCGCGCCGCGGAGGGATCCCTCATCCTCGGGTGAGCCGAAGCCAGGAGTAGCGAAGGCGGCAACCGATGCTTGGACGAAGTCGATCTTGGAGTGGAGGGCAAGGAGAGAGACATGCATGGAGGCGACGAGTTGCTCTGAGCCTCCAAACGACGACTTAGTGTGTCGGCAGGGCTGCAAACGAGTCGAGCTCATCGAAAAAAGTCGGCTCGGGCAAGCTGTTTTGTTTTAGCTCGAGCTCGACGAGCCCATGTTCAATGGGCTCAAGCTCGAGCTCGACGAGCTTGGTGAGAGCAAACCCTAAATTAAAATTTTTAAAAAAAAAATAAATATATATAAATACATATAATAAATATATTAGTATAATAGTATTATTAATATCTATATTTTATAATACATATAATAAATTAAAAATAATTAAATAAAAAAAGCTCGCGAGCTCATGAACAAGAGGTATTAGGCTCGAGCTCGGCTCGAAATAAAGCTCGAGCTCGTTGAGCTCGACATGCTCGAGTTCGAGTCGAGTTTTTTTCGAGGCGACTCGTCGAGCTCTCGAGCAGGCTCGACTCAACTTGCACCCCTAGGCGTCGGTGGTCGCATCCGGAGGGAGATCACCGGCGAAGCGAGTGTTAGGGGCCATTCCAGTGGCAGTCTAGGGCGAGCAGCGAAGTGGCGCCGTAAGGAAGGCTGGAACGGAGGCGAGCAGAAGAGCAGAGACGATGCGGTGTGGGGACGAGCAGTAGGACGACGGCCTGCGTTCGTTGTAGATGCGGCGCGGAAGTTTTGGACGCGGATGGAGACGCGGCGGGGACGCAGGCCAGGAGAGGGTGACGCGGGCGGGGCGGGATAAGCGAGCGGAGATTACACGTGGCCGGACGACGAGGAACGAAGCACGGACGGCGAGGGCAGCGGGCGGTGAGGCAGGATCGGACCAAAATGATACGAACTCGAGAAAGAACCCGACAAGGGAGTGGACGGTGGAGGTAGGGAGAGGAAGGAGGAATCGAGAAGAAAATAGTTAGGGAGCAGCCCTAAATCTCATACATCCAAAGATAACCCTAATGAGCCCATACATCCCCCTTTATAACTGCAGGGGTGCGCATAACATTAGTCCGGTGTGCCAATAGAACAATAAAGACAACCTACAAAATAAAGATAAGCACGTCCATCACGCGCCCTCGGTCTCTTCAGCTCCAAGTGGAATAGATGTTGACGTCCTCCTACGCGTGTAGACCCGCCACAGTGTCTCATTGATGTGCACGCCCGTAACATGGTATCAGAGCATCAGGTTCCGATACACAACCGATTGAAAATTCATGTTAAGGTTTGGGTTAATAGTAAACGACGACAAGGTCTAGTTTATATCTTCGCAAATTTGATTCTAAATTAACCAGATCTCTTGGAGATGTTGAATGTCCACGATGAGATAAACGCCGCCCTAGACATGTATTCACTACAGAAATTTGACGGCCGAGGCAATTTTGGTTTGTGGCAGATTAACGTCAAGGACCTGTTGGTGCGGCAGGGTTTGCTACAAATACTACATGGACGAGCTAATTTGTATGTGGGTTTGAAGGATGAAGACTAATTGGGAATGGACGAGTTTGCCACGAGCACCATCAAGATGTGTTGCTCAAACATGATATTCAATGTTGCGGATGAGGAGACTACAATTGGTCTTTGGGGGAAGCTGTAGCGGTTGTACATGGCGAAGTCAATGACTAGAGGCCGCTACTAAAGCAACAATTCTATCGACTGAGGATGCAAGAAGTTGGCAACCAACAAGAACACTTCAATGTAATCAATGGACTTTTGAGTCAATTACACGTGGACGACATAAAAATGGAGGAAGAAGATAAGACTCTACTGAATGGTCTTGATCCACACTACTCGACAACCAAGACCGAAATGTTAGCGAGTCCTGCCCTGCAAACTGCTAGTGTGTACCACTGCCTGACCAAAGCTGGAACAGCCAGTACTCCTACTCCTGCTCTACATATTTCCTCTGGAGAGTCAACGGCTCTTGCTTCTCGGGGTGGAAGGGGGACTAGTCGTGGCGGCCGCTCTCGCCGGGGTCGTGACACCGACACGAGACATTGCACCCATTGTGGGCGTCAGGGCCATACGAAGGATACTTTTTGGGCTGTTCAAGGGAAGCTTGACTGGGCCTCCAAACCTCCTCTATCATCTCGCTCTGCGCATAATGTTGACTCCACTGCTACATTTGGACCTCTAAGGACGGTTGAAATACCTGAGGAAGAATATCGTCGCCTACAGGCCCTTCAGATTGAATCTTCGACTCATAGTGTTGTTGTGGCACAAACCGCCCAGCCAGTATGCACTTATCAGCGTCCTGTTCGGTGGCTGGCAGATTCAGGCGCTTCAGATCACCTTACTAGTACCTCAGGTATGTTACACTCTTACAAACCTCATATTGGACCTTCAATTACGGCTGCAGATGGATCGACAGTACCCATTGTTGGGTTTGGCAGCTATGATGTGACACCTGACATGACTTTGTCCTCGGTTCCTCATGTTCCCCAATCTGCTTACAACTTATTGTCAATTAGTAATCTTACTCGTGACTTAAACTATATTACTACCTTCACATCTTCTGGTTGTACTTTTCAGGAACAGTCGACGAGTCATATTATTGGTAAGGGAAAGCTAAGTGGTGGCGTTTACGTCCTGGATGAAGTCTCTCCTCCTGCTTGTTTTGCTGCCTCCACCAAGTTCTTGGATCTTCACTATCGCCACGGTCACCCATCTCTGCATGTCATGCGTCGTTTGTATCCTGAGTTTGGGAAAGTTTCCCATCTGAACCGTGAGTCTTGTTTTTTTGCTAAACTCCACAGAGTTAGCTATGTTCCTCGTCTTGAAGTTCGTGCTACTGCACCTTTTGATTTACTTCATTCTGATGTTTGGGGACCTTGTCCTATCCCTACATTGTTAGGACACAAATATTATGTGATGATTTCTCACGTATGACTTGGGTGTACTTAATGAAAAATCGTTCTGAGTTACCATCTATTTTTCAAAATTTGCGGAATGAAATATTTACTCAATTCTCTATTCGCCTTAAGTGTCTTCGTACTGATAATGGTAGAGAATACTTATCGCAGTCTGTCTAACTTTTTCTCCGACAAAGGCATTATACATCAGACAAGTTGTCCTGATACCCCCCAACAAAATGGTGTGGCCGAAAGAAAAAACTGTCATCTCCTTGAGGTCACCCGGGCCATCCTACATCATAAACATGTACCCAAACACTTCTAGGGTGATGCAGTACTTACCGCTACTCACCTTATCAATCGTCTTCCCACTCATATTCTTCAGGGGGAGACACCCTACCATACTCTGCATCCTGACCACTCTGGTCCCTTCCTACCTCTACGAATCTTTGGGTGTGTTTGTTACTTTCGGGATGCTCGCCGCTCTGTCTCTAAACTTGACCCTCGCTCTTTGAAATGTATATTTCTTTGATATTCGCGTACTACTAAGGGATATCGTTGTTATTCTCCTGACCTCCACAGATACATAATATCATCTGATGTTGCGTTTCTGGAATCTTAGTCTTACCTTCCGCGTGAATCCACACCTCCTGATCCTTCTCTTGATTCTATTTTGGTTCCTCGTCCCGAACCAGTTGTTCTCTCACCAGAGGACCTCCTGTGTCCCCATTGGGGACAAGTTTACTCTCGTCGTCCCTTTTCTGATAGTACATTAGCGCAACCACATCGGTCTCTCTCTTCTCCTGATAATACGTCGATTGTTCCTCAGGAAGCCTCTGCTAGCGTGCATGTGGATCCATTGCCAGTCAACCAGGACCTACCCATTGCGGTACGGAAAGGAAGTCGGGCTTGTCGGGACAAACCTCTATTTGTTAGTTCTTACCAGGGATTATCGGTTTCTCATACTGCGTTGCATTCCACTATGGATCAATACCACCTCCCATCTACTGTTGCGGATATCAAAGCTCATCCTAGCTGGGCGACTGCTATGCAAGATGAGTTGCAGGCCGTTCAACTTAACCACACGTGGGACTTGGTCCCCTCCATAATTTCCTCTATTCATATCCTACTCTCACTTGCAGCCTCTCACCAGTGGCCCTTGCACCAATTGAACATCAAGAATGCCTTTCTTCATGGGTCTTTGGACGTAGAGGTGTATACGGAACAACCTCTTGGGGGACGGAGAGAAACAAGGTATGACATCTCAAGAAGTTGCTATATGGATTGAAGCAATCCCCTCAAGCATGGTTTTCTCGTTTCTGATCTGTAGTCACTCAGTTTGGACTTACCAAGAGTACGAAAGATTCGTCTCTCTTTTATCAGAATTCTCCGGCATGGACTGCCCTATTAGTGGTATATGTCGATGATATTGTTATCACAGGCAGTGATTCTGAAGGGATTCTAAACCTCAAGACATTCTTACATTCTGACTTCCAAACCAAGGATCTAGGCTCTTTGTGGTACTTCCTCGGCATTGAAGTTGCTGATTATGCTAACATCATCTTTATTTGTCAGTGCAAATATGCTCTCGATCTCCTATCTGACCTTGGAATGTCTAATTGTGGTCCTATGGATTCTCCTCTTGAACCAGGGGAAAAGAGTCTTCATGTTGAAAGTATACCGTCCATAAAAGTTTCGAAGAGCAGTTGAAAAACTGAACTACCTTACCATGACTCGTCTTGACATTGCATGTGTTGTAACTTGTAAGTAAGGTCAGTCAGTTCATGGTTGCTCCAACTATCTCTCAGTAGGAATCTGTGCTCTGAATCGTCAGATACACAAGGATCCTAGTCTCGGGATATGGTACAAGAATCGAGGACATTCAAATATAGAGGCGTATTGTGACTCTGACTGGGTAGACTGCTTAGCCACTCGAAAGTCAACCACATGGTCTACTATCTTTATGGGCAGAAATCTTATCTCATGGAAAAGCAAAAAACAAAATACAATTGCCAGATCGAGTGTTGAAGCGGAATATCGGGCAATGTCCCACACTGTTGCTGAGATCATGTGGATCCGACAGACTCTTTGTGAAAACGGGTATCCAGTGCAAGATCTCACTCCTCTATGGTGTGACAATCAAGTTGTGATACAGATAGATACTAATCCTGTGTTCCATGAACGCACAAAACACATAGAAGTTGACTGTCACTTTATAAGGGAAAAGTATGAAGGACTTATTTCTCTAAGTCATGTGAAGACCAGAGATCAAGTCGCAGATATTGTTACCAAGGGAGTTACAGGTGTTAGAATGAACTTTATATGTAACAAGTTAGGTCTGGGTAACTCCCACGACCCAACTTGAGGGGGAGTGTTAGATATGTTAGTACCACATTGTTGTATTATGTATGCATGGTCTCTTCATTCTATATAAATAGACCTTGGACCTCTACTGGAGGTATCAAGTCTTCTAAACTCTTCTAACACATAATATCTACTCAATTTATTTTTAATGTCTTGCATTGTCTACCCAAAGTTTCGCGACCTTTGTTACCTCAAGGATATCGCTTGAGATCAAGGATTGGCGAAAGCTCGCGGATACTCTAGGGTTCTCACAAGGACCCTCATGTTATCATAGGTGCTCGTAGGCGCTAGCGTCGTGCTTGCAGGCGCTCAACTATGCTCACACACATTTTTGTGTTCACTGGCACCTTATTCTAACACTTCAATAACTGTTTTTTATGTTATATTTACTTAGTTTCTTTTCTTTACCTACTCATTTGTGGTCGGGCAGCCTTTTTCTATGTAAACTGTCCGTCTGGCCCAGGGATAGTATAAATATGGGGTGAACAGTGCTTTGATGGAGGATGGAAGTCAGACCTAGAAATAGCCTAGCACTCGCAACTCTCGGAAAAGTGCTCACAAGCTCCTATCTTGTACTTACGGAAGGACCTCAATTGTATATAACCCGGTGTAACTGATAACATCAAATATGTGACACATTCTCTTCATTGCACCCCTACTTTGCATTGATTATCTATGTATACTTTTATGTCATGATGATGAACTTACAAATTATTTTGTGATTTTATGATAAGTTATTGATGAAGGTGCATAGTGGAGTAATTGAGAGTAATTTGGAGCTAATGGAACCACTTGGAAAGAAATATGAGCATTGGCAAAGGCAAAGGAGCAAGAATAGGAAACACACGCACAAAACACACTTTAGCGCGTCAAAAAGCACGGTCGCTAACCGTTCTTGTGTTTTGGTTGGATGAAGGAAAGGAAAACACATGTCTAACTGCAAGCCCGTGTGTCATAACCGTGCGCCTGTAGTTCAATATGAACATACGACTGTGCGTTCTTCAAGAGGCATGCCTGTGCATTTATCCACACACCCAGGCGTTTTCCATGTTTCTCCACTTTTCCGACATTTCATGGCATCTATTATTGAAGAATAGTCATTCATTCCCCCTCCTTCATAAGTTATATCAGAAATAAGCTGCTGATCCAAGCTCAGGCTTACTCACTTACTCAGCAGCACCTATTAGGCCCAAGTTTTACACAGGCATACGGGGAGAGGAAGAGGAAAAGGTAGATGCCCAAGAAACAACAGGCCTATCTAGCAAAAGTATTCTAAAGTTGAAAGAAAGGCACATAAATAGACGAAGAAATTGTATGCTCCTGATCCTCGCTCTGTGGGTATGTCTAACAGATTTTTTGACGTTAAGCCAAGCACTAAGGAGCCAGAGCCTTAAATGTGTCAAACTCTGAATGGAAGAATTGAAGAGATCAATGAAGCCAACAAGCTTGAGTTTGAAGCTTCCCAGAAAGCAATTGAAAATAAGAGGAAGAAGTTTATAGTTGATCTAACGATGGGCTAGAAGAAGGAAGACTTTCTGAATCCTGAAGGTAAAAGATTTTTCGATGTTGGCACTTGTACTGCTAAAAATCATGAGGCCTTTGTTGTTCAAGCCTCTGAACACAATGCTAAGGAAGGATTAGATTTTGGAGAAGATACATATATTAAGTACAAGAGGACTAAGCTTGAAGGTCCATCTTTTGTGAAGTCCAGGGATGCTCTTGTTTTGCACCATGGCGCTCCTCCTAAACCACTTGCCCAGATAGGGTTATGTCGAATTGCATTCGACATACAACTCTTTTCCGTCGAATTCTTCTCAGAGCATGAATCATCGCCAAAGTTTAAGTATAAGAAGACATATGTTGATCTACATTCAGAGTGCGGAGCACAGCGCATATTATAATGAAGTAATAGAGTCGCACGACATTTTCTAGTCAATGTCTAAATAATATATGAAGAAGGTAGAAATCATATTGAAGCCGCGTACAAGATCCGTGCATACAATCGTGCGTGAGTAAATCGGCACGACCGTGCGTTTTCTGCAAAAATGAAAGAGATCTGAATTTGATCATGCGTTTTACGTATGATCTTGCAATCAACATAATAACTTCTAATCTAAGTCGTGGATCTCAATCCAAAGCCCTGGAACTACGTATGGAAGATGGGAAGGGCTCATTTCGTGGCTTGAGCAGCTAGGAGAAGGAGGAGAAGGAAAATGGGAGATCTTAGGCCCCCTTCGTTTGGGCGGAATAGGGGGTAGGAATTGGCCCCCCAATTCCATTTTCGCTGTTCGGCGGCCTAAAAGAGCGATCAGAATTGGAATTCATTTCAATTCCATAGGAATTGAAATAGCATAATTTCTTCCCTCGCCAATTCCGACCTCCTTAGGTAAGACTTGCCAATTCTGCCCGCCCCTCCCCCCTTCCCTGTTCTCGCGACCTACACGCAAATCCATGTTCTCTTCTGCTTCGCTGGTGCTTTCCTCTTCCCGCTGCTCCCGAGCTTGACTTTCCCATTTGTTTCCGGCCGAGAGCATCGATCTCAAGCTAAAGGCTTCTTCTCCTTCAGATCGCCGACAGTCTCGCCACTGTTAGGATTTCTTTCTCGGGTTTTTTTCCATTTGACGCCGGCGAAAGTTTCTCAGTTCTGTCTCCTTCGCCGCCTAATTTTCCCGATTGGTTCTCAAAGCCGAGAATCAAGGCAATTTTCCTTTTTTTTCATTTCCCTATTATTGGTGTGAAGAAGAATAAGCATATGGATTTTAACCTAGCTCGTGAAATATTTGAATAACTTTCCATCTACATGACTAAGCCCTACTATATTGTTTCTCTACATCAAATTATTACTCTTAAGTGGTAAAATAATTTCAATCTATTAGAAATTAATGGTAGAGTTTGTATGATATATGCGTTTAAAGTTGTGTAGAATTTTTTAAAACAGTTCAATTCATGTATAGAAAATATTTACTTGCATGCAATTATTTAGTTTAGAAATGTAATATTGTCATGTGTAAATCTAAATGATACTAACATTTTCAAGCAAGTGACACACACATAACACAACTCCAATTCCTGTACAACTGAATCATTGCCTATATCCGAACAACAGAATTGTCAATTCCAATTCCTGTGCTTGACTGCAGTCAAACAACATAATTGAAATTGTCTCAAAGGAATTGAAATTGAGTCAATTCCTATCTCTCAATTCCTTTCGAACAAACGGAGCCTTAGGGTTCTTTGGAGAAGATTCCGCCATTGTTGGGGCCTAGAAGGTTTGATTGTAGGGCTGGGCATATTATTCGAAACTCGAAAGTTGCTCGAAATCGCTCGAACATTGAGCCGAATCGGAATCGATTAAAATTGATTTGACTCAATTTGACTCGAATCACATTTCGGGTCAATTTTGAGTCAACCCTGAATCGCTCGAAATATGATTCGAAACAACTCGGATTAATTAAAAATATTATGTATTTATTAATATATTATTATTACAAAATTTAAAACACTAAATTTTAAACATAGAGTAAAGTATTTAAGTGTTTTACTTGCTAATTTAGAGGTTGCCCGATTTAATTTTGAGCAAACTAGGAATAAAGAGAAAAATTGCTCGGCTCGAAATTGAGCAATTTCGAATCGAGACGGCTCAAGTCGATTTTGAGCCGAGTCTAAATCGCTCGAAATCAACCCAATCCGATTGATGATCCTTCGCCACCAACGCATAGGAAATCTCTCTGCGCTCATTCTTTACTCGCTTTCTTGAGGCTTTTATGGTCGGGAAGGAAGGAGTGAAGGTAACGGTCTTTTTCTCCATGGGTTTTAGGACTCGATTTCTTGTATGCTTGCTTTGATGTGATTTTTGGTACCTCATTCTCACTAATTAGTGGAATGAAGAGGGTCAAACACTTCGAAGCAACGAGTCGTGGGATTGCGTCCTCGTCATGCTTAGTTTGAATATGCTTGATGCTAAATTTCAAGCGATAAGGCATTGTGGTGAAGCTGAGGAATCCTTTTTGGCGGATCCGGTGATGTTTGTTTGCAATGATCATCTAGAAGTCACTTGGACATGTTAACATATAATTATTCGTATATGTGAAAGTGTTCTCTTGCGGGATGTGAATCGGGTATGATCATAGCCATGGGAATCCCTCATAGGAATTGGGGATTTTGTGGATTTACACCGATTTGAGGTATTTACCCCGCAAAGGAATGTGATGGTAACAAGAATAATGGATATGATTTGATGATCGTGAATAAGAAATTATCCGTGGCTTGAATGTTGAATTTGATTTTCATGACTAGTGGTGTTGGGTACTAACCCCGATTTGAGATAGACTCGTGATAGGATAATAATGTGTTATGTTGATGGCGGTGGTGAATTACTAATCATGAGAAATGATCTTAGTTGTTGATAGACTCCCCGTGATGGAGTGTAATGGTCTTGATTGTTGGATTGAATCAATGTTCTGAAATATTATCTCCAATATGTGATAATTTCCCTCTAGTGGGATGTCGATATCTTTGTAAAAATTTTGGATGTGAAACCAATGGGAAATGAATAACCCCCATGTGAGATGAATCTCTAAAGTGGATTATTAATGTCTTGTGACATATAAGCACACATTGTGAAGATACCCATGTTATGTTGGGTTTGTGCTTGAGTATGATGTAGTGCCATTCGTTGGCTTTGTGCATGACTGATCATGTAGGACCCTATTGAAATGATTAGAAATCTACCTGGAGTGCATGGTAGATTCGATGGCTGTATAGTATGATTGCTTATAAGCATATCTATGTTTATTATTGATGAGATACCAACCAAGACATAACAGTTGTAGGTTGAGAAATTATGAACGCAATCAATGACTAATGGTCGCGATACCTAAGTTCTAGAGTGATGAACTAGATGCGTAGCATGTTTGATTAATGGCGAGCTTGTGTATGTGATTGTGGTTGATGAAAATGGGAAAAGGTAAAGTCGCACCCGCATCGTGTAGTTCGACGGGAAACAGACCTTTTGGTAAGCCGATGTTTATATGGTGATCTGAGCAACGAGATGAGGAAGAACTAAACCTGCACCATGCAGTTCGGTATGATGCGACTCCTTTTATATGTTGTTTGACATGGGAGAGGTCATGAATCTAGCATGATCGTCCGGACTTGTAAATGCTCAGATGTGTATTTGAGGTTTGTAGACCCTATGACTTGGGTGCCCATAAGTCAGGCGTGATCGTCCGGACCGGCAAATGTCCAGGTGTGTATTAGGGGTTTGGATACTATATGATTTTGATTTCATGAGTGCATTGTATATGTCGTAAGGATGGTGATTGGGTCGTACAATAAAGGAATTATTAGTATGATCCCCGATTGTCTTGTTAGGTGGCGCCATGAGTGCGATGATTGTTAATTGCTTGTTATGGTTACAGTAACTTAGGACATGGTAGTCTGCTACTATGAGCACTATTTTAAATGTCCTACAACATGTCTGACATGTCTGATTATGTCCTTCTGTAAAATATAGGCTGACATATCTGATTTTTTCGATATATCGCCCGACACGACTTTTGAACATATCGTCCATTATTTTACTTTTGTTATATTAGCAGACTAACAATATATGTTTAAATCACCTATATATATTATATTATGTATGTTTAAATTAAATAAATTTTTTATTTCATTTTTTTTACATTTTATTTTTACAACCAATTTTATATAATTATTTTACACAATTTTCTTTATTTCATATTATAAAAAAGTTAAAAAGTCTCAATTTGTATTTGTTAATAATATACATTTATAAGATGGAAAGATTTATAATCAATCAAGGATTTTTAACTTTTAAATCTTATTTATTTGTTATAAATTGTGTTATCGAAATAAAATTATTGTTAGTAATATATTATTACTATTAAATATATTTTACAATGTATCATTTTGTATTTGTTAGTAATATTTTATCTTGGATACTTTCGAATTTATTTTGGGATATGCATGACACATTCTTCAATTATTTGTTATATGATTTTTTTTACTTTTAAAACATATAATTATAATTAGTCTGCATCAAAATATATTTTTTAATTATAAGATATGAAAATCTGATATTTTAAAATATCCCCAACATGTCTCCGACTTCCGACATTAAACAACTCAATCCGGCATGTCGTCGATATCCGATATTTACAACATTGACTATGAGTAAAGTGCATGAATATGACATTCATTCTTTAACTCTTATGTGCATAGTAGGCTCTCTTTACTTATTGCTCAACATAGAGACGTTTTGATGTCTGTGCCACCTTACCTTGTTGAATGTTTACCGTTTTATTTTGTATATTACGATGTGCTGATTTGCAGGGATTTGTACTCCCAGTGATTTGCTAGGATGCCCCGGGGGGAGGGGGTTGTTACACAGTTTATGGTCAGCACCAACAAACCCTTATTTTCCGCATATTCGTAATTGATTGCAGGGGCTTGCGTGTGCTTGGAGTTGGGTGCTGTCAAATAAAGAAATAAAGCCGAATGTTTTAAATTGTTGTAATTCATGTATTTTCATTTTTATGAGGCTATGATTAAAGATAGGGCGCAATGGCGACAAAGGATCCATATAGCCGACCCCACTATGGTGGGATAAAGGCTTGAGTATTGTTGTTATTGTTGTCATGTATTTTCATTTTTGATGTATTGGGCATGTGTGCCCCAAAGCAATGTATTGTACATTTGTATAAATATAATAAGGTATATTAAACAATGTAATAATCGTGGACTTTGTAGATA
Organism: Dactylorhiza incarnata; assembly: GCA_033032865.1. NCBI lineage: Eukaryota > Viridiplantae > Streptophyta > Magnoliopsida > Asparagales > Orchidaceae > Dactylorhiza > Dactylorhiza incarnata. The sequence goes on along the minus strand of JAWHQI010000469.1, from coordinate 942,676 downwards.
TGTGGACACTCCTTACTAGTGATATTATATGTTTAGCTTCCGCGTAAGTTTGTGCACACTCTGAGATTGTATAGTTGATTGCTTATCACATCTATTTGCATAAGTTGTATGGCGTGGGTAGGTGGAGTGTTACATTATTCACCCCTTAAAGTAATCTAAGTTAATGTTCTCAACATATTCCACACTTACACGAGTTATTACCACAGTGTTATCAGAGGCTATAGTATGATGACAGGGCGAATACTTGTCTTGCCAAGGTTGTAAATATCAATATCGGTAATATGTCAAATTTAGTTTTTAAATGTCAGAGGTCGAAGACATGCTGAGGATATTTTAAAATATTAGATTTTCATATCTATTAAATAATACAATTATTTATATATATATAATATAATTATACGTTCTGAAAGCAAAAAAAATTAATATAATATGTAGATGAATAACGAGTGTATATCCTAAAATAAATGAGTATCCAACATAAAATATTATTAACAAATACAAATAGACATGATAAAATATATTTAATATTATACAATAATTTTATTTTGATAACAATAAAATTTATAGCAAATACAGAAATTTTCAATACTATATATCCTTGATTGATTTTAAGTCTTTTCAAGTTTAATATATTTTAAAATAAAAAAATAATCAACTAATAAATGTGTTGAATTTTTTTTATCTTTTTTAAAATATAAAATACATAGTGTGAAATAATTATATAAAATTAAGTATGAGAATAAAATATATTAAAGAGAAATAAACAATAAGATTAATCAATTTACACATATATAATATAATGCATATGGGTGATTTAAATATATAGTGGTAGTTTACTAAAGTAACTTAAAATAAAATAGCAGACAATATGTTCAAAAATTGTGTCGGCTAATATATCAAATAAAATCGGATGTCAGCAATATATTTTACGAAAGGACAACCTATTTTTTTAGAAAAAAATGTAGTTTTCCCCTCAAATTGACATATTGATGGACATGTTAGATATGTCGGAGGACATTTAAAATAATGCACCTTGGTGAAGAACGGATTTTTATGGGGATAAGTGGATATGACCGTCTTCAGGGAGCTCCATCGTGCCTTTGTCAACGCACATGTTCTACACCTCCCCGACTTTATGCAAGAGTTTCAGGTAGTGTGATGTCTGGGGGAATGGCAGCAACATCGCACTACAGCAAGGGGGGCATCATATTGCATATCTCAACAAGAAAGTCATTCATCATCAGAAGCTTTCTGCTTACGAGCATGAGTTTATCGGTATGGCCATGGTAGTGCAGCATTGGAGACCTTACCTTTGGGGACATACATTTCTTATACGGACAGATCACTCCAAGCTTGAAATTTCTCCTAGAGCAACGACTCAATACCATTCCACGACAGCGATGGGTGAACAAACTACTGTGCTTCGATTTCGAATAGAGTACAAAGCGGGGGACCTGAATTGCGCGACAGATGCCCTATCTTGCAGGGATCACCCAAGGGAGGCAATCTTTTCCATTTCACAGCTTATATCTAAGTTGTTCACTACCCTTCACAATGAGATATTGGATTATTCTGTGCTCTCGGAGTTGGGCAACTGCATCAGTGAGGGGGTAATGCCCCATATTGGGCCACTACGAATGGTCTCATCTTGTACAAGGGCAAGGTAAACTTTGCTTTGACATCACCACTCACTACAACCAGGAGGGTATACATGGCATGGGCCATGAAGGGGTACACAAAACCCTTCGGCGCACCTGGGCGGAATTCGCTTGGAAGGGGCTCAGGAGGCGAGTTCATGAGCTCATTGTCAAAAACAAGGTTTATCACCCTGTTGGTCAGTCTATTACATTTGTTACATGTAACGACCAAAATCGGGACCGATGTCTTGATGGATTTAGTGGAGTGGTTACCTACATAGAATAGGAATTTGGTCCTGGTGGTTGTCTACCAATTCTCAAAGGGCACGTATTCCATGCCACTGGCCCACGCTCTCACAGTGGAAGGCACCTCACATGTTTGTTTGAGTGGGGGTTTCAACGGCATGGCCTCCCCAAAGGCATCATTTCCAACCACGATGAGGATTTCACAAGATGGTTCTAAATAGAGATCTTTGCATTCAACGACACCCAAATTTGCCCTTTCCTCAACTAACCATCCGCGCTTGGATGGGCACACTGAAGTCGACAACTGCACCGCTGAGATGTACCTTCGATGTATTATGAGGATTGCCCTAAGAACCGGGTGTGCTGGTTTCTTTGGGTGCAGAATTGCTTCAATACCCCTTAAAGCACATCCCTGCAGAAGACTCCATTCGATCATACACCGAGAGATCCTCCATGCCTTTGGACATTGTGGAGGCTCCACCATGATGGATGAAGACGATCGCGAACACCTGACTCACGTTCAGATAGATACTAGCCGCTGCTAGATACCGCCTATTACAAGCCCAAACGTGTATGGATAGAGCTTACAATCGCGAGCACTGTGAGCTTTTCTTTGATCCCAACGAATGGGTGTGGTTGCAGCACCACCCTTACCGCTAGACTTCGGCCTTGAAGGCACCATATTTGTGTAATGCAAAATTAGTTTTCTCTGTGCTCAAGGATCATTCATTTTATATACCTATTTTAGAACAAATCGACTCTAACCATCAACAGAAATCAGAGAAAATATTCAAAATTTGCTACTCGGAATCAGAGATAAGCTCACTTGATTCCAACAGGAAAATAAAAAATCTAGTAGGAATTTTCTCAAACACCTTGAATAGAGGAAACTCTATCATAATTACAAGCATTCACATTGAACACTTTCCAGTAAGATCATGAACAGAAATTTCAAATTCCAAATGAATAAAGCATTATAAGTTGGCAACTATTATACCTGCTGAGATACATACACAGCAAAGAAGGAAATCCACCACCAATGACTTCCGTACTTCTCTCTCATCTCATTAAACCTCCAATCCTCCCTAGCTCCCCACAACCATTTCTCCCTCCTGAAATAACTATGAGTGAGCCGCACGCTCCAAATCCAGGTAAGAACAATCGCCATTGCGGATCTCATTGCATTTGCTACAGCCATATCATGGCTAGCGTAGAAATGAACTAGCATGACCGGAATCACCGTCCAATATAGGTCGATCAACTGCAGCAAATAACCAAAATACATAATAGAGGGGCTGAATTTGAATGATTTGGGGGCGGCATATATGAGGGGATTTGATTCGAACCCAGTGGTTAGACTGGAGAACGCCAACGATCCAGAAGACGACGTCGACGTTGACGAAGAAGATGAGGTTGGCGAGTAGGAGAGGATGGTCGTAACACCATTGCCAAATAATAGTGGAGACCGTGGAGGAGGAGGAGGAGGAGGAGGCGGAGGAAGAAGCAGAGAAGCGGTGCTGATGGCGGAGGAAGGTAAGGTAGAAGACGATCGAAGGGAGCGGAGCAAGGAAGGCGATTGCGGAATTCCTCAGATTTTTCATTGATTTAGGTTTCATTACGCCGAGCTCCATCCTCTTAGGAATATCCCCGCTTTTTAGTTTAAGGAATTATTAAAGGGAATTGTTAAAGCCAAATCAGAATTGGCTATTCTATTCGCAAATCATTGTTAAGAGTAAATCATGATTTTTGGAAATGACTCGGTGCAAACAAATCTGTTAACGGCAAATCATTATTGTTAACAATAAATCAAATCTAATATTAAAAACTCTTCACCTTCCTCTACATGCTTCTCCCTCACCAAGCTCCATGGGAACCCTAATCCACACTCTTGATCACCGGCGATGGAGGTCGCTTCCAGAAGCAGCGCGCCGGAGATTCCTGGTTCCAGTCCTCCCGGGCTATCACCAAATCCCTCTCCGACTTGCTCCCAAATAGGAAATGGGGGAGAAGATTAACATGAACGAACGGAGAGGAGAACAGGGGAGGAACAGAAGCGCAGGGCTAAGAGAAATGGGTTTCTCCAACAATGATTCTTACTTAGTTCAAATTCGGCCTTTTTCATGAAATCTGAAACGAGACGCTTGTGAAATAGGAGGACGACGAGAGCGACGTTGCTGGAAACCGCCAACACTGCCACCAGACCCACGCATCTTGAGCTCTCCATCACTTTCTCTCTCTACTCTCTTTCTTCCTCTCCCTGTCTCCCTCTCTCTCTACTCTGTTTGCTTGTGAAATAGGAAGACGGCGAGAGCGGCGACGGGAGCGGCGACAGAAGCAGCTCGCCGGAGAGGCCGCGTGACCGGCGGCGGAGGAGGTGACGGGAGCGGCGACGGGAGCGGCGACGGGAGCGGCGACAGGAGAGGAGGTGGGAGGTAGGGTTCGCGGTTTGCGGCGCGGGATGTAGGAAAACAGGGGAAGAAAAAATAAGTTGGTTTTTAAGATTTTGGGTTTGCGAAAAAATGAGTTGGATCTAATAACCAAAATTTTGTTTTTAATTTAGGGGTTTTTTTCTCTTGATTGTACGACTCGGGTTTATTTGGCGCGGCGGTGGCGGGCAAGAACTGGCGGGTGCAAACGCGGCAATCGAACCAGAGGGAGGAGGCGGGGGATCGAAACAGAGCTTTTGCTCCGTTTCTCATGGCGCGACGGGTGCAAACGCAGCAAACGCCGCCGCCCGCCATTTGGTTACGCGCCTTGCGGCAGCGTTTGCCGAAACGCCGCCCGCCACCGCCGCGCCAAATGAACCCGGAAAGATCTGCATTTAATATTTTTTGTCTTGTTAACTCGAGTTTACCAGGTCAAAAACCTTCCCTAACTCGCACACAACACCTTGTTCTTCCTCGCCCCGTACTGCTTCGACGATGACGTGTGCTTCTTCGACAAAGTCGTATGCTGCTTCGACGCCAGAACCTTCCCATCAACGCGGGATCCTCCCATCGACGTTGTATCCTCTCATCGTCGGCGATCCATTCTGGTTTTGGGTTCAAGGTAACCTCCCCCCTGTCTGGATTTGTGTTTTTGTTGTTATCTCTTTTTTTTGCGTGTTCGCTTGTTTTGTTGTTATCTCTTTTTCTGCGTGTTCGCTTGTTTTTGTTGTTATCTCTTTTTTTGCGTGTTCGATTGAATTTGTGATGGATTTTGTATTGTGCCATGTTCTTGATTGTTTCTGAGTAGTTATTTCTCAATTTAAATGTTAAGAATAATGTTGTTTATTCATGTTTTAGCTTGAAAAGAAGAAATGGATTTTGACATACTTCAAAATGCGATTGTTAACTTTCTTTCCCTCTAATGTTTAGTTATGGTTTCTCCTAATGTGTTTTGTTGTCATCTCTGTAAGATTACATTTAGGTTCAGGTTCTCATCAAACAAATATACAAAATAGTTTGTCTTGAAATGGGATGGATTTATGTTTTTTTTGTTTGTTCCGATCAAGTTCGATAAATGTCGACATCCTTATTTTCTTGAGTACTGCTTCGCTAGGAGTTCAACTGTGGGACCTGATTAAGGTTGAGCATATTATTCGAAAGTCACTCGAATATTGAGCTGAATCGGAATCGGTTACAATTGATTCGAATCAATTTGAGTCGATTCAATTTGACTCGAATATGATTTCGAGTCGATTTCGAGTCAGCCCTGAATCGCTCGAAATATGATTCGAATCAACTTGGATTGATTAAGAACATTATGTATTTATTGATGTATTATTATTTTAAAATTAAAAATGTAGAACATTAGGGTTTCAGGAAGAAGATAGAAAACCTTATTATACTTGACAAGAGATACAATGGTCTGGGTTATATATAACCCTAATACAACCAAAATAGAAAAGACTAAAATAACCCTACAAGAATATAATAATGCCAACTATATTATGCTAATATTCCCCCGCAAACTCACGATGCTACAGCAATAAGCATTGAGAGTTTGTCAGCTAAGAAGCGGAAGCGCGAAGTGGAGTGAGCCTTCGTGAACAAGTCAGCAATCTGAAGAGAGGAGGGAACATATGGCAATGCGATCGTACCAAGCTGCAAATGATGGCGAGTGACATGACAATCAATCTCAATATGCTTGGTTCGCTCATGAAAGACCGAGTTACGAGCAATCTGGATTGCACTTTGATTATCACAGTATAGAGGCGTGGGATGATGAAGAGAGACACCCAGATCAGCAAGTAACCAGCGTAACCAAACAATCTCACATGTAGTCGTGGCCATAGCGCGATACTCAGCTTCAGTGGAAGAGCGAGAGATGACATCCTGCTTCTTGCTCTTCCAAGAGATGAGTGAATCTCCAAGGAAAATACAGAATCCAGTGGTGGACTTCCGATCCGTAGGATCAGCAGCCCAATCAGCATCAGAGTAGGCACGCAACTCTAACGAAGATGAGGAAGGGAACAGTAGACTCTGAAACTGAGTACCACGAAGATACCTGAGAATGCGAAGAACGGCAGCCCAATGAACTGTGGTAGGAGCAGTGACAAACTGACTAACAACATGAACAGCATGTGCAATGTCGGGACGAGTAACCGTGAGATAAACCAAGCTCCCTACCACCGTGCGGTATAGACTAGGATCGGGTAGAGGAGACCCGTCAGATGGAGAGTAGCGAGCATTCGTTTCAAGTGGAGTATCAACAGTCCTGTTGTCACTGAGACGAGCACGCTCAAAAAGATCTGCAATATATTTGGACTGAGATAGAAGGTATCCCTTCGGAGAGAAAGCCACCTCTATACCCAAAAAATAGCGCAACGAACCCAGATCTTTCATAGCAAAGCATCGAGCCAAAGCCGATTTCAATGATTCAATCCCATCATAATCATCGCCAGTAATAATCATATCATCAACATACAAGGACAGAAGGATACGACCTGTACTTGTACGCTTGACAAACAAAGCGGAATCATGCTGGCTAGGAAGAAAATCAAGAGAAGTGATCACAGTGGAGAATTTCTCAAACCAAGCTCGTGGAGCTTGCTTGAGACCATAGAGAGCTTTGCGCAGCTTGCACACATGACCGGGCTGATGCGCAACACCGGGAGGAGGTGTCATGTAGACCTCTTCTTCAAGATCACCATACAAGAAAGCATTCTTCACATCCATCTGAGATATCTTCCACCGATGAACAGAGGCGACAGCGATCAGAGTGTGGATAGTCGTCATCTTTGCAACTGGCGCAAAAGTCTCTTCATAATCCATACCATACTCCTGGGAATAACCTTTAGCAACAAGACGAGCCTTGTAACGCTCCACGGACCCATCAGATTTGGTCTTGATCTTATAGACCCAACGAGAGCCAATGGCTCGCTTGCCCGATGGCAACGGTACGAAGTCCCAAGTGTGAGTCTGATGTAGAGCAGTAAGTTCCTCAGCCATAGCAATCTGCCAAAGGGGGTCAACAACAGCCTCTCTATAGCACAAAGGCTCAGACAAAGAGTGAAGAGACACGAGAAAAGAAACAAAGGAGGTAGAGTATGAAGAATAAGCAAAGTCGGGAAGTTTAGTAGACTTACGAGGACGAGCAGAAAGACGCAAAGGAGGATGATCCGCAATCTCGAGCGATGGCTGAGCAGTAGTAGCAGGGGAGGGCGGAGGTGTCGTTGTCTCGGGCACCAAAGTATCAGTGAGTATAGCCTCATCGGTGTCAATATCAAAAGGGTCAATATGAATAAGGTCATCCCGAGTCATGTTATGAGAGCTAGCGGGAACAGAGAAAAAAGGTATATGCTCTAAAAACACAACGTGACGAGATACATACAATTTCTGACTAACCGGATCAAAACAACGATATCCCTTTTGACCAATACCATAACCCAAAAAGACACACAAAGCCGACTTAGGAGACAATTTATCGCGCTCAACGTGGGGTCGAAGTACGAAACAAGTGGAACCAAACACACGCAAAGAGGCATAATCAGGAACATTGTCAAACAGTTTTTCAAAAGGAGATAAACCTGAATTATGAGAGGTTGGGATTCTATTTATGACATAGGCAACAGTATGGATAGCCTCCCCCCAAAAAATACTGGGAACCTCGGCGGACAATAGGAATGAGCGAGCCGTCTCAACAAGGTGACGATGTTTCCTTTCAGCGACACCGTTTTGTTGAGGCGTGTCGGTACAAGAGGTTTGACGAATGGTCCCATCGGAAGCAAGTAACTGGCAAAAATCGTTAGAAGTATATTCACCCCCTAAATCACAACGAAAGCATTTAACGACAGTGGAGTGTTGTGTTTTTACGAGAGCTCTAAAATCACGATAAATGCCCAAAAAATCAGATCGACGTTTCATTAGATAAATCCAAGTGTAACGAGTGAAATCATCAATGAATGAAACGTAATATCTAGAACCACCCTTAGTAGACACAGGAGCAGGTCCCCGCACATCAGAATGCACAATATCAAAGGGAGCAAGAGAGGATGAAACACTTTTCTGAAAAGGTAAAGCTGAAAATTTCGCAAGTTTACAACCACTACAATCAGAAATATCATGGGAGTTCAAATGCCCTAAAGCTCCCGTAGAAACCAAAAAACGCAAACGAGAAGCGGAAACATGACCCAAACGAGAATGCCATAAATAAAAGTCAGACGACAAGTGACTCAAACGAAAAGAAGATAAGTCCACACTAGAGGCAGCCACATCCGATACTTTAAGTTCATCCAAGACATAGAGTCTCCCCTGCCTACGGCCTGTCCCAATCACCGTCTGAGATCGCGGATCCTGAATACAACAAGTAGAAGAAGAAAAGGTGATTAAGAAACCAGATTCACACAATTGACTGACTGACACAAGATTTATAGCAAGACTTGGGATATAATAGACATCACGAAGAGATATATGAGATGTGACAACAGAACCAACACCCTCCAATGGCATAGGGGTGCCATCGGCGGTCATAATGGGAAGAGATGAATGACGAGACAATGACACAAAAGAAGGAAAGTGAGGAGACATATGGTGAGAGGCACCCGAATCAAGTATCCACAAGGAGGATGGTATACCTGATGGAGAGGGCAGACCTTTTGAGGAAGAGGCTGACATGGCATGAGGCTGCGAGGCAAGGAACTGTTGGAACTGCTCAAACATGTACAGATCTACAGATGGGGCAGCAACATCATTGGTGAACTGAGGTGGACGAGGTGCCCACGGAGCCGTCGGACGAGGTGCCCACGGAGCCGTCGGGCGCTGCTGAGGCTGGGGCGGACGTTGTGGCTGGGGTGGTCATTGCTGCGGCGCTTTGCCTCTGCTCAACAAGATTGGACACTGAGCCTTCCAATGCCCCTTCTCCTTACAAAAGGCACACTTATCCAGAGGGACCGTCATCGATGGCTTGGGCACACTACCACCGGACGGCCGATATGGGACAGCAAGAACAGCAGGCGCTGCAGGTGGTGGAGTCTCCTTGTCAATCTTGGACTTGAGACGAACCTCTTCGGCCAGTAGCTCATTGACCACAGAATCAACAGAAGGAAGAGGACTGCGGTGAAGAATCGCACCACGCAATCCCTCAAAGTCGTCGCAAAGCGCCATCAAAAACTGAACCAATCGATGTTCTTCACGCCGAGAGATGTAAGCCGCCACTGCCCTCAACGCAGCCGACTCAGTCAATGCCAACTGATCCCACAATGAGGACATGGCAGAATAGAACTCCTGAATACTCATATTGTTTTGCTGAAGCGCACGAATATCCATCTCCAATTGATACTGCTTGGCAAAATTAGATTGAGTATAAAGTCTCTCTAGATGTTCCCAGACCTCTTTCGCAGTCTCGTACTTCGCCAACTGAGCACCGATCGAGTGGGCAACAGAATTGTTAATCCACGTGATAATCTTCGCATTATCAGCCTCCCAAGTATCCACCGAAGTCGCAAAATCAGCGGCCTTCGCATCAGAGGGCTTAGGCCGCACACCGGTGACGTAAGTCCACAAAGACTTTCCGCGCAGAAAATTCCTCATAACATAACTCCAATATGAGTAATTTTTGCCATCTAATTGAACACCAATCGCCTGAAGGGAATCATCTCTACGACCCGCCATATCGAAAATACCAATCCAAACACTTCAAAAGAAAGGGAAAGATGAGATCCAAATAACCAGAGAAAGCCCCCAAATCGAAATCCAAAAAAAAAAACGCAGACACCAACGCGTCCAAAACAGCACCAAATCGAAGGATTGAACAAGCACCCAAGCAATTACGACATCCACAAATCAAGTGAAAGAGACGAAAATACCTCGCCGAAAAAAAATAATGCCAACTATATTATGCTAATAAAAAACACTAAAATCGATCAACAATGAGCTACTGGCCCCCCGTAACCCCGAACCCCGACGGGGGAGCGCTGCCCCCCGTAACCCCCCAGCGAACTCACCGCGGAGTTCGATCCGCGAAAATCGTGCTTGGTATGTTAACTTCCTTCCTTCAATCGATCAACAAAACCATGAGTGGAGATGACGGCTCTGATACCATGTAGAACATTAGGGTTTCAGGAAGAAGATAGAAAACCTTATTATACTTGACAAGAGATACAATGGTCTGGGTTATATATAACCCTAATACAACCAAAATAGAAAAGACTAAAATAACCCTACAAGAATATAATAATGCCAACTATATTATGCTAATAAAAAACACTAAATTTTAAACTCAAATACAAATATTGAAGGCTTTAAGTGTTTCATTTGTTAAATTTAAATGTTTCCCAATTTAATTTCGAGCCAACTAGGAATAAAGAGAAAATTTGCTCAATTTCGAGCCAGCTTGATTCGATTTTGAGCCATCTAAATTTGATTTCGAGCCAGCTCGATTCGATTTCGAGTCATTTCGAGCCGAGCCGGCTCGACTCGAAATCGATTTCAATTTCGAGCCCAGTTCGACTCGAAAATTTCGATTTCGAGCCGAGCCCAAATCGCTCGAACTCGACTCGATATCAACCTAGACCTGATTTTGATTCCATATTTGTTGAAACCAAGAACTTAGTCTTTTGTGGAGTTCGGGGTCCCCAAAAAGGGGATGACTGCACACTTACTTCTCCCAAGGGAGAGCGCTAGGCCGAAGACTTAGGAAACTAGGAATAGGACCGAGGGCTCAGCGAGGAGGTTCCACCACACACCCGAAAGATCTTCGAGCGCTTCCCCTCCCAAGCCAATGTTGAGCTTGGGGCACCTTTGGAGGCTCTCCTCCCCCACCAAAGAAACCTAGGGGGAGGGTAGCCTAAAGAGAGTGACATGTCTTCAAAGGTGCACCCTTGGTCCTATTTATAGTTTTCCTTGCTTGGTCTGCCAACAAACAGATTCTGTCCTAAGAGATTACCAAAATGCCCCCAGGTTTGCCCTGCCAACAGCCAAATCCCGTCATTCCGAGGTGCTAAACGCAAACCGCCTCCTCTTCTCGGGGCTGGACGAGAGGGGCGGCCCAGCCCCTTAGGCGGGCGAGCAGACTGCCCCCTTGCTCACCGCTCGCCCGCCTCCCCTGCTCGCCCGCCTAAGGGGCTGGGCGAGCGGGAGGACGCCCGCCTCCCCCGCTCGCCCGCCTAAGGGGCTGGGCGAGCGGGAGGACGCCCGCCTCCCCCGCTCGCCCGCCTAAGGGGCTGGGCGAGCGGGAGGACGCCCGCCTCCCCCGCTCGCCCGCCTAAGGGGCTGGACGAGCGGGAGGTCGTCCGTCTCCCCCGCTCGCCCGCCTCCACCGGTCGCCCCCCTCCCCCCCTCCCCTCACCGGGTACGCCCAGAAATTCTTCCACCCTTATTTCTTGGGGTAGTGCCACGGGGGCTCACTCAGCGTATACAGAGTTGTACACAATTCCCGCTCTTTTCAAGCGGGTCACATGCTCGGAAAGAAAAGTCCAACCCTGTACATTCAGCGAGTGAGCTGAGTGAAGTTGAGAACACTCCACCTCATCCCGGGAAAAAATTACTTAGCCTCCCAAAGAGGTCAATCCTGCCCTGCCGGCTAGTGAGAGCCCGGTCAGCGGAACCATCTCGAGGGTAAAAACTACTTAGCCTCCCCGAGAGATCATCCTGCTCTGCCGGCTAGTGAAAGCCCGGTCAACGGAGCCATCTCGGAGGAAGAAACTACTTAGCCTCCCCGAGAGGTCATCCTGCCCTGCCGTCTAGTGAGAGCCCGGTCAGCGGAGCCATCTCGGGGGAAGAAACTACTTAGCCTCCCCGAGAGGTCATCCTGCCCTGCCGGCTAGTGATAGACCATTCAGCGGAGCCATCTCGGGGGAAGAAACTACTTAGCCTCCCCGAGAGGTCATCCTGCCCTGCCGGCTAGTGATAGCCCATTCAGCGGAGCCATCTCGGGGGAAGAAACTACTTAGCCTCCCCGAAAGGTCATCTTGCCATGCTGGCTAGTGAGAGCCCGGTCAGCGGAGCCATCTTGGGGGAAGAAACTACTTAGCCTCCCCGAGAGGTCATCCTGCCCTGCTGGCTAATGAGAGCCCGGTCAGCGGAGACATCTCGGGGGAAGAAAATACTTAGCCTTCCTGAGAGGTCATCCTGCCCTGCCGGCTAGTGAGAGCCCGGTCAGCGGAGCCATCTCGGGGGAAAAAGTACTTAGCCTCCCCGAGAGGTCATCCTGCCCTACCGGCTAGTGAGAGCCCGGTCAGCGAAGCCATCTCGGGGGGAAGAAACTACTTAGCCTCCCCGAGAGGTCATCCTGCCCTGCCGGCTCGTGAGAGCCCGGTTAGCGGAGCCATCTCGGGAGAAGAAACAACTTAGACTCCCCGAGAGGTCATCCTGCTCTGTCGGCTAGTGAGAGCCCGGTCAGCGGAGCCATCTTGGGGGGAAGAAACAACTTAGCCTCCCCGAAAGGTCAACCTGCCCTGTCGGCTAGTGAGAGCCCGGTCAGCAGAGCCATCTCGGGGGAAGAAACTACTTAGCCTCCCCGAGAGGTCATCCTGCCCTGCCGGCTAGTGAGAGCCCGGGCAGCGGAGCCATCTCGGGGCTAAGTACTTTGAGAACTTCCAGCCACCGAGCGATCCTCGGCCCTGCCACCTTGGTGGGAGCCTGGTCAGCGGGCCAGCATCGAGGCAAAGTACTTTGAAAACCTCCGGCCACTGAGCAGTCTTCGGACCTGCCATCTTGGTGGGAGCTTGGTCAGCGGGCCAGCATCGAGGCTAAGTACATTGAAAACCTTCGGCCACCGAGCAGTCCCCGACCTTGCCAGCTTGGTGGGAGCCTGGTCAGCGGCAAGCATCGGGTCTAAGTACTTTGAAAACCTCAGAGCACCGAGCGGTCCCCGGTCCTGCCAGCTTGCTGGGAGCCTGGTCAGCGGGCCAGCATCGGGGCTAAGTACATTGAAAACCTCCAGCCACCGAGCGGTCCTCGGCCCTTCCAGCTTGGTGGGAGCCTAGTCAGCGGGCCAGCATCGGGGCTAAGTACCTTGAAAACCTCCAGCCATCGAGTGGTCCCCGGCCCTGCCAGCTTGGTGGGAGCCTAGTCAGCGGGCCAGCATCGGGGCTAAGTACTTTGAAAACCTCTGGCCAATGAGCAGTCCCCGGCCCTACCAGCTTGGTGGGAGCCTGGTCAGCGGGCCAGCATCGGGCCTAAGTACCTTGAAAACCTCCGACCACCGAACGACCCTCGGCCCTGCCAGCTTGGCGGGAGCCTGGTCAGCGGGCCAGCATCGGGGCTAAGTACCTTGAATACCTCCGGCCACCGAGCGGTCCTCGGCCCTGCCAGCTTGGTGGGAGCCTGGTCAGCGGGCCAGCATCGGGGCTAAGTACCTTGAAAACCTCCAGCCACCGAGCGGTCCCTGGCCCTGCCTGCTTGGTGGGAGCCTGGTCAGCGGGCCAGCATCGGGGCTAAGTACTTTGAAAACCTCCAGCCACCGAGCGGTCCCCGGCCCTGCCAGCTTGGTGGGAGCCTGGTCAGCGGGCCAGCATCGGGGCTAAGTACTTTGAAAACCTCCGGCCACCGAGCGGTCCCCGGACCTGCCAGCTTGGTGGGATCCTGGCCAGCATCGGGGCTAAGTACTTTGAAAACCTCCGGCCACTGAGAGGTCCCCAGCCCTGCCAGCTTGGTGGGAGCCTGGTCAGCGGGCCAGCATCGGGGCTAAGTACTTTGAAAACCTCCGGCCACCGAGCGGTCCTCGGCCCTGCCAGCTTGGTGGGAGCCTGGTCAGCGGGCCAGCATCGGGGCTAAGTACCTTGAAAACCTCCGACCACCGAGCGGTCCCTGGCCCTGCCAGCTTGGTGGGAGCCTGGTCAATGGGCCAACATCGGGGCTAAGTACCTTGAAAACCTCCGGCCATCGAGCGGTCCTTGGCCATGCCAGCTTGGTGGGAGCCTGGTCAGCGGGCCAGCATCGGGGCTAAGTACCTTGAAAACCTCCGGCCATCGAGCGGTCCCCGGCCCTGCCAGCTTGGTGGGAGCCTGGTCAGCGGGCCAGCATCGGGGCTAAGTACCTTGAAAACCTCCGACCACCAAGCGGTCCTCGACCCTGCCAGCTTGGTGGGAGCCTGGTCAGCGGGCCAGCATCGGGGCTAAGTACCCTGAAAACCTCCGGCCACCAAGCGGTCCCCGGCCCTGTCAGCTTGGTGGGAGCCTAGTCAGCGGGCCAGCATCGGGGCTAAGTACTTTGAAAACCTCCAGCCACCGAGCGGTCCCCAGCCCTGCCAGCTCGGTGGGAGCCTGGTCAGCGGGACAGCATCGGGGCTAAGTACTTTGAAAACCTCCGGCCACCGAGCGGTCCCCAGCCCTGCCAGCTTGGTAGGAGCCTGGTCAGCGGGCCAGCATCGAGGCTAAGTACCTTGAAAACCTCCAGCCACCGAGCGGCCCCCGGCCTGCCAGCTTGGTGGGAGCCTGGTCAGCGGGCCAGCATCGGGGCTAAGTACCTTGAAAACCTCTGGCCACCGAGCGGTCCTCGGCCCTGCCAGATTGGTGGGACCCTGGTCAGCGGGCCAGCATCGGGGCTAAGTACTTTGGAACCATTCATCACATTAGTCATCATATTACATGTGAGAAAAAACTAAGTATGAAAGTAAAACATCGTACTACATAGACTTAGAGGGTAGAAAAAACTGAGTATGGAAATCAGAACCTGGTCTCCTACTCCCAGGCATGGTCTTCCTCGATCCCCTCCGGTTGTCGTTGTTGCTGCATCGGACCCCTTGCCTCCCTTATTTCCAAAAACTCAGGGTAGGCGGACGTCGCGTGACCTTCTTCCTCGCGGACGTCACAGTAGGGTAACGCCACCCTATCCGCTCCTCTTCCTCTTCTTTTTGCTTTCCTGGCACTCTTCCTTCTTCCCCAACCAATCTCCATAGTTTGCTGAGGTGGTGGAGTGGGTGCCTTCGGTCCCTGCCTCCAACTCGGGTGGTCGGGTCTCTCCCCTTGGAAGTTCTCCTCTCCTTGGTCAAACTTCCTTTTGGGATCCTTCATACTCTCTCCACGCTGCCTTGCCTCCGGCTCACTCAGCTTGGCCAACCTTTTTGCGAACTCCGGGTTGGCCACCTCTCCCTCAATTTCCTCTGCTGCCCTTTCCACCAGTTCTTCGAAGGATAGGGGGGGGGGGGTCTTCCGCTTTAAGCTCATCTTGAAGAACCCCTCCCGTAGCCCCACTATGAAGGCGAGCTGGAGGGTGAACCTGGGCACCTCCTGGGTGAGGAGGACCTCTTCCTGGAACCTGTCAACGCAGCGAGCCAGCGACTCCCTTGGCTCATGCTTGATCTTGAAGAGTGCTTCGACATCCTTCTTTCTCTTCCTCGACGTCGAGAAGCGCAATAGGAAACCTCGACGCAAATCCTCGAAGGCCCAGATAGAACGCACGAGGATCTGGTGGATCCAGTCCCTCGCCTTCTCCTTCAGGGTGGTGGCAAAGAGCCGACACTGGAAGGCATTTGACATAGTCCTGATAGAGACCATGTCCTCGAACCACTGCAGGTGCAGGACTGGGTCATCCTTGCCGGAGTAGTAAGACATCTCTGCCCCCCATGAACCCCTCTGGAACCGGAGCCGAGAGGATCAACTCACAAAAGGGACTGCCCCCCCGGCTCGTCCACCCGCATCTTCTCGACCCCCTTTGGGGCGGGGCGAGTGGGGCGGATGCCTCCCTGCTCGCCCCCATTTGGGGTTAGGTGAGTGGGGGCCGGATGCCTCCCCGCTCGCCCCCCTGGGGCTGGGCGAGTGGGGGCAGGCCGCCTCCCCACTCGCCCCCCTGGGGCTGGGCGAGTGGGGGCAGGTTGCCTCCCCACTCGCCCACATGGGGCTGGGAGAGTGGGGGCAAGCCGCCTCCCCACTCCACCCCTTTTGGAGGTCGGGCGAGTGGGGGTCGGATGCCTCCCCACTCGCCTCCGCCGACACCTCCTTCCCGGATTGCCGGTCGGGAGTGCTCTCGCCCATACTCCGGGGCGGGACCTCCGGACCGCCTCCTTCTTCACCTTCGCCTCTCGTGGCGAAAGCTAGCTGCAAGGTCTGCAGGACCTCCCGCTTGAAGTTTTCAAACATCTCCATCGTCACGACAGCCACCGGCGGCTGCGAGTGTCCTGGGTCGGATCCATCTCCTCAACCTCCAGCCATAGAGCTCAGCTTGAGATTTTCCGTGCTGGTCACTCTCCTCGCTCACCGCACCATAAATGTTGAAACCAATAACTTGATCTCTTGTGGAGTTCGGGGTCCCCAAAAAGGGGGTGACCGCACACTTACTTCTCCCAAGGGAGAGCGCTAGGCCGAAGACTTAGGAAACTAGGAACAGGACCGAGGGCTCAGCGAGGAGGTCCCACCATACACCCGAAAGATCTTAGAGCGCTTTCCCTCCCAAGCCAATGCTGAGCTTGGCGCACCTTTGGAGGCTATCCTCCCCCACCAAAGAAACCTAGGGGGAGAGTAGCCTAAAGAGAGTGATCTGCCTTCAAAGGTGCTCCCTTGGTCTTATTTATAGTTTTCCTTGCTTGGTCTGCCAATAGCCAGATTCTGGCCTAAGAGATTACCAAAATGCCCCCAGGTTTGGCCTGCCAACAGCCAAATCCCGCCATTCCGAGGCGTTAAACGCAGACCGCCTCCTCTTCTCGGTGCTGGACAAGAGGGGGCAGACCGCCTCCACCACTCGCCCGCCTAAGGGGCTAGGCGAGCGGGAGGTCGCCCGCCTCCCCTGCTCGCCCTCCTAAGGGGCTGGGAGAGCGGGAGGCCGCCCGCCTCCCCTCCTCGCCCGCCTAAGGGGCTGGGCGAGCGGGAGTCCTCTCACCTCCCAGCTCGCCCGCCTAAGGGGCTGGGGGAGCGGGAGGCCGCCCTCCTCCACCGCTCGCCCGCCTAAGGGGCTGGGCGAGCGGGAGGCCGCCCTCCTCCCCAGCTGACCCGCATAAGGGGCTGGGCGAGCGGGAGGCCGCCCGCCTCCCCAGCTCGCCCGCCAAAGGGGCTGGGCGAGTGGGAGGCCGCCCGCCTCCCCAGCCCGCCCTCCTAAGGGGCTGGGCCAGCGGGAGGCCTCCCGCCTCCACCGCTCGCCCGCCTAAGGGGCTGGGCGAGCGGGAGGCCTCCCTTCGCCCCTGCCCGCCCGCCTAAGGGGCTGGGCGAGCGGGAGGCCTCCCTTCGCCCCTGCTCGCCCGCCTAAGGGGCTGGGCGAGCGGGAGGCCGCCCGCCTCCCCTGCTCGCCCGCCTAAGGGGCTGGGCGAGCGGGAGGCCGCCCGCCTCCCCTGCTCGCCCGCCTAAGGGGCTGGGCAAGCGGGAGGCCGCCCGCCTCCACCGCTCTCCCGCCTAAGGGGCTGGGCGAGCGGGAGGCCGCCCGCCTCCACCACTTGCCCGCGTAAGGGGCTGGGTGAGCGGGAGGCCGCCCACCTCCACCGCCCCCCCCCCCCCCCCCCCCCCCCCCCCCCTCACACCGGGTACGCCCAGAAATTCCGCCGCCCCTTGTTTCTTGGGGCAGTGCCTCGGGGCCCCACTCGGCGAATACATGGTTGTACAATATTGAATTTCCAGGCTCTGTTGAGGGGTTTTAGGATCCGCTAAATATCAACTTTTTAAATAATTCTGACTAATGGTTTTTAATATTTTCTTAATAATGTTGTTCCTTGACACTGATATGTAATTAATAAGAACCTTGTTCAAGTTATGAAGACAAGTTGGGTACATGTTTGTGGTCCCTACAAATATTAATACACATATTTTCACCATTATCTTCTTATCGTGAGATGATACATGCTAACCAACATTCCTGCTTAGGTTATAGTTGATTTGGTTGAATTTTTCCGTAGGTCAGAACATGTTGGAAGAAATTTCTGTATGATTTGATATATCTGATTATCAAAGTGATATGAGCAAATATCTTTTTAATAGGCGACACATTTCATTATATCCGAAGCTTGGATCTTGGCTAAATAACATGAGTTGTATTAAGAAGATATCAAATTACGTCAACAGGTGTTGTAGACGGATGTCGATGTACGTCGAGAGGAATATAGACATATGACAATGTACTCTGAATCTCTAATAAGCTCAACTCTATGCTTCGACTTTGATGTGAAGCTTCAGGAATATAAAGCATTCAAGGTTAACAAGAGTCAAAGCATAAATATATAGACATATCAAGATGTTTTTTCTTTTATGTGAATGTACTTCTACTTCAAGTCAGAGTTTAGTGAATATGTCCATCAATTTGTTTTGAAAAGAAGTCACGTTCAAGAAGCCGTGTGTCGACTTACTCACAAAATATATTCAAATTTAATTTGATTATAGCCATTACAATTTAAGGAAGGTTATCATTGGATTGATATATCTATGGCAAAGGTAGAACTTGGGTTATACAAGGATACTTATTCCTATTCAGAAAGAGACAGAATATACAGAAATATATTTGGGCAAAAAGCAATCTTGAGGATGACTATTGATCGCCTCTCTCCAAAAGGGCTATATTCTTCTTCACCTCTCTTCTCTGGAGGAATTAAAAAGAAGAAATTCAATCTAAA
The DNA here is from genome assembly GCA_033032865.1 of Dactylorhiza incarnata. Lineage (NCBI taxonomy): Eukaryota > Viridiplantae > Streptophyta > Magnoliopsida > Asparagales > Orchidaceae > Dactylorhiza > Dactylorhiza incarnata. Next base: position 923,843 of record JAWHQI010000469.1, on the reverse strand, counting down.
AAGATTTTTTCTCTCGATCTATTGACCGGTCATCATGAAGGAAATTAAAGGGGCTTCGTCTGATATTCTTCCTCAATAGATTCATTTTTTTCTCTCTATTGAATCTGGTCTTTCAAGAGGAATCGACAACTTCTCTCTCGATTGCAGGATCATCTTCTCCAACCTTTTGAAAGAGTTCTTGAATCTCTCCAAATGATTATGGGTGATTTAGATCCTCATTATCAAAAGGATCATAATGGTTTTGAGTCAACCTTATCAAAAGGCTCTCTGTTAGTTTTTTGTCAACCTTATCAAAAAGCTCTTTGTGTGGTTGATCCTCCTTATCAAAAGGATCATTGTTGGTTCAGTCACCTTATCAAAAGTCTAAGTGGTTTGAGATATATTATCAAAATATCTTATATAGTTCTGAGAATCTCCTTATCAAAAGATTCAGTTGTATTGGTTCAAAGGTCTCCTTATCAAAAGGCTCAACATGTTAGTGGAATTCCTACTAAGGGGTAGAAACGGGGACGCACCTAAATTTGGGGAACCTCTATAAATTCTTGTGCCTTATAGATTGCAAATTTTCTATGACTATTTTTGTTTGTTTGATGTGCTTATTATTTTTGTATTTTTACTATACTTATTACAACAAACAAATATATTGTGATTGTGTTGTGATTGGCTAAAGTAAAAAAGAAAATTTATATACTCTATTCACCCCACCCTTCTAGAGTAAATCTCAGTAGTTCACCATACCATTCAATTGGTATTAGAGGGAGGTTGGTCTTAAAAAGGTTAACACCTTGATCAAGATCCAAGGATAGTAAACACTACTTGAACAATTTCTTACTTTATTCATGAACTCTACACAGAATAGAGAATCTGCATCCATTAAACCTCCTGTTTGTAATTTAGAAAATTTTACTTATGAAAATCTAGAATAAATATTTACATGAATTGTATTGATAAAGATATTTTTGATGATGTCATTGCTGGATCTAAAAACCTCACAACAACTGATGAAAATGATAAGATTGTGCACATTCCAAAAGCTGGTCTATCAGAAAATTAGAAGAAGGAAAGTGCATGTGATGTCAAATCCATGAATATCGTGGTATCAACAATGTTAGATGATATATTATAGAAGGTAGCTGACTACAAATCAGCAAAAGAAATCTGGGATTAATTAATGTGAGAACTTGAAAATAACAGGAATTTTTATTTCCAAAAATCTGAGTATTACAAGTGTATTGCCTCCTTTATATAGACTAGGAGGGAAACAGTAAAATACAAATATATGATGTGAGACTAAATACAAATACATAGAACACAAGAGAGCTGGGCGGTCTGGGCGATCAGGAATATTGAGACCGCAGCGAACTCTGCGATCTGGAGTGAGGTCAGACGGTCACACGACAGGAGGAAGGTCGTGTGACAGAGGAGACCGTCGAACTGTTAGATCGTTCTGGCGAACACTCCCCCATAAGGGAGAGACCGGGAGGGCCAGACCGCTTCTCTCCATAAGAAGCGATCTGGTATATCCGAGATGAACCGGCAGTCTTGTACTTGGAGACCGCTGAGAACGCTGACTCTAGACCGCTTGGAGAGGCGGAATGTTGCTGACCTTCACAAGACGCGACCTCGCATACATGAGGAGAATTGGCGGTCCGATGCTGGGAGGCCGCACAGACTGCGGTTATCAAACAATTGTATGATAGAGCTGGATATCGCCGACCTTCATCTGGCACGATCTCGCATATCTGAGGAGGAGCAGCGGTCTGACTCTAGGAGACCGCACAGACCGCTGGCTTCAGATCGCGCGGCTTCAATCCTTCGAGACCGCTTGGCTTCAACACTCCCCCGCAAGATGGAGCATATATATCAATCATGCCTAACTTGTTACACACATCGGAGAAGGATGAAGATATAGGTTTGGTGAAGATATCAGCCAGCTCTTTATCCGAAGTTACGAAGGGAGTGCAGATTTGTTTCTTCAAGATTTCTTCCCTGATGAAATGACAGTCCACTTCAATGTGTTTGGTTCTCTCATGAAAGACTGGGTTTTGAGATATATAAATTGCAGCTTTGTTGTCACAGAACATTGGCAATGGATGGTTGTAAACTTCTCCTACGTCTAGAAGGAGAGTTCATAACCACTTTAACTCGCATGTAGTTTGGGTCATGCTCCTGTACTCGGCCTCAGCACTTGATTTGGATACTACTGCTTATTTCTTGCTCTTCCAGCTCACAAGATTTCCTCCCACGAAGGTACAGAACCCAGATGTGGATTTCCTGTCTCCTTTATCATCAGCGTAGCTAGCATCTGAATAGGCTTCTATCTTGAGATGGTTGTTCCTTTGGAACAGAAGTCCCTTCCCTGGAGATCCCTTAACGTATTCTAATATCTTTAAAGCAGCTTGAAGATGACATTCCTTCGGAGCTTGCATGAATTGGCTGACCTTACCAACAACATAGCAGATATCAGGTCTTGTTACAGTTAGGTAGATGAGCTTGCCTACAAGACGACGATATCTAGTGCTATCAAGTAGAGGAGGAGAGTTGTCAGTCTAGAGTTTGTCGTCTCCAATTGCCATTGGATATTTAGCAGGTTTAGCACCCAGAAGACCTGTTTCCTTTAGAAGGTCAATAGCATACTTCCGTTGTGAGAGAACAATGGAGCTATGCTTCCTTGAGATTTCAATGCCCAGAAAGTACTTGGGAGTCCCCATATCTTTGGTCACAAAGTGTTGGAGGAGATGTTTCTTTGTAAGGGAGACACCTTCAACATCATCACCTGTGAGAAGGATTTCATCAATGTATACAGCCAGAACAACCATTCCATGAGATGTCTTGCGAATGAAGAGAGAGTGATCCGCAGAACTACGGACAAATCCAATGATCTTGATAACTTCGTTAAATTTTTCGAACCAGGCGTGAGGACTTTGCTTAAGACCATAGATGGCCTTCTTTTGCTTACATATACGAGTCTCCCCCGGAGCAACATACCCTGGAGGTTGCTCCATGAAAATAACCTCTTGAAGATCACCATAGAGAAAGGCATTCTTGACATCCAATTGAGAGAGTTGCCAACCTTTGTTGACGGCCACAGAGAAGAGGACCCCGATGGTTGTAAGACGAGCGACAGGTGAGAAAGTGTCAAAGAAGTCTACTCCATATGTCTGAGTAAAACCTTTGGCAACCAAGCGAGCTTTGTAGCGGTCAATAGAGCCATCAGCACGATATTTTATCACAAAGACCCATCTACACCCAACAACATCTATCCCAATAGGTGGAGGAACAAGAATCCAAGTGCCACGGTCCTGAAGGGTGGAGATTACATCATCCATGGCAGCCTTCCACTGTGGGATGGCAAGATCCTCCTGATAACTGGTTGGGGTGGCAGTATCTGTAATAGCAATCGCAAATGCCCTAGCAGAGGGGGTAAGTTGAGCATAAGTTACAACATCGTGAATAGAATGTTGCGTACATGAGCGAACTCCCTTTCGAAGAGCAATAGGGAGGTCTTAAGTGGTGACTGTATCTGCAGGAGAGTCATCATCGGAAGAAGAGAGTGCTGGCCCAAGAGTCGGGAGAGAAGGCCCTGGAGTAGGAGGACAGGTGGAAGGAGATGCTGGAGGTGGTGGAGGGAAAGGAAGAGGTGGTGGAGTTGGGAGAGTAGGTGGTGGTGGTGGAGAGTTAATGAGCGGTGTTGTTGGACTAGGCGCAGGAGGCAGAGAGGTGGAAGAGTTAGAAAAGTATGGGAAAGTTTCAAAGAAGGTGACATCAGCGGAAACATATTGTTTGCGAAGAAGGGGATCATAGCAGCGGTACCCTTTCTGAGTTGGAGAATAACCAACAAAGATGCATTTAACTGCCCGAGGAGAGAGTTTGTCCCGACCTGGGGAAGGAGTGTGGACAAACGAAGTACAACCGAACACCTTGAGAGGTAATGAGAAGGCCTGTGAGGTGGGATATAGTAGAGAGAAGGGGGTGGAGCCTTGAAGAAGGGTGGAGGGAATGCGGTTAATGAGATAGCAGGAGATGAGGATGGCATGACCCCAATAGGTTTTGGGCATATTCATCTAGAAGAGTAAGGTGCGAGCCATGTCGAGGAGGTGACAGTTCTTACGTTCCGCTATTCCATTTTGTTGAGAAGTATAAGGACAACTAGTCTGATGTATAAGACCATGATTCATGCAAAACTCAGAAAATTGATAAGAAACATACTCTTTAGCATTATCAGTGCGAATAGACTTGATAGGTACTCCAAATTGAGTGGAAATTTCATTATAGAAAGTTTTGAAAACAGAAAAAAGTTCTGAGCGTTCTTTTAACAGATACACCCAAGTACATCGAGAGAAGTCATCAATAAAAGTAACAAAATACAAACTACTCCCACCTACAGTCTTGGTAGGAGAAGGACCCCAGATGTCCGAGTGGAGGAGATCAAAGGGACGAGTCGAGCTACGTTCATGTTTGGCAGGGCAGGAAGCCCGATGGTGCTTTCCTAGTTGACAAGCTTCACAGTTGAGAGGAGAGGTATCTTTGGTGATGTGAGGTAGAAGTTGATACAGCAGCCGAGGTGGAGGGTGACCAAGACGGAGGTTCCATTGATGGAGAGAATCAGAGACGGTAGAAGCAGAGTGAGCAGCAAGAACATCAAGGAAGTAGAAGGCTCCACTCTCAGTCCCAGTAGCAACTGTCTCCTTCGTATAAATATCCTGAAAATAACAGTTAGTCGGAGTAAACATAATAGAGCATTGTAATTGTTGAGAGAGTGCCTTGACTGATAGTAAGTTGCATGGAAAAGTAGACACATAAAGAGTGTTCTGAAGAGAGATAGTCAGAGTGACTTGAACTATTCCAGTCCCACACACATGTGAGGGAGAACCGTCTGCTGTTAGAACCGGAGGTAAATTCTTGTGCTCTAGTAACTGGGAGAAAAGGTGAGGGTTCCCTGTCATATGATTTGTTGCTCCAGAATCAATAAGCCATTTACCTTCAGTAACCACGTGCACGCTACCTGAGGAGGTAGCAACAGAAGCAGCAGCCAGAGGGCAAAGGTGAGGATGCTTGAGATAACAACGATCAATTGTGTGACCCTTCCGACCACAATGAGAATAGATGTACCACGGAGGTCCACGACCACCAAGAGATCCACCACGGCCACCGGGGTGAACACGTTCAGCCCGGTGAGCAAAGCTCTCTGGAGGAGGAGGGGAAGACAACAAGGGTCGTTGGAGAAGGGAGGTAACAGCAGAGACCCGAGCAGCGGTGGCATCAAGAGTGGGAGATTCAGCTTCTCCAAGGATTTGTTGTCGTATCATATCATAGGACTCCGGAAGACGGAGAAGGTAACACACAACCAGGAGCTCTTGGAAGTGTTTATGCTGTTCAGCAAGATCAGCAGAGAAGGGGCGATGCTGAAGGAGTTCAACCCCAAGGGCTTGAACCGCTTGATAAGCTGTGGTGGGATCCATGGTTGGGTGGGCACAGAGATCTGCATATAAGGTGTAGATGCGGGAGGTTTTGGCACCTTTGGAGTAAAGGGCCGCAAGATGATTCCAGGCTGCCTTGACTGTCTGATCATGACGAATGATAGGAAGACACTCATCAGAGAGACTGTTAGCAAGCCAGGTGCGGACTAGAGCATCACTAGCATCCCAATCATCAAAGGTAGCAGATCCATGGGGAGTAGGATCATCGGTGAGATGTTGGCGTTTGCATTGAGAGAGTAAGAGGAAGGTGAAGGAGACACTCCAATCAGGATAATTAGAGCTAGTGAGCTTGGAGGAGGTGCCAAGGTTGCCAGAGGAGGTAGAAATAGCCACAGGAGTTGGCAGGGGTTGGGGGGGGGGGGGGGGGGGGGGGGTTGCATTCTCAGATGGGGTACCCATGAGAAGAGAGATCGCGCGGTCTCGTGAAGATAGTTGAGATCGTGCGGTCAGGAGGAGAAAGGCCGGTCGAAGAGAGAGATGGGAGATCGCACGGATTGTGCGGTCAGAAAAGAGAGACCGGCAGAAGAGATCGATATCTCTGATACCATGTGAGAACTTGAAAATAACAGGAATTTTTTATTTCCAAAAATCTGAGTATTACAAGTGTATTGCCTCCTTTATATAGACTAGGAGGGAAACAGTAAAATACAAATATACGATGTGGGACTAAATACAAATACACAGAACACAAGAGAGATGGGCGGTCTGGGCGATCAGAAATATTGAGACCGCAGCAACCTCTGCGATCTGGAGTGAGGTCGGGCGGCCACACGACAGGAGGAAGGTCGTGTGACAGAGGAGACCGTCGAACGGTTAGATCGTTCTGGCGAACACTCCCCCATAAGGGAGAGACCGAGAGGGCCAGACCGCTTCTCTCCATAAGAAGTGATCTGGTATATACGAGATGAACCGGCAGTCTTGTACTTGGAGACCGCTGAGACCACTGACTCTAGACCGCTTGGAGAGGCGGAATGTTGCTGACCTTCACAAGACGCGACCTCGCATACTTGAGGAGAATTGGCGGTCTGATGCTGGGAGACCGCACAGACCGCAGTTATCAAACAGTTGTCTGATAGAGCTGGTGATCGCCGACCTTCATCTGGCACGATCTCACATATCTGAGGAGGAGCAACGGTCTGACTCTGGGAGACCGCACAGACCGCTGGCTTCAGATCGCGCGGCTTCAATCCTTCGAGACCGCTTGGCTTCAACAATTAACAAATTTGGTTGAAGGAAGCTGAAAAGGGCGATAATCATTTGAGATTTACTCTAGGGGTGAATATAGTGTTTTTATTCCTTTTGATTTTTCTTGTAAACCAATTAGATCTTATGATCTTTCTTAGGTTAGGATTATCCTTAACACAAGCAATCAACACACATGCCACAATTATAATATAGAAGAGGATAACAAAGAAAAAGAGAGGGAGAGAATCAACTCAGATGACACAAGAGTTTTATAGTAGTTCCCCAATAAATCTGGGAACGTCTACTCTTCTGTCCGCAAGCAGGATTCCATTATTACGGTGTGGGGATTTTGATAAGGTTCCCTTAAAACCGTGGAGTTGTTGATAAGGTCTCTCCGAACCAAATGAGTTGTTGATAAGGAAGCTCAACCATGAGTTGTTGATAAGGTCCCTCAGTGGCATCTCCAGCTTGCCTCCTCTTGAGGCCCTCCATCTTGTTCATTAGACTCAAAAGAGTCTGCTCCTCCTCAGTGTAGATAATACCAGCCTTCTCATCGCATTCACTAATGCCTAGATTGGCACGATAGCCACCTCTGCCACCACGATCCTGGCCATGTCCACGACCACGTCCACGACCACCAAAATCTCCCTCCTTTGCTGGTCGGGGGAAAGCATACAACATATGACATGTCTCCCCGCAGTTGTAGCACTGTCGTGTTTCCTCTCGGGGTCTTGGAATATTCGTGCCAATGGCCGCTAGTGCAGAATTTACGGTAGCAGAATCTCCCATCTCTGCCTGGAGTTTAAACCGGGTCTCCTCCTGAATCATGGTCGAGATGGCCTCTGCCAGAGTGGGGATCTTCGTACCTGACAGAAGTAAGGCTCTCCTCTGGTAGAACCGTTCATTTAACCCCTTCAAGAACCTCATGGTCCTCTTTTCTATTATAATCTTGGAAGTCTTACACTGTGGGTCACGACAACACATACCACCAGAAGCATGGTCATAGTCCACCCATAGACGTTCTAACTCTGATGCGTACTCCTGCACAGTCGTCTCCCCTTGAACAGTGTCATTGATTTCTCCCCTCACCTGGAAGACTCTAAGAGTGTTCCCCACTCCATCATATGTACTTCGCAGCCTATCCCAAACCTCCATGACTGTCTCCAGGCCATCAACTGTGGCAGCAATCGATGGGACAACCGAGCTGAGTGTTGGGTTTTCTTTATACCATTCATAATGATAAAAGCATATCAAATATGCGCAGCGGAAGAAATAACAAGAACGACACAAAGAGTAAGGATCTTGCGTATTTCATGAATCAAGAGATTAGCAAAACAAAATGCGATATACCTTTTCGGGATTGAGTCAATACTCAACCAAGATGCTCCAAGAAGAAATCCGGTAGACGAACTTCGAGTTCCAAGCACCGAAATGTATCGGCCTCTCTACAGAGATCCACACAAGGAAGGAGAACCCCAATGCCTTGTCGCACAAGGAATGGGTCGGAGAAGAATAGCCCTCTGCGTCCCCACGAACTGCTAGGTCCGTTAAAGGGGAGGCGACGATGGTCGACGACGATGAGGTCTGCGGACGAGGCGAGAAGGATCGGAACACTTCCGATGTTTTTCGGCCCTTCTAAAATCGCGAACAACGAACTCTTTTCAGAAGACCTAATCTCGTCTCTTTTATACGCAAGGCATAAAACAGATTATCCGCAGACCAGAGGAAAAACAGAACAATTCTGCCAGGATTTAAATTCGTCGAATGTATTATAATTCGACTAAACACTTTAGACGAATTCGAATAGACAATTTTGACTAAACACTTTAGACGAATCATCATAAATTCGTCCAAACAGTTTAGACGAATTCGTCGATACAATTTTGACTAAACACTTTAGACGAAATTCGACTAAACAATTTAGACGAATCAAATAGACGAATTGACATAGTTTCGTCTAAACCCTTTAAACGATGAATTCGTCGATATAAATCCATTCGTCGAAACCCTTTCGACGAATTTACTAAGTCCTATAGAATTCGTCTAAATCATTTAGATGATTCATCAATAGTACTTGTTTCCCATTTGAGACATTCTCAATTCAATTCCGAACAGTCATAGGATTGGTCATCCACTCATATCCAATATGAGTAAAGCCAACACAATCCTTTCTCCAACTTCTCCAAACACTTTTATGTGCGACCCTATAGGCTCATATTGCGTTGGCAGTAAGACTAACAGTTGATTGCCTTGAGATCACCTCAGAAACTCCAACAGTCTCTCACTTGATCACAAAGTATCAACAAAAATCTCACAAACAATGAGCGGCATCTAGCAATACATCATTGCTACCCAAACAATAAGAGTTCATAACTCAATAAGCCTGTCTTGACCAATGTATCAGTTTTGTCTTGTTCCTTTGTCCCTTACATCCGGATAGAACTAGAGGCATGGACCGTGTCACCCTCATAATTGTTCAATCCTAGTTTCCTGATCTAGAATAGACCTTAAGAGAGTGGTAAGCTCAATATCATATATTGGCTCAACCCAGCATGGCCATGCATTTCTTGGTCTCATTCCATCAAGGGGCCCATGGATGTAACTCCTGTCATAAAGGAGGACAAATCCCATATCTGTCCACACACAAACACCCAAATGAATCGTAACATACCCAATAATCACCCTTATCATCAACCTTTCTCAAGGAAGAATTTAGATGGCATCAAAGTACGCTCTTCCTCACTTGGTGAATGATGTGACTTCAGGTCAAAGAACTACAAACACCATTGTCAGTTGAGACCTACTTGTGACACGTTCATATAACAATCCACAAAGTAGTCTTAAGGTGAGTCTGTCCAGTACAACTTGTTCACTAACAAGTACCCATGTGACGATTTGATATCACAATATCATGACCTGTGAGAACCGGTCATCAGTCAATGCACATGCTAGTCTTAACGTATCATCATTGCCCTTTAACTTCTAAGATGATACTCCGACTAGGGATCATTTAAGAATGAAGCTTCTAGAAAACATAGGCCCTCACATTCAAGTCACGTACTTGAATTCCTATGGAAGCAAACATTCTAAGGGCATTTATTATGTTAATTAATCTATCAAATAGAAATTATTGACATAATAATAAGAACTTGCCATAAATGTAAAAGAAAAACACATTATATATTACAATTCATCAAATGAATAAATAACCAACAAACATACAATCCACAAGGCTCCCACTAAAGATGATCATTCAGGTATTTAATACTCATTGATCTAACATGACCATCATGCTTCTTTTGCGGAAGAGGCTTTGTCAGTGGATCCGCTATGTTTTCTTCAGTCGGTACTTTGCAAATGTTCACATCTCCTCGATCGACAATCTCTCAAATAAGATGGAACCACCGATGTATGTGCTTGGACCGCTGATGAGATATAGGCTCCTTAGCTTGGGTTATTGCACCATTGTTATCACAGTAGAGAACTACAGGACCAACAATGCTAGGAACTACACCAAGCTCGGTGATGAATTTCCTAATCCACACAGCCTCCTTCGCCGCATTTGCAGCAGCGATATACTCGGCCTCAGTCGTAGAATCAGCAACTGTCTCTTGCTTGAAACTTTTCTAGCTATTAGCTCCTCCATTAAGGCAAAATACAAAACCTGATTGGGACTTTGAATCATCTCTATCAGTCTGGAAGCTTGCATCCGTGTAACCATTTACAACGAGCTCTTCCTCTCCACCATACACCAAGAATAGATCCTTCGTCCTTCTCAAGTACTTTAGGATATTCTCGACAGCAATCCAGTGACCATCACCGGGATCAGACTGATATCTGCTCGTCATGCTTAAAACATAAGAGACTCTGGGTTGAGTACACAACATTGCATACATGATTGATCCAATTGCCGAAGCATATGGAATCAACTTCATGCGGTCCTTATCTTCCAAAGATTTAGGACACTGGTCCTTAGAGAGACTCGCATTATGTGACATGAGTAAGAATCCTTTCTTGGACTCAAGCATGTTGAACCTCTTCAACACCTTCTCAATGTATGTACTCTGGGTCAAACCCAGCAACTTCTTCGATCTATCTCTATAGATCTTAATACCAAGTATATAAGTCGTTTTACTCAAGTCTTTCATAGAAAAGCAGCTCCCTAGGTTGTTCTTAACAACTTGCAGGGTCAGAATGTCATTCCCGATCAGCAGTATGTCATCCACATACAATATCATGAAGACAACAATGCTCCCACTAATCCTCTTGTAAACACAAGGCTCATCCTCGTTCTTGATGAAACCAAACTCTTTGATTTTCTCATCAAAACGAAGATTCCAACTTCGAGAAGCTTGTTTCAATCCATAAATGGATCGATTCAACTTGTATATTTTAGTGGCTTCACTTGGAGATACAAAACCCTCGGGTTGTGTCATATACACTTCCTCAAGGAGGTTTCCATTAAGGAAAGCCATTTTGACATCCATTTGCCAGATCTCGTAGTCATAATACGTAGCAATAACAAGTATAATCCTGATGGACTTGACCATGGCCACAGGGGAAAATATCTCATCATAGTCATCACCATGAATTTGCCTGAAATCTTTAGCTACCAGTCGGCCTTTGAATGTCTGTACATTCCCATCCATGTCAGCCTTCTTCTTGAAGACCCACTTGCACCCTATGGGTCGTACCCCTTCAGGTGGTTCCACCAAGGTCCAAACTTGGTTTGCATTCATGGAGTCCATTTCAGATTTCATGGCCTCAAGCTACTTCTCTGAGTCTGGTCCATTCATAACCTCTTGGTAGGTTGCAGGCTCAAAATCATGATCCATAAGCAACACATTACCTATTTGAGACACGAGAAATCCATATCTCTCAGGCTCAAATCTTGGTCTACCAGATCTACGTAGGACTTATGTTTCTTGAGCAGGCTCTCCAGCTACAACTTCTTATAGTCCTTGCTCATGTTCCAATTTCGGTTCGTTCATTATTTGTGGTTCTTGAAACTCTTCAAGTTCTACCTTTGCAGTCTTTCTGGATACCCCAGTCCTTGCGACAAACACTTTGCCCTCAGACGGCAGGTAGAAGTAGTACCCTTTGGTCTCCCTAGGATACCCCACGAGATAATATTGATCCGATTTGGGTTCCAGCTTGTCAGGCATTTGACGTCGTACGCATGCCTCACAACCCCAAATCTTAATGAACGACATACTAGGACGCTTCCTAGTCCATATCTCATATAGTGTCTTTTGAACCATTTTTGTTGGAACTCGATTTAGTGTGAAAGCAGCAGTCTCTAGAGCAAAACCCCAAAAGGAAACGGACAGATCTGCATGACTCATCATCACAATTCCTCCTCTCAAAAACACCATTATGTTGAGGTGTTCCGGGCGGAGTGAGCTGTGACACAATACCTCACTCTTTCAGTTGATGACGAAACTCATGACTCAGATATTCGCCACCTCGATCAGATCAGAGTGCTTTTATCCTTTTCCCAGTTGGTTCTCTACTTCATTCTTAAACACTTTGAACTTTTCAAAGGTTTTAGATTTGTTCGTCATAAGAAACACGTATTCGTATCTACTGAAATCATCAGTAAATGTAACGAAGTAGTAGAACCCACCTCTAGCCATAGAACTCATTGGTCCGCATACATCACAATGTATTATACCCAAGAGATCATCAGCCCTCTCACTACAGCTAATGAAAGGAGCTTTTGTCATCTTGACTAATAAGCATGACTCGCATCTCTCAAATGATTCATAATCAAATGAGTCCAGTAGTCCATCTCTATGGAGCTTGGATATGCGTTTCTCGTTTATATGGCCTAAACGACAATACCAAAGGTACGTAGGATTCGAGTCATTTGTTTTTAGTCTTTTGTATTTTCTACATTATAGATCGGATGGTCTAAGTTCAAAATATATAAACCATTAAACAATTGAGCTACATCATAACAAACATCATTCATAAAAATCGAACAATAATTGTTCTTAATTATAAACGAAAAACCTTTCATGTCAAGACACGAAATGGATATAATGTTTCTAGTTATGGCTGAAATAAAACAACAGTTATCTAATTCTATTACAAGCCCAATGGGCAAAGAAAGACAATAGACACCAACAGCGACGAAAACAATGTTGAAACCAATAAATTGGTCTCTGTGGAGTTCGGGCCCTCAACAAGTTGGCGGGTGACATCACACTTACTTCTCCCAAGGGAGAGCTCTAGGCTAAGAGGCTAAGGAACTAGGAATGAGACTAAGGGCTTAGCGAGGAGGTCCCACCACACACCAGGAAGATCTTAGAGCGCTTCCCCTCCCAAGCCAATGCTAAGCTTAGACACCTTTTGAGGCTCTCTCCACCCACCAAAGAAACATGGGGAGAGAGTGGCCAAAAGAGAAGTCCCCACCAAATGGTGCCCCTTGGTCCTATTTATAGATTTCTGGACTTGGTCTGTCAATAGCCACATTCTGGCCTACGAGATTACGAAAATGCCCTCAAGTTTGGCCTGGCAATAGCCAACTTCCGCCATTCCGAGGCGCTAAACGCAGACCCCCCTCTTGGGCCTGGGCGAGAGGGGGCAGGCTGCCCCTCTTACTGGAGCTGGGGCGAGAGGGGGCAAGCCACCCTCTCCTCTCGCCCCCCTTACTGGGACGGGGACGAGAGGGGGGCTGGCCGCCCCTCCTCCTCTCGCCCCCCTTACTGGGACGGGGGCGAGAGGGGGGCTAGCCACCCCTCCTCCTCCCGCACCCTTACTAGGGCGGGGGCGAGAGGGGGGATGGCCGCCCCTCCTCCTCTCTCCCCCCTGCTGGTTGGGCGAGCGGGAGGTTCCCGCCTCCACCGCTCGCCTCCTACACGAGTTGGGCGAGCGGGAGGCCTCCGCCTCCACCGCTCGCTCCCCTCTCTTCCTGCCCTGGACCGTGCTGGAAAATAATATCTTAAAAGATCCCTTGGGTCCCGACAGCCCACTCGGCGAATATAGGGTTGTACACAATCCCCACTCTTTTCTAGCGGGGTACACGCTCGGAAAGAAAAGTCCAACCCTGCATATTCGGCGAGTGGCGCTGAGTGAAATTGAGAAGACCCCACATCGTCCCGGTGAAAATTTACTCAAGCTTCCCCGAGAGGCCATCCTACCCTTCCGGCTAGTGAGAGCCCGTCTAGCGGAGCCACCTCAGGGGAAAAACACTTCGCCTTGGGAGGCCTCCCCACCTCACCGGCTAGCGAGAGCCCGGCTAGCGGAGCCACCTCGGGGGAAAAACACTTCGCCTCCCCGGGAGGCCTCCCCACCTCGCCGGCTAGCGAGAGCCCGGCTAGCGGAGTCACCTCAGGGAAAAATCACTTACCCTCCCGGGGAGGTCAACCTGCCCTGCCGGCTAGAGAGAGCCCGGTTAGTGGAACCATCCGAGGGGAAAAATACTTAGCCTCCCTGGGAGGTCAATCTACCCTGCCGGCTAGAGAGAGCCCGGTCAGCGGAACCATCCGAGGGGAAAAATCACTTACCCTCCCTGGGAGGTCAACCTGCCCTGCCGGCTAGAGAGAGCCCGGTCAGCGGAACCATCCGACGGGAAAAATACTTAGCCTCCTTGGGAGGTCAACCTGCCCTGCCGGCTAGAGAGATCCCGGTCAGTAGAACCATCCGAGGGAAAAAATACTTAGCCTCCCTAGGAGGTCAACTTGCCCTGTCGGCTAGAGAGAGCCCGGTCAGCGGAACCATCCGAGGGGAAAAATCACTTACCCTCCCTGGGAGGTCAACCTGCCCTGCCGGCTAGAGAGAGCCCGGTCAGCGGAACCATCCGAGGGTAAAAATACTTAGCCTCCCTGGGAGGTCAACCTGCCTTGCCGGCTAGAGAGAGCTCGGTCAGCGGAACCATCCGAGGGGAAAAATCACTTACCCTCCCTGGGAGGTCAACCTGCCCTGCCGGCTAGAGAGAGCTCGGTCAGCAGAACCATCCGAGGGGAAAAAATACTTAGCCTCCCTGGGAGGTCAACCTGCCTTGCCGGCTAGAGAGAGCCCGGTCAGCGGAACCATCCGAGGGGAAAATACTTAGCCTCCCTGGGAGTTCAACCTGCCCTGCCGGCTAGAGAGAGCCCGGTCAGCGGAACCATCCGAGGGGAAAAATCACTTACCCTCCCTGGGAGGTCAACCTCCCCTGCCGGCTAGAGAGAGCCCGGTCAGCGGAACCATCCGAGGGGAAAAATACTAAGCCTCCCTGGGAGGTCAACCTGCCCTGCCGGCTAGAGAGAGCCCGGTCAGCGGAACCATCCGAGGGGAAAAATCACTTACCCTCCCTAGGAGGTCAACCTGCCCTTCTGGCTAGAGAGAGCCCGGTCAGCGTAACCATCAGAGTGGAAAAATACTTAGCCTCCCTGGGAGGTCAACCTGTCCTGCCGGCTAGAGAGAGCCCGGTCAGCAGAACCATCCGAGGGGAAAAATACTTAGCCTCCCTGGGAGGTCAACCTGCCCTGCCGGCTGGAGAGAGCTCGGTCAACGGAACCATCCGAGAGGAAAAATACTTAGCCTCCCTGAGAGGTCAACCTGCTCTGCCGGCTAGAGAGAGCCCGGTCAGCGGATCCATACGAGGGAAAAATACTTAGCCTCCCTGAGAGTTCAACCTGCCCCGCCGGCTAGAGAGAGTCCGGTCAGCGGAACAATCCGAGGGGAAAAATACTTAGCACAATACATTCTGGCGTAATCAGTCGGGGATAAAATTAATTTTAACTAAGATCTTGCTGATACAAGGTTCACTCAGAATGCCCACTCTTGGAGATTGTTCTATCCTGTCGCTGCCATTGTTGACCTTTGGCCCTCATCTCTAGAAACTTTGGGCAGGTGGACGTCGCGTGACCTTCTTCCTGATGGAAGTCACAGTAGGGTAACTCCACTCGGACGCCCCCTTTTCCTCCCGTACGATTTCTTCTTCTTCTTTGGCCGATCGCCATGGTTTGCTGAGGCAGTGGAGGGATTGCCTTCGGTCCTGGCCTCCACCTTGGGGGGTCGGGTCTTTGCCTTTGAATGTTCCCCTCTCCTTGGTCAAACTCTCCTTCGGGGTCTCTCATGCCCCCTCCATGCTGCCTCACCTCTGACTCACTCGGCTTGGCCAACCTTTTTGCGAACTCTGGGTTGGCCTCCTCCCCCTCAATTTCTTCCGCCACCCTTTCCATCAATTCCTCGAAAGATAGGGGGCCTTCCGCTTTAAGCTCATCTTGAAGAACCCCTCCCGCAGCCCCACTATGAAGGCGAGCTAGAGGGTGAACCCGGGTACCTCCTGGGTGAGGAGGACCTCCTCCTGGAACTTATCGACGTAGCTAGCCAGCGACTCTCTCGGCTCTTGATTAATCTTGAAGAGTGCTTCGGCATCCTTCTTTCTCTTCCTCGACGTCGAGAAGCGCAACAGAAAACATCGACGCAGATCCCCGAAGGCCCAGATAGACCCCACGGGGAGTTGGTGGAACCAATCCCTCGCTTTCTCCTACAAAGTGGTGGCGAAGAGTCGACACTGGAAGGCATCTGACATCGGATAGATCGAGACCATGTCCTCGAACCACTGCAGGTGCAGGACTGGGTCATCCTTGCCGGAGTAGTAAGACATCTCCGGCCCCCTGAACCCTTCTGGAACTGGGGCCGAGAGGATCAACTCACAAAAAGGACTTCCCTTGCTCGCCCCCTTTGGGGCTGGGCGAGTGGGGGCTGGCCGCCTCCCCACTCGCCCTCTTGGGGCTGGGCGAGTGGGGGTATGGAACCTCCCCACTCGGCCCCTCCTTGGGGACCAGGCGAGTGGGGGATGAATGCCTCCCCACTCCCCCCATTGGTACCTCCTTCCTGGGTCGCTGGCCGGGAGTGCTCTCTCCTACCTGCTGACGCGGGACCTCTGAACCACCTCCTCTCCTGCCTTCGCCTATTGTGGCGAAAGTCAGCTGCAAGGTGTGCAGGACCTCCTGCTTGAAGTTTTCCAACATCTCCCACATCACTCCAGCCACCGGGGGTTGCGAGTGGCCTGGGTCGGATCCTCCTCCACCTCCAGCCATGGAGCCCAGCTTGAGATAATCTTGTGTTGGTCACTTTCCACGCTCACCGCACGATAAATGTTGAAACCAATAAATTGGTCTATGTGGAGTTCGGGCCCTCAACAAGTTGGGGGGTGACCTCACACTTACTTCTCCCAAGGGAGAGCTCTAGGCTAAGAGGCTAAGGAATTAGGAATGAGACCAAGGGCTTAGCGAGGAGGTCCCACCACACACCCGGAAGATCTTAGAGCGCTTCCCCTCCCAAGCCAATGCTAAGCTTAGGCACCTTTGGAGGCTCTCTCCACCCACCAAAGAAATATGGGGAGAGAGTGGCCAAAAGAGAAGTCCCCACCAAATGGTGCCCCCTTGGTTCTATTTATAGATTTCTGGACTTGGTCTGTCAATAGCCACATTATGGCCTATGAGATTACGAAAATGCCCTCAAGTTTGGCCTGCAATAGCCAACTTCCGCCATTCCGAGGCGCTAAACACAGACCCCCCCTTGGGGCTGGGCGAGAGGGGGCAGGCTGCCCCTCTTACTGGAGCTTGGGCGAGAGGGGGCAGACCACCCTCTCCTCTCGCCCCCCTTGCTGGGACGGGGGCGAGAGGGGGGCTGGTCGCCCCTCGTCCTCTCGGCCCCTGCTGGTTAAGCTAGCGGGAGGTTCCCGCCTCTACCGCTCGCCTCCTACACGAGTTGGGCGAGCGGGAGGCTTCCGCCTCCACCGCTCGCCCCCTCTCTTCCTGCCCTGGACCGTGCTGGAAAATAATATCTTAAAAGACCCCTTGGGTCCCGGGAGCCCACTCGGCGAATACAGGGTTGTACACGCAACTCTTGCTCCATTTCCGACGCGCAGGTCTACCTCCCCTTTACCCAGCATTCTTCACCTTCTCAGTTCCGGCACATTTGTACAAATGTGAGAACCGCATCCGGTATCCAATACCCAAGATGAAGGAGCAGAAAAGTTTATCTCTATAACGTAAATACCTGAAGTAGAAGTCACACTTCCCTTATTCTTTTGCAGATCCTCAATATAGAGGGGACAGTTCCGCCTCCAATGCCCTACCTTACCGCAGTGGTGGCACTTTCCTTCCTTCGCCAGACCTTTCCTTTTCAGTGCAGAAGACTTGGGATCAAGATGAGACTTAGATCCTATCTTTGTCTTCTTCAATCCCTTGGCCTTAGCCTTGCCTTTATGCACCATCAGTATGGGGCTAGCAGGCTTGACCTTCCTCATATTATTTTCAGTAGTTCTCAACATGCCTAGGAGCTCGGGCAGTGTCTTGTCTATTTCATTCATGTTATAGTTCAAGACGAACTGCTCATAACTGTCTGGCAACGATTGCAGGATCAGATGTGTGGCCAACTCTTGGCCCTAGGGAAAACCCAGTCTTTCAAGGTTCTCTATATACCCAATCATCTTGAGTACGTGAGTCCCTACTGAGTCTCGAGCTCCCATCTTGCACTGAAATAATGCCTTGGATATGTCGAACCTCTCTTGCTGAGCTTGCCCCTCGAATATTTTCTTAAGGTGCTCAATTATCTCATAACCACACATGCTCTCGTGTTGCTTCTGAAGCTCAGAGGACATGGTAGTAAGCATGAGGCATTCCACACCCAAGGTATCATCCTGATACTTCTTGTAAGCATCTTTGTCTACTCGCGGAGCATTCCCGGTCGGCTCTGTAGGGGCTTCCCCTTCCAAGACATAGAACTTGCGCTCTTGCCTGAGAACAATTCTCAGGTTTCTGTACCAATCAAGAAAGTTCGTCCCGTTGAGCTTGTCTTTCTCAAGGATAGCCCTCAGGGACAAGGTGGAGTGTGATCCACCTGCCATGGAAATTCTATAATAAATTTGCAAAACTTTTAGTACTGTATTTCAAAATACATTTTATATTAATAAGGACTTTTATTAAAAGCTCCCACTATTTAATCAAATCGACAACCCTTAATTTCGATTCGGAGAGTTTATGTGAGCTACTCTCTTAGTGGACAAGATCCATATTTCACCCACACAACGAGTCCGCTTTGGCGTTTCTCTCATAATGCGGTTATTTAGGTAGACAACACTTGTCAATTGCATCACTATGCAACTCTTGTATGGTTGGTGAATAACTTTTATTCACATCCATCATATGGAGCATGCCAACCCTATGCCTCTAGGCACTCAACCTTTGATGACACCTAGTTAAGTTGGACCCGATGTCGACAGTGGGATATCACAATTATCCGCTCGCACCCTTACCAAGATAGATTAATGCACCTTGCTTTGACAAACCCACACTTCATCGATCGAGACAGGAAGAGTGTCATCCATCGGAAGGCATCCGTATACTTAATATTGGATAAGAGATTTTATTTTTCAATTGATGAACATTTCATCGTGATTAACATTTAATCATCGTGCACTTTCACAAAATAGAAATACAATATTCGCAAACCAAATGCATCCCCTTTGTGCACAAAAACAAATTATCAACACTTTGATAAGAGAGGGCTAAATCTGAACATTTAGAACATTTCTAAATCTTCAGATTTATATACATTGAACACAGGAACACCAACTCCACTTATGCAGTAGACAAGCTCGTCTCTCACTGCCAGATTCAAAATCCATGACATTTGGTTTCACAAACTATTCCGAGGGATGATTGCTGCAAAGGAGAAACAATCTCCGAAACAATGAAATCGCAATGCAATCACATGCGTTCCTGGCGGTGGTCTCGCTGACCGATCAGTGAGCGGGGTCAAGGGGCAGAGCCCTTGCGGGGTGCGGGGCAGAGCCCCGACCAAAATTTGAAAAACACACCACCGAAAACCTCACAAAATACATCAAATTTGATGTTCTAGGAAGAAATCTACACATTTAGAACGCTTCTAAATTTCTAGATTTGCACGTATGGGATCGTAACTGGCTCTGATACCACTGTTGGGTTTTCTTTATACCATTCATAATGGTAAAATCATATCAAATATGCGCAGCGGAAGAAATAACAAGAACAACCCAAAGAGTAAGGATCTTGCGGATTTCATGAATCAAGAGATTAGTAAAACAAAATGCGATATACCTTTCCGGGATTGAGTCAATACTCAACCAAGATGCTCCAAGAAGAAATCCGGTAGACGAACTTTGAGTTCCAAGCACCGAAATGTATCGACCTCTCTACAGAGATCCACACAAGGAGGGAGAACCCCAATGCCTTGTCGCACAAGGAATGGGTCGGAGAAGAACAGACCTCTGCGTCCAAACAAACTGCTAGGTCCGTTAAAGGGGAGGCGACGACGGTCGGCGGCGATGTGGTCGGAGGACGGGCGAGAAGGATCGGAACACTTCCGATCCTTCTAAAATCGCGAACAACGAACTCTTTTTAGAAGACCTAATCTCGTCTCTTTTATACGCAAGGCATAAAACAGATTATCCGCAGACCAGAGGAAAACAGAACAATTATGCCATGATTTAGATTCGTCGAATGTATTATAATTCGACTAAACACTTTAGACAAATCATCATAAATTCGTCCAAACAGTTTAAATGAATTCCTCGATACAATTTCGACTAAACACTTTAGACGAAATTCGACTAAACAATTTAGACGAATTCGAATAGACGAATTGACATAGTTTCGTCTAAACCCTTTAAACGAATTCGTCGATATAAATCCATTCATCGAAACCCTTTCGACGAATTTACTAAGTCCTATAGAATTCATCTAAATCATTTAGACGATTCATCAATAATACTTGTTTCCCGTTTGAGATATTCTCAATTCAATTCCGAATAGTCATAGGATTGGTCCTCCACTCATATCCAATATGAGTAAGGACAACACAATCCTTTCTCCAACTTCTCCAAACACTTTTATGTGCGACCCTATAGGCTCATATTGCGTTGGCAGTAAGACTAACTGTTGATTGCCTTGAGATCACCTCAGAAACTCCAACACTGAGAAGCCACATGAACATCGTCATGTGATTTGATTCCCACTCATCGTCTGCAGTTGGGTTCTCTGGCTTCTTCAACTCCCCTGTCAAGAATCCTCCAACCTTCTTCGCTGCAAGAGTCTTCCTCACACGACGCGACCAACCAGATAGGTAGTCGGTCCTTCAAGCTTCAGGTCTACTGGTGGAAGGTCCAACTTCACCGAGCGTGGTGATGAACCCAACAACTTCAACAAGGTAACCACCTCATCCGGATCTAACTTCTTGAGAACTTCCTCCATTCTTTCTTCGTCGTCACTTACTAGTGCCCACACCAGTCAAGCAAACATAGCCCCCCCCCCCCCCCCCACACACACACTGGTTCGTCGAGGTGGATCGAGGACTGCTGCTGCTTTGTGCAGCATACCAGCTGCTTCGTCGAGAGCTCCTCCCCTTCGTCGACGATACTCGCACTCCTCAGCTGGTTCGTCGAGTTGGATCGAGGACTGAGGACTGCTGCTGATTCGTGCAGTAAACCAGCTGCTTCGTCGAGAGCTCCTCTCCTTAGTCTACTGTTGCTGCTTCGTCGAGAGCTCCTCCCCTTCGTCGACGATACTCGCAGCCTTCCCTGTCGTCGACGATGCTCCACGATCAACGACGCTCCCCGATCGACGATGCTCCACGATCAAGCGAGGGAAGCGACAGGAAACGACGGAGAGGCCTCGTCGTCGGCCAGTCTTCAGCGACGGCGCTCCCTTCAGCGTCGGCCAGTCTTCAGCGATGCTCCCCGATCGACGATCGACAGTGTTCCCTTCAGCGACGGCGCCCCGTGCCCCCCAATCGACGGTGTTCCCTTCAGTGATGCTCCCAGCGAGACATACGATCGGCGCTCATGACGGCTCTCGAACCTCGCTCTGATACCATGTAGAATTAGAGATTGATCTTATTATCTATTAACACATACATACATCTATATATACCTCTACAAAACCTCTAAATGCACACCACTCCTATACGCACACCACCATTCTAATACAAGCCAGCAGTTCTCTTCTCCTTGCATTATCGATATTCACAGTTTGCATCAAATTCCAGTGAAACTATGTTCTTTGCTTGTCCTTAAGCCTCAACTTCTATTACTTGAAATCAAATTTTGCTGATCATTCTTATTCACAGTGACTGACGAGTAAAAGGCCGATTCAACAATAGCGAAAAGCAAGGCAAGGTCCTCCATTATGTGATGAAAACTAACAAGTCGAACCTACAGGACAGGACAGAGGATCTTTGGGCACTCTCTAGACCTTCGAACATAGATGGTGATATAAGCAGTCCGATTATGAACATTATTTTCACATAAACTCCTCATTTCCTCCCCCAACAAGCCACACTTTAGTCACAACCCAAAAGAAATCTCGAGCTCTAGCACTGACCTCAACTTCGCTTCGCTCATTCTCGAGCCTAAGTTGTATGTTAACCCATGATGCCCTTCGATCTCAAACACCTCCCCCCGCTTGATGATGAACTGCAAAGCACCGCCCTCGGGCTCTTAGGATTTTCTTCATGCTTTTTTTGTATCCAGAGGTGTAGGCTGATGAAGGCTTCATGCCATAGAATCGGTTTGCTCTTCTTTCTGCATCCCTACACCCATGTCTATATAGAAGTTTTAATCATTCTTATTGAACAAATGAAGAAAAAAAAAGATGATTGAATGCTCTAATTTAAGTTTTCGACTTTATCATTGTTGTTATCTGATTGCGTCTGCCCAAACCGCCAGAGGTGGAAGCCTCCCTCACGGATAGAGCAAACAATAGCTAGTTTGAGAGAACACATTTGGGGTGTACATAAAACATGGCGGTTGTTATCCGAACTACAGTTTTGACTATCCGCACTCTTTTTGTATGAGTTATTACGCGTCTTTTGGAAATATGTCTTGTGCGTTTATTTTAAGGAAAATTGATCAACACGAAAGTTGTATACTTTCGTGTTGAACATTTTTCCAAAAAATGCACACAAAAGATGTATTGACGCCCTGATTGAAACATGTGCGTAACTATAGTGAATTTTTGGAAATACTCCTTGAACACTTTTCCTAAAAATGCATGTACTAAACGTATTTCCAAAAGGCGCGTAATAACTCATACAAAAAGAGTGCGGATAGTCAAAACTGTAGTGTGGATAACAATCGCCTACAACATTGGACTACAAATAAATTATTTCGGACTTCAAATAGTGCTAGACTACGAATAACTATAATTGAACTGCTTATAACATCACTCAACTTTTATTATTGTATCTTTTGACTTTATTACTCAGATCCTGTTATTATAAATATTCCAACACAGATGAATTGGCCATCCTAGAAGACAGTAAAGGATACCAATATAGGATAACCACCATGGAGATAACATCCATATAAAGTTAGCCGAATTCAGAGGTAAGTATTCCAAATATGAGTTCATTTTTGCTCCAAATACTTGACCAGATCTTCTACTATAAGAACTCAAATGAGAAAATATACAAGATGATTGTGCTTAAGCTAAAATAAATTGTTGGTTTGGTGAGAGAAACATAAAGTCACAAAGGAGACATGATTGTAAGACAAACATTTACATATATATCAAGATTAAGACTTTGTTTAGGGCAGCGGTTGCGGATGCGAAAGCTGCATTGGAACCGCAAACGCTATTTTAAACTGTTTGTTTGGACTTCTTTTTGAATGAAGCGTTTAAAAAAAAGATGTTTTCACCTCTTTTGGGACAGCCAAGCGTTGTCCAACTATCAGATTCATGCATTTCTAAAAGAGGCAAATACTGAGCTTCCCTAGCCTTCGCGTCTCACGATCTACCGAAGTAATTGTTAGTGTGCTCGAAGCATCCCGTGTGGCCGTCAAGTTTGGAACGACCTCCACGCTGCCCCCATCCGGAGTATTTATAGGCATAACCCTAAATCCCCGACGGGTTATTGGATTCATATCGGATCCAAACCAATCCATTAAGTATCCTATATCATTATATAAATATACCTCAACAATCTCCTCCTATATTGTATATAAATGATATCACATAATGAAATACTTAAAAACCAGAGTTTAATAACGACAAAACATGAGTTTTAGAATACAGATAAATTTAAACTCAAACAAATGGCTCCAAACAAAACAGTAAACAAAACTCAAAACAGACAACTGATCACCGGTCTATGGCAGATCATCGTCATCCGGGTCAAAATTAACTCTCTCTCCTTCATTCTCCATTTGATCTGCAAACAATTACAATAAGAATGTCATGAGACAAATCTCTATGAATTCAAATATTTGCTATCAAAAGGTAAAGTGATTAGTTCTAGCAGTAAAAGAACGTAATACTCTAACCAGGAAGAAAGAATCACAAAACAACATCTTTATCTAATTTACACAAAATTAGAAAAATGATTTCATAAAATCAAACCATATTATTTCAATTATTAAGATTATTAATTATTCACAATTTTGTGATATCATCAAGTTTGTAATGATACAACAAGCTGTGACCATTATATCATCAAGTTTGGAAAGATATAATTAATAATCATGATATCAGGACACATAACAGCAATTTCAATATTCCTTTTTAGAATGATACCCAAATCAACCTTTGAATAAAATAATTGCGTAAGTCATCAAGTTTGGAATGACTGACAACTATTCATCTCTGGATTTCATCAGATAACATCTGAAATACTTCAGTGTGCTCATCACTATAGATGCTCAAATGTAAACAGACTATGATTCTAAAATTTAAAACATATGCAAGGTAATAAGTCATACAAAATGAACCTTAATCTCATCTTCCCCGATATTTTAGTTGTTAGAACCTTACATAAGCCCTTGGTAAGGACATTTGCTATATTATCTTTTGATCTCACCTCCAAAAGATAGATTATCCCTTGAATGGTGAGATAGGTCAACCATGCCAGTTTCATCCTTAGTTGTCTTCGCTTTCCATTGTACAATGTATTTGTAGCAATGGTCTTTGTGGCTTGATTGTCACAAAAGATCAAAATAGAGTGCATTTTCAGACTCGTCATTGGGATGTCCATTAGCAGGTCTCTTATCCACTCTGCTTCTTCTCCTGGTGAAGCAGAGCATAGAGTTTCGATTCCATAGAGGATAGTGCAATGCACGTCTACCTCTTTGACTTCCAAGCTACTACTGCTCCTCCTAGTATAAACACAAAACCACTAGTGGATCTACTATCAGTAACTTCTGATCACCATGAGGCGTCAGAATACCCCTCAAGCACAGGAGGATATCCATTGTAACATAATGCATATTTCTCAGTGTACTTTAAGTATCGCATTAACCTTTCTAAGGCATCATAGTGGTCCTTCCCAGAATTACTGGTAAATATACTTAACATGCCGACCGTAAAGGCGATGTCAGGTCTAGTGCAGGTTGTAGCATACATGAGACGACCTATGAGTTTGGAGTAATTCAACAGTCTAATAGATGAACCTTCATTCAGTTCAGTCTATTGTTATAATCGTATGAAGTCTCAGTATTTTTGCTATTAACGTAACCCCACTTCTAGATTTCTAATGTAGTGACTCTGACTTAGGGTAATACCCTTTTCAGTGAAGTTCACTTCCATTCCTAGGATTGTTTTCACCACACCTAAGACGGTCATGCTAAATTGTGTCGTGAAATCAATTTTCATGTCTTTCACCTCAGACTGATCAGTGCCCAAAATTAGCATGTCATCAACGTCCAAGCACATAATTGCAACTTTATTTGAACTTGTTCAAACGTACAGAGATTTATCTGATAAGCTGAATTTGAAACCAATGGCTTTAATACAAGTGTCAAATTTTTCGTGCCATAATTTCGGTGCTTGCTTCAATCCATAGAGTGACTTAATCAAATTACAGATCTTATTTTCTATGCCTTCTATGACAAACCCTTCAGGTTGGTGCATATAGATCTCTTCAGTCAAATCTCCATTATGAAATGCATTCTTGACATCCATCTAATAAACAGTGAAGTGTTCAATAGGTGTTAATGCGAGAAGAATTCTAATTATCGCAATATGACAAACAGGTGAGTATATATCAAAGTAGTCTATACCACTCACTTGAGTGAAGCCTTTTGCAACTAGACGTGTTTTGTATTTGGCTATACTCCCATCAGGATTTAGCTTCTTTTTCAGGACCCACTTACTTCCAATGGTTCTAGCCCCTTTGGGCAAGTCAACCAAAGTCCAAGTATGGTTGTGCAGGAGAGAATTCATCTCATCATCTATGGCTTCTTTCCATAACAGAGAGTCCCTAGATCGCATCACTACCTTATAGGTAGATGGATTCGCTTCAACTTGGTAAGTCACAAAATCTGTACCGAAGCTTTTAGGCACTCATTCTCTATTAGATGACCGTGTAGATGCTAAACCACCAGTGTCAATGGGCTCAGTGTCAGAGATTCTTAGTTCTGGATCAAAAGTAAATTCAGTACTAGTAGCTGGCAGACCTGGAAGCGACATGTTTTTATCTTTAAGGAACTTATCCTCAAAGAAAACTGCATCTCTAGATTCTATTACAATGTTGGTTGAGGGATCTAGAAATTTGTCTGCAGCACTATCCTCTACACATCCTAGATATACGCAAGTATTTATTCTAGGTCCAATCTTGGATCTCCTAGGTTCAGGTATCCTAACATAAGCGATACAACCCCAAGTCTTAAGATTGTCAAATTTAGGAGGTCTCTTAAACCAAAGCTCATAAGGTGTCTGTTTCAACTTTGCATGAGGAACCTTATTAAGAATGTGATTTGAGGTGAGGACAACTTCGCCCCAATAGGCCGCAAACATGCCAGTATTTAACAACAGAGAATTCAGCATTTCTGTTAAAGTTCTATTTTTCCTCTCAGCGATACCATTGGATTGTGATGAGTATGGGGCAGTTGTTTGAGGGATTATGTCATTGCTGACAAGAAAATCTCTAAATTCTCCGAAGACATATTCTCCTCCTCTATCAATTCTTAGCCCCTTAATTTTTATGTCTAGTTGATTTTCAACCCTATTTTTGAATATACGAAATTTTTCAAAAGCTTCATCTTTGGTTTTAAGGAGATAAATGTGACTAAATCTAGAGTAGTCATCGATAAAAGTTATCAGATACTTTCGACCTCCTCTTGTAACAAAACTTTTGTAGTCACATATGTCAGAATGTATTAACTCTAGCAATTGTGTACTCCTAGAAACTGACTAAAATGTGTTCTAGTTATCTTGGTTTGAGCACAAATTTCACATTTGTCAAACTTGGTTGTTGTGTCTAGGGGAACGTTGTGAGTTTTAGCTAGCAGTAGTAGTTTTCTATAGTTCACGTGTCCTAATCTTGCATGTAAAGTCTTAGGATCTATCAGATTTGAATTAACCTGATTTACTACTTCGTTTGCTAGACTTAGTCTATATATCACATTTACGACATACGCACAACCAAAATAGTGTGAGTTAATCATTAAAGTTACTATACCGCCACTAATGTTAAATGACATACCAGCATCGCATAACAGACTAATTGAAATTAAATTAGCAGCTAATGTAGGTATAAATTTAACATTCTTTAAAATTAAATGCGTACCTGAGGAGAGGACCAGAGTTGCATTTCCCACCCTCGGCATGTCATCTACGCCGCCATTAGCAACAATGACTGTCTCTTTTACTGCAGTGACATCCTTCAGAAGCGCATAATTGTTGCAGACGTGGCAAGTAGCACCTGAATCGAGCCACCACTATGTACTGGCCTTCCCATTTCCAACCATGGCAACAAAGTTGACAGACGCAGTCTGATAAACCATATTAGCTTTGTTATCAGTCTTTGGTGT
Organism: Dactylorhiza incarnata; assembly: GCA_033032865.1. NCBI lineage: Eukaryota > Viridiplantae > Streptophyta > Magnoliopsida > Asparagales > Orchidaceae > Dactylorhiza > Dactylorhiza incarnata. Next base: position 896,393 of record JAWHQI010000469.1, on the reverse strand, counting down.
GCTGGATTCGCTTGTTATATGCACGAAGATTGACAACCCCTTTTGGGTTGCTTGCATTCGGAAGCACAGTGACCCCATTTATTGTAGTTGTAACACTTACCATTAAATTTCTTAATTTTCTTGCTAGTGTCAACAAATATGGGTACACTCATTGGCGGTCTAGTCTTTCCAGGCTTAGGCTTACGCTTAGGGAGTGTAACCATGTTAGCAGTAGAGTTCTGCTTGCTAACTGTCTCCATAGCGTGCCTAGTCTGTTTCTCATCCTTAATGCAGATGAAGCACTTGAGGTCTTTCAGACTGACCTGTGTTTTCTTCTGATACATCTCCGTCTTAAAGGAGTACCATGTGGATGGCAGCTTGAAAATAATAGCTCTGACAACGAACCCATCTGGCAGAGGGATGTTCTCACTGTTCAACTTGTCAATAAGATTCCCAAAATCAGCAACCTGTGGTAGAATCTCCCTGCCTTTAGTGAAGGTGAAGGCCATGAACTTGTCCACCAGGTGCTTCTTGGACATGTTCTCTTCCTCCCTGAACTGCTCATCTAGAGCGTCCCAGATCTCCTTTGCAGTTTTCATCTTGTTGTACGTCTTCGCCAGTTTATTTGAGAGGCCGTTGAGGAGATAGTCGCGACAGAAATCTTCATCGCCGACCCACTGATTCTCATCAACTCCTCCTGCATAAGTCGCAAAGTCGAACTGAACAGTGTAGAAGATATTCAGAAATTTCATGCCAAACTGCGTGTTCCGCTTCAAGGCACTGAACTTAGAGTTGGAGAATTTCTCCAGCTTGATCAACGAAATGGGAGTATTTCAGTTCGACATTATGTGACTCGAAGGAAATCTAAATGCGTGCAGAGACGACGAGATCTTCAGATCCAATCCACAAAACTTACTTTGGTGGATAAGAACTTGGACTTTGCTCCTCCAGACAAACAACAAACGAGAAGCAACTAGGTGAATCGGCAGGGAGAGCGAGGAAGGGCGCGTCCCGTTGATCGGCGGAACGGGGAAGAGCATGTCTCGTCGATCGGTGGGAAGAGCGCGTCTAGTCGATCGGCGGGAAGATCACATCTAGTCGATCGGTAGGAAGAGCGAATCTCGTCGATCGGGGGGAACGCACAGGACGGGGAAGAGCGCGTCTCGTCAAACGGGGAAGAGCGCATCTGGAGCGAGACCTAAGCCGTCTGCTAGGGATCTGCGGAACCTTCCTTCTTCCCGATCGGTCACCGAGAACACCGAGATAGTCTTCAACTTCGCCGACTGAAGAAGAGAAGAACCTGAGCGGCGGGCGAGAGAAACAGTTCCGCCTATTGCTTCGATCGGGATCGTCTTCTGTGAAGGATCGAGCGGCTCTGCCCGAGCACGTCGACGAAAAGGGAGCGAGCGATAAATCGATCAGCGTCAGGATCGCTGCTTGGGAACGAGGAGCGGCGGCGACCTCACACAGAAGAGAACGATTCATCATTGTCGATCGGCAGAGAAAATGATTCGTCGTCGTCGAAAAGCATGGGAGCGGCGACGACCTTAGCAAGACGGAAGAAGATGTGAGAGCGGCGGGGTCTTCACGGGAATGGGGGCTAGGGCACACAAAACGAAAACTTCGAGAATGTTAGTGCGCTTGAAGCATTCAGTGTGGCCGTCAAGTTTGTAACGACCTCCACGTTGCCCCCAGCAGGAGTATTTATAGGCGTAACCCTAAATCTCCAACGGGTTATTGGATTCCTATCGGATCAAAACCAAACCATTAAGTATCCTATATCATTATATAAATATACCTCAACAATAATTTCGCTCCTCTTCCCTCCCCACAGGCCATCGTTGACCTCAGCAACGAGATGGGAGCAGGAAACTAGGATGCAGGTTTAGTATTTCGGTAAGCAAAATAGCATGATGTTGTTCAGTATTTTCCCAAGTCATATTAGGTACTACATATCACATTGTTATCACCGATCCACCGAGATTGTGTTTTTAATAGCATATTATTTTGAGAAAACAATATATCAAACTGTCATTTAAAAATATAACTTTCAGTTAGATCATTTCTATAATACTCTCCTTGTTACATAGAATATAACAGTAGGTCCGGTCGGGAGCCCACGCCATATTAAACAAACCGGAGAGGGAGTTAACATATTAGTGTTTAAACAGTTTTAAGCAAAACCATCTCAGCATTTACAGAGTCACACGATAGAAGCATTTATTTATATAAAATAATACCATGTTACATAAGTCCACTTCATTAACATGAAAATACAACAAGAGTTCTTTATATACAATGTTTGCATCAACATGTGGATTACAAACATCAGCACGGAGGCCGGCCACACATGAAAACAGGTAAACACACACTTGGGCCTTCGAGGGCCAGCACAGTGCAGCAGTTGAGGCTCCAACTCGCTATGTCCCGCTCGGCTCGCCAGGACCTGTAGGAACACATACCACCAAAGGGTGACAAACAAGTAACCGGTCAGCTTTAGCTGACCAAGATTTATAACGATCCCATCTCATTCTCGGGGCGGTGGTACTCCTTCCCTGCAAGCAAGCATCAGCAGAATATATCTCATAAGTGCGTCTCAGCATTGCAAGCATCATCAACGTAGGCACTCACAACCACACGCTTCGTTCAGTCATTGCACTCTTTCGGCGTACTCACTGAGTTACACTACCATCCTAAGCCTCGCTTAATGTAGATGACTTTGAGTTTTACCGTCATGGTCATCATACATTACGGTTCCTTTCCCAAAATTCCTACAGTGCATCGAGGGGTGACCTCTTCACTGATCGACTAAGGGATGGGTTTGGTTCAGCTTTGCCCGTGCTCATATCGTCGGGATCAACTCTGCCCGACGCGGGTACGACTTCCCTTTGTTCCCGCTATTGACACACAAAGCCAACGAAGCTAGGCACTTCAGGCCCTTCTGCTTCACAATCTGCTCACTGGAGTTACCACCAGCGGTATCACTACCGCCTGACGCTATCGACAGAACACACATCTGCCCTCATCAATGATCTGCAATTGCAGGCTTATAGCTTTCTGGCATTACGCACCCAGTCCTCAGGACCTAGGCTTCACACCCACCACAAAATGGCTCGCTGGATTTGACCAGAATCTATCGCCAACAGTAGCAGTACCGTTGGGTGGTAAGAGACAGAGTAACAATTCTTCCCCCCTTCTCGGGTATTTTCTAGAGTTTGCCTCTAGAACTCCCTGCAGTACACCACGATACTTAGAACACGAAAATACAACAAATATACACGAAGTCTTCTCCGAAATGCAATAAACAATATAAACATCACCAATCCAGACCAACTTGTCTGGGTGGATTTCACACAGCATGCCTATGTTCGTACAGCGATCCGGACTCTATATGCAATTTCTATGACGATATTCCATATCGACTCATCGGAAGAATCCTATCCACTAATTAGTGGAAATCTTACTACTATTATGTCAATCAAATGACTAACATGTCCAGATATTCAGAAGGAGAGTCGTTACCCTTGAAGCTCACTTCAGTGCCATGATATCGTAGATGAGCCGGATGGAAGCGTTCGGATGACCTTCCCCTCCGTGGATCTAACGTTGGCACAAGCCTTCAAGAACTCTCACAAACACAAGCCCAATGCTTCTCCTTCCTCCTTTTTGCTTTACCTAGCCTTTTCCTTGAAGAGAGAGAGAGAGAGGGAGCTAATGAGAAATGACTTCTCACAAAACCCTCTCAGCCATTAAGGAATTCGGGCCTAAACTCAGCCATAGGATCTCCAATCGAAATGAAATGGATGGTCAAGATTTAAAGTAATAAATCTTATCCCAGCTGCTATCGCCCGGCAGTAGCACTACCGCCCCGCGGTAGTGACTTAGGCGGTGGAGCTTATCCGCTCACCGCTTAAATCCTCTCGACGATACGGCTTATCCCGTCGATATTTCTACCGCCAGCATTAGCACTAACGTGTGGCGCCAGCGTCACACCGTTATAACTCATTACGTCGATAAAACTTATCACGTCGATACAGAGACCATCTCAAGGTCACGTCGATATAGCTACCGCCGGCGGTAGGACTACCGTCTGGCGTTAGCTTGACAATCGTCGAGACCTCTCGATGACAATAGGACCTTCACGTCGATATGGTAAAGTCATTGCGTCGACATTCCTACCGCCAGGGCTAACACTACTGCCTAGCGATAGGTCCTGCTAGCTGAAAGCTTTGTTTTCTTCAATTTGGGAAAACTGGGGTGCTACAATTTCAAATAACTTTCTCATCAGTATCAACAGATTTTTCAAACAGCCTGTAACTCTCATCAATGTTTTTCTAACAGCTCTATTCTCACAACAGCTTTTTCATCAACATTAACTACCCCAAACAAGGCCTAAGATGATGAATGAACTAAAGAAAAATACAAAGCTCCATTTGGCACGGTGGTGATAGTTGTGAGCACAGTGGTTATGAACTATCGTTCGTGAACGCCCGACCACGCCTACAAAACTTCATCCACTTTTATGTTCATAACTAGTTTTTTTCTTGGTGGAGGTCGTAACCATTGCCATGCCAAACATATATTTTATAATGGTGGTGTTTTTGTCCAAACACACCATAGCATAAAAAAGCCACACCAAACGGAGCCTAAGGATTATAGTATTGACACCATCATTGAGTAAGCTAAAGCCGTGCATGAATGCATGATGGGCTCATGAACATTAGTTCTACCAAAAAATTTAAAAACATACCACATTAGTTATTAAGGAATACTCTGAGATTAATGGATGATAGTAATGATATAGAGTCGAAAAGATTGTTTATGGTGGCACACTGTGTGACATCCCGATTTGCGCTGCTCTGTTCCCATCTGCCGCTCGTTTGTCTCTGTTACTTCCGTTCGACGAAGGTATTAGGTTACGAAAAGCCTTACATAAAGAATGCAATATTTTGATATTTAATGGGGTGTTTTCTGATGATGTGCAAGAATTTAGGGAACATAATTTAATTCATGTTCTTAACAATTTGCAGCAGGTAGGAATTTGGCAAGAAAACTCTTCTTCCTCCTTCCCCCTCATCTCTTTTCCTGGATCTTATATGTGGCAGATCTCCTAGTCTTTTTTTGGATATATATATATATGCTACAATTTCCAAATTTATACGCCATCCCTGATACTTAGTTTTCTTCCAGGTTTGATGCTAGAAATTTCTTGGAATATATGCTATAAGATGCCTGGTTTATATACTAGAAATTTGTTGGCTTATATGCAGAAATTTCCTGATTATAGAGTTATAATTGCCTACCTGGTGGATTCCTCCTGGTTCGATTTAGCTAGTTCCTGATCCAAATTGATTTAGGTGTTATTTGCTAAATTCCCTGGTTATTATTGGCTAGTTCCGAATCGTGGTTATTTGTTAAATTCTGCATATTTCTTATCAGTACTGGGTTAAATCGTTTAGGTACGTCATGGGAGAAATAAAACAGATAGGAAATGAGCCACGGTTCGGGCAGCCGATCGGCATTCGACCAAGTCGCTTCCGTTCGACGATCGTCGAAGGGGAAGCGATCGACGAATTAGTGTTCTGTTTGAAGAATCTGTCGCCGTTCAGCGATCGACGAATTAGTGTTCCGTTCGACGAATCAGTTCCGTTCGACGAATCTGTTCCGTTCGACGAATCTGTCGCCGTTCGGCGATCGACGAATCTGTCGTCGTTCGGCGATCGACGAATCTGTCGTCGTTCGGCGATCGACGAATCTGTCGCCGTTCAGCGATCGACGAATTAGTGTTCCGTTCGACGAATCTGTCGCCGTTCGGCGATCGACGAATCTGTTCCATTCGACGAATCTGTCGCCGTTCGGTGATCGAAGTTGTAGTGTTCCGTTCGACGAATATGTCGTCGTTCGTCGATCGACGAATCTGTTCCGTTCGACGAATCTATCGCCGTTCGGCGATCGAAGTTGTAGTGTTCCATTCGACGAATCTGTCGTCATTCGGCGATCGACGAATCTGTTCCGCTCGACGATAGTGCTGTATCCCGTTCGACGAATCTGGGCTATTTTTCTGCAGCCGTCCGATAAAGGTGGAACTCTTATTTAGGCGAGAAGTGGATACCTTGTCCAATAGGTGGCTGACACCGAATCTTGGGGTTCCAACACATGACATTGGAAGTTGTGTTGACATTAAGGCCAGTAATGCAATCCTAATCCCACTACTCTCTCTTTTCTCTTAACACGAGGGATGAGCACTTCTCCCGAGGGGGATCTTGGTCTTCTTCATCTTCTTCCTCGCCTTCTTCTTCATCTTCTTCCTCTCACTTCAGCGAACTAGTTGGGGGAAATCTTGGAAGAGCAAGTTAGGAGGAAGATTTGAGCTTGGCCAACTGTCTCCATGCCGCGGAGGAGACAACCGCGATCGTCGACCGAAAATCAGGTGACTTCCTCCCCTCTCCCTTGGTGCTAGATCTTTAGATCTGAATATTAGGCGAGACATTGAACTCAAAAGAGTTTGATCCAGTGAGTTTCATGAAGTTTCGTAGGAAGAGACCACGCTAGAACTTTCGTTCTACGGCGTCGTTCGCCATGCTATTATCTTCAGTCAACTCCTCTCTTCAATACGAAGATTTAGAGCTTGATTCCGTGAAGACTGGTGGTCTGTGGAGGGAGTATTGGAGGAGAGAGATTTCGGCTAGAACCTAAGTCATCGGTTGGAGAAGACGATGAACAGTAAAATCGGGTTTGCTTGACGATTCGTGCTGATTTCTTCTTGGCTGAAGGAAGAGCAGATTTGAACGTGATTTTTAGACAAGATCTGATTGGATGTGGACTTTGGGCTCAACTAGAGAGTTGTAGCCCTTGGTGATACCTTTCCAACAACTGGTTGCACAGCTTGTGAGGAGCCTGGTAGCTCCCTCAAAGTCTGGTGATATGTGCGAGCTTACTTAATTAGTAGAATATGAATATGACACCGTGATCACAAGTAGTCCTTGAGGATCTTGTAGAGTAATTTCCATGTTTTGCGCACGCCACTGCACATGAGTTATGATAACTCGGTAGGGGTAGAATTGATGGCTCGTGGCGGGTCTACGGGCTTGCTGGTCGTGAAGCCGGCGGTAGACTCTAGACCGGTTGGGTTGGACTCTTGGTGCTCACCTACCCAAGTCCCCTTCTGTGTCCTTGAAGGCTCAACATGTTGCGAGCAGTACGCAGGGTATCCGTTGTGTGTTCTTAGCGTCGAGGCGTACAGAGGCCTAGGACTGGTAGTGTTCATACCCTCCTAGTAGTGGAGGAGCTCATTCCACTGTCTCCGTCTGGCCACGACGAGAGATGCTTGAGCGGTTAGCTACCCCTCAAAAAGCGAGAACTAAAGGTCTATGTCGACATAGCTAATATGCATGGGTGAGTCATCATATCATAATCATTGCATTGCATTCATCCTTCATAATCATTGCATTGCACCGCATTGAATCCTCATCATATAAACTTGTATGGGCACCTTTATATGATGAGTTACCTTAATGTTCAGATCCTTAACTTATAAGCTTGTATGGGCACCCCTATAAGTTAAGTTCAAATTCTGTTATTATATGCTCGACTGCTTATACACTGTTGTTGATCATGCTTTCTTGTTACTAGTACTTGCTCATATAACCACTGTTATTTATGTAGCTGTTAGTTAGAGTTATTGCAAGTACTTGGGTACTTATACAACCGACATATATGAACAACCATTCATGTCACCTGCCTTGTATATTATTGCTTATATTACAGCTTTTCTTCCTCTCCTATCGCCCTGTGCCTTAGAGTCGCCGGGGGAGCAGATGTGAAGCCACTTAGTCTTTATGACTAACGGTTGCTACGTCCCTCTTTTTAGGAGCGCATCCTGGAGCAGCAGTGCACGGCGCTGGAGGAGAATAGCCAGGCCAGGACGACAGGGCCGGAGGCCGTGATACCCTCATTACCGTTGGTGACATATGTGAGCACAGTTTGAGATGTATCCCTTGAGGCATTTAGCTTGATACTCTGATACTTTTGCAGGAGCTCTTGGAGCTTCTTGTCTTTTGTACTTATTTGGACACTTACTTATGTGAATTTATTTATATGGCTTCTTGCTTTTATATTATTGATGGGTTGGCGCTGTTCAGTTGGTTTGGCCGGCAGGATAAGGCGTCTTGTGGGGGTGGCTAGATCATGTACGTGCTGGCGTTCCCGCAAGGCGGTTGTCCTGGGCATAAGACTCCCCTCGGCCGTGGCGTGTGTTCCAGGAGGGGGATCTTACAAATGGTATCAACTTGCAACGATCCTGAAATAAAGAAGTCCATTCCCGCATGGTACACCCCTCTCACCTCTTCAGTTTGAGGACAAACTGAATGAGCAGAAGCGGTGGTGTGCCCATGTGTAATTCGCATTAAGTATGTCTATTGTCTTCTTTCAAGTAGCCAACCTAATCCAAAAGTCTACCTTGCACGTAGATTCCGGTACGTTCAGAACCAGCGACGGCCACTCCCGTGCCTCCAATACCTACTCCTTTTCAAAAATCAGAGCTGGGCCAGACCCTGACGGCAATCCTGGATGCCTTCAGGTCCCAGCAGATGCTGGTGCAGCCGCAGGCTCCGAACTCAAATTGGTTAGCACCTTCCGTGCTCTCTCCCCTCCCACCTACCATGGGACGGAGTCCGCAGTTCAGACGGAGGAATGGTTGGACACCGTGCGGGAGTTACTAGCAGGGATTCGATGCCCGGGCAATATGGCAGTCACGTTGGCGGTCACGACCTTGGATCTACATGCGAAGAGGTGGTGGAAGTCCTTGATGGGCTCCACCTTTGAATGACGTAACCATCTTGACATAAGCTGGGACGAGTTTGCAGACGCATTCCTGGAGCATTTCGTCTCTTCTACGACCCGAGATGAGCTCGAGGAGAGGTTCCTGCAGCTGAAGCAGGGATCTAGGACAGTCGTGGAGTATCAACAGGAAATTCAGCACTTGGCTAGATTTGCAGACTCTTATGATCTAGATGATCGCGGGTACGCGAAGCGGTTCTACAAGGGATTGCGAGATCCCCTGAGGCAAGCTCTTCTCTTTGTCGCCGATTCGAGCCTCACACAGATTATAGAGACGGCGCAAAAGTTGGAGGCGGACCATTTGGGAGTCCAGGCTAAGGGAAAGAGGCCCGCAGAGGGCGTGATGGAGGCAGGGCCCAGCTTTAGGAGGAGGCGGAACACCAGGGACAGAGGCGGAGACCGGAGGAGAGGTGGTGGGCGTTTTCGCCCAAACTTCGGGATAGAGCAGCCAGCACGGCCGCTACCATTGACCCCACCACATCAGAATCAAGCGCCTCAGCCGCAAAGAGGTGCCGGAGTTTGCTACTATTGTCACCAGCTCGGTCACATTCGGGCCTTCTGCCCGCAGCTGCAAGGAAATGCTCTGAATTGCCCCATGGCTCCCCCGGGGGCGCAACGGGGTAGAGGTCGAGGTCGAGGCCAAGGTCGGCAGGGTAGGAACCCCAGGACTGCTCAGGAGAAGCTATACGCTTTGGATCTAACTCAGGAACGAGACCCGCAGGTCATCACAGGTAATCATGCATTTACTTTCGTCTTTTCATAACTATTATGCTTAAGTGTGCATGATTTAAAATCCCAGGTACCGTGCTTATTTGCGGTAAGTCCGCCCTTACTCTTTTCGATACGGGTGCCACTCATTCGTTTGTATCGGAAGAGTTCGTGAGTGAACTGGGTGCGGTGCAGTGTTTCGAGGGAGCCCCCAGGAGGATGCGCCTTCCGGATGGCTCGGAGATACTATCTACCGCCAAGTGCAGCATGGTAATATCCATCGGTGGGAAGCAATTTGAGACACCGGCAATGGTGTTGCGGATGCCAGACTTCGATCTAATCTTGGGCATGACATGGCTCCATTGGAATCACGCGAAAATCGACTGTGTGGCAAAGCGGATCACGCTGAGGCATGACGACTCGGAGGTGGTAATTCAAGGTATAAGATTCGTATCTCGGAACTTGTTGTCCTCTGTACAGGTTGTAAAGTCTCACGAGCAAGGCGATTAGGTGTTCATAATCTGTTTTGAGATGAAGGAGATGGGGGCTGATATGAAGGATTTACCGGTAGTTCGGGATTTTCCTGATGTTTTCCCCGAAAAACTACCCGGATTACCCCCGCCTAGGGAGTTAGACTTCCAGATTAAGCTAGCACTGGGTTCTAAGCCTGTTTCTCGAGCCCCGTACAGAATGGCACCTAAGGAGCTAGCAGAGTTCCGAGTACAATTGCAAGAGATGGTGGACTCAGGGTTCGTTTGCCCTAGTTCGTCACCCTGGGGAGCCCCGGTTCTGTTCGTAAAGAAGAAGGACGGTTCGCTCCGCTTGTGTGTAGATTATCGGGAGCTCAACCGGCTGACGGTCCGGAACACTTATCCCCTGCCGCGAATCGATGAGCTCTTCGATCAGTTGGAAGGAGCACAGTGGTTCTCCAAGCTCGACTTGCGCTCTAGTTATTATCAGTTGAGGATTCAGGAGGAGGACATCCAGAAGTCTGCTTTCAGCTTGAGGTACGGGTTATATGAGTTTACGGTTATGCCTTTTGGGCTCACTAATGCCCCCTCTGCATTTATGAGCCTGATGAACAGGGTGTTTGAGCCTTATCTGGATGACTTCGTGATTGTTTTCATCGATGACATCCTGGTTTATTCGAAGTCGATATTGGACCATTGGACGCATCTGGAGTTCGTGTTAGCAAAGCTGAGGGAGCATCAGTTGTTCGCCAAGTTCGACAAGTGCGAGTTCTGGCTCCGGAAGGTTGCCTTCTTGGGCCATGTCATCAGTGGGGCAGGATTGGTCGTGGACCCTGCTAAGGTTCGTGCAGTGAAGGAATGACAGCCTTTGAAGTCAGCACCAGATGTGCGCAGTTTTTGGGACTTGCCGGGTACTACCGCAAGTTTGTCGAGGGGTTCTCGAAGACCGCTCTTCCACTCACTGCGCTGACCAAGAAGGAGGTGCCATTCGTGTGGTCACCTCAGTGTGAGGCTGCATTTCAGGAGCTGAAGGATCGCCTCACCTCAGCCCCTATCCTTGCTCTTCCATCTGGGAAGGAAGGATTTCAGGTTTACACAGATGCATCTTTTCAGGAGATGGGTGCTGTACTGATGCAATACGGGCACGTGATTGCTTATGCTTCAAGGCAACTTAAGAAGCATGAAATGAATTATCCGGTGCATGATCTGGAGCTGGGTGCGGTGATTTTCTCCTTGAAGATTTGGAGGCATTATTTATATGGTGTTCACTGCGAGATATTCACCGATCACAAAAACTTAAAGTACATACACACCCAGAAGGATCTAAATTTAAGGCAGCGACGGTGGATTGAGTTTTTGTGCGACTATGATTACACGCTAAACTATCACCCCGCGAAGGCAAATTCGGTGGCCGATGCACTGAGCAGGAGGACATCCAGTCCAGAGTCACGGCTGATGGCCATGGAGTTGGTAAGGATGCTCGAGGAGATGCAGATCACGCTCGTGTCTAGAGCCGCCCCGGAGGTTTTCGCCGATTATCTGGCCGCGATGAGCATAGTTTGTGATATTCGAGATCGCATCCAAGCGGAGAAAAGGAAGGATGCTGCCCTAGAATCTATACTTCGAGCAGTGGAGGCTGGAACCGCGGGGGAGTACACCATGCAGGAGGATCTTGTTCATTTCCATGGCTGGTTATACATACCCGCGGGAGGAGGGATTCGAGAAGACATAATGAAGGAGGCTCACTGCACTAAATATTCGGTACATCCCGGGATTGTCAAGATGTATACCGACTTGCGGAGGACGATGTTTTTGCCAGGGATGAAGCGGGATGTCACCTATTTTGTCACTCACTGCGAGGCGTGCCAGAAGGTAAAGGCGGAGTGTAGAAGCCCGGCTGGGTTGTTGCAGCCGTTGTCCATTCCCGAGTGGAAGTTTGAAGATATATCCATGGATTTCGTTCACGGGCTACCTCGTTCCTGCTCCGGGAATGACTCTGTATGGGTGGTTGTGGATCGTCTGACGAAGGTCGCGAGGTTTATACCGATGAGGAAGGATACACATGTTGACGTGTTGGTGAGACTCTTCGTCGAGCAGTTTGTTCGCTATCATGGAGTGCCCAAAACTATCGTTTCAGACCGTGACGGTCGCTTCACCTCCAAGGAGTGGAAAGCAGTGCAAGCTTATTTGGGCTCCCGTTTGACTTTTAGCACGGACTTCCACCCTCAGACGGATGACCAGTCAGAGCGGACGATCTGGACCCTAGAAGATTTGTTGCGCCTTTGTGTTTTGGATCGAGGTGAGCCGTGGGAGAGACTTCTGCCCTTGGTGGAGTTCTCTTATAATAATAGTCATCAGGCGAGCATCGGCATGGCTCCTTATGCGGCATTATATGGGAGGAGGTGAAGGACACCTTTGTCATGGGTCCAAGATGAGGACCCGAAGGCGTTAGGGGTGAAATTCATCGATGATACTGATGAAATGGTCAGACTGATTCATGACCGCATGCTTGAAGCGCAGAGCCGACAGGCAAAATATTATGACAAAAAGCACAGGGCAGTGGAATTCCACGTTGGAGACAATGTGTTCTTGAAGATCAGGCCGATGCACAGTGTGTCTCGAGTTCGGGGAAGGAAGAAGCTCAGCCCTCGTTATATGGGGCCTTATACCATCCTGGAGCGGATTGACCCCTTAGCTTATCAGTTGATGTTACCGTCAGAGTTGGAGAATTTACATGACGTTTTCCATGTGTCCTCCCTTCGGAGGGCCTTGCTTCGCCCCGATCAGCATGTTGTAACTACATCTGGTCCTGTGGAGATCGACAGGCTGTCCGGCTGGAGCCTATGCGGATAGTACACCGAGATCAGAGTGTTGCGGAGAAAGAGTGTTCCATTGGTGAAAGTTATGTGGTCCAACCATGGATGGGAGGAATACACTTGGGAGCCGGTGGACCTTATGCAACAGCGTTACCCGGGAATGTTTTCCCTAGGTATGACCTAAACTAGTTTGTCGTACTTTGTTTCAATACCGCAGCCCCAAACTCAAATTTCGGGGACGAAATTAATTTCTTTGTTTATTGGATTTGTAACATCCCGATTTGCGCCGCTCTGTTCCCGTCTGACGCTCGTTTGTCACTGTTACTTCCGTTCGACGAAGGTATTAGGTTACGAAAAATCTTACCTAAAGAATGCAATATTTTGGTATTTAATGGGGTGTTTTCTGATGATGTGCAAGAATTTAGGGAACAATTTAATTCATGTTCTTAACAATTTGCAGCAGGTAGGAATTTGGCAAGAAAAGTCTTCTTCCTCCTTCCCCCTCATCTCTTTTCCTGGATCTTATATGTGGCAGATCTCCTAGTCTTTTTTTGGATATATATATGCTACAATTTCCAGGTTTATACGCCCTCCCTGATACTAAGTTTTCTTCCAGGTTTGATGCTAGAAATTTCTTGGAATATATGCTAAAAGATGCCTGGTTTATATACTAGAAATTTGTTGGCTTATATGCAGAAATTTATCTGATTATAGAATTATAATTGCCTACCTGGTGGATTCCTCCTGGTTCGATTTAGCTAGTTCCTGATCCAAATTGATTTGGGTGTTATTTGCTAAATTCCCTGGTTATTATTGGCTAGTTCCGAATCGTGGTTATTTGTTAAATTGTGCATATTTCTTATCGGTACTTGGTTAAATCGTTTAGGTACGTCATGTGAGAAATAAAATAGATAGGAAATGAGCCACGGTTCGGGCAGCCGATCGGCATTCGACCAAGTCGCTTCCGTTCGACGATCGTCGAAGGGGAATCGATCGACGAATTAGTGTTCTGTTCGAAGAATCTGTCGCCGTTCAGCGATCGACGAATTAGTGTTCCGTTTGACGAATCTGTTCCGTTCGACGAATCTGTTCCGTTCGACGAATCTGTCGCAGTTCGGCGATCGACGAATCTGTCGTCGTTCGGCGATCGACGAATCTGTCGCCGTTCAGCGATCGACGAATTAGTGTTCCGTTCGACGAATCTATCGCCGTTCGGCGATCGACGAATCCGTTCCATTCGACGAATCTGTCGCCGTTCGGCGATCGAAGTTGTAGTGTTCCGTTCGACGAATCTGTCGTCGTTCGGCGATCGACGAATCTGTTCCGTTCGACGAATCTGTCGCCGTTCGACGAATCTGTCGTCGTTCGGCGATCGAAGTTGTAGTGTTCCGTTCGACGAATCTGTCGCCATTCGGCGATCGACGAATCTGTTCCGTTCGACGATAGTGTTGTATCCCGTTCGACGAATCTGGGCTATTTTTCTGCAGCCGTCCGATAAAGCTGGAACGCTTATTTAGGAGAGAAGTGGATACCTTGTCCAATAGGGGGCTGACACCGAATCTTGGGGTTCCAACACATGACATTGGAAGTTGTGTTGACATTAAGGCCAGTAATGCAATCCTAATCCCACTACTCTCTCTTTTCTCTTAACAAGAGGGCTGAGCATTTCTCCCGAGGGGGATCTTGGTCTTCTTCATCTTCTTCCTCGCCTTCTTCTTCATCTTCTTCCTCTCACTTCAGCGAACTAGTTGGGGGAAATCTTGGAAGATCAAGTTAGGAGGAAGATTTGAGCTTGGCCAACTGTCGCCATGCCGCGGAGGAGACAACCGCGATCGTCGGCCGGAAATCAGGTGACTTCCTCCCCTCTCCCTTGGTGCTAGATCTTTAGATCTGAATATTAGGCGAGACATTGAACTCAAAAGAGTTTGATCCAGTGAGTTTCATGAAGTTTCGTAGGAAGAGACCACGCTAGAACTTTCATTCTAGGGCGCCGTTCGCCATGCTATTATCTTCAGTAAACTCCTCTCTTCAATACGAAGATTTAGAGCTTGATTCCGTGAAGACTGGTGGTCTGTGGAGGGAGTATTGGAGGAGAGAGATTTCGGCTAGAACCTAAGTCATCGGTTGGAGAAGACGATGAACAGTAAAATCGGGTTTGCTTGACGATTCGTGCTGATTTCTTCTTGGCTGAAGGAAGAGCAGATTTGAACGTGATTTTTAGACGAGATCTGATTGGATGTGGACTTTGGGCTCAACTAGAGAGTTGTAGCCCTTGGTGATACCTTTCCAACGACTGGTTGCACGGCTTGTGAGGAGCCTGGTAGCTCCCTCAAAGTTTGGTGATATGTGCGAGCTTACTTAATTAGTAGAATATGAATATGACACCGTGACCACAAGTAGTCCTGGAGGATCTTGTAGAGTAATTTCCATGTTTTGCGCACGTCACTGCACATGAGTTATGATAACTCGGTTGGGGTAGAATTGATGGCTTGTGGCGGGTCTACGGGCTCGCTGGTCGTGACACCGACAGAAGCCTGCGGTAGATTCTAGACCGGTTGGGTTGGACTCTTGGTGCTCATCTACCCAAGTCCCCTTCTGTGTCCTTGAAGGCTCAGCATGTTGCGAGCAGTACGTAGGGTATCCGCTGTGTGTTCTTAACGTCGAGGCGTACAGAGGCCTAGGACTGGTAGTGTTCATACCCTCCTAGTAGTGGAGGAGCTCATTCCACTGTCTCCGTCTGGCCACGACGGGAGATGCTTGAGCGGTTAACTACCCCTTAAAAAGCGAGAACTAAAGGTCTATGTCGACATAGCTAATATGCATGGGTGAGTCATCATATCATAATCATTGCATTGCATTCATCCTTCATAATCATTGCATTGCACCGCATTGAATCCTCATCATATAAACTTGTATGGGCACCTTTATATGATGAGTTACCTTAATGTTCAGATCCTTAACTTATAAGCTTGTATGGGCACCCTTATAAGTTAAGTTCAAATTCTATTATTATATGCTCGACTGCTTATACACTGTTGTTGATCATGCTTTCTTGTTACTAGTACTTGCTCATATAACCACTGTTATTTATGTACCTGTTAGTTAGAGTTATTGCAAGTACTTGGGTACTTATACGACCGACATATATGAACAACCATTCATGTCACCTGCCTTGTATATTATTGCTTATATTGCAGTTTTTCTTCCTTTCCTATCGCCCGGTGCCTTGGAGTCGTCGGGGGAGCGGATGTGAAGCCACTTAGTCTTTATGACTAACGGTTGCTACGTCCCTCTTTTTAGGAGAGCATCCTGGAGCAGCAGCGCACGGCACTGGAGGAGAATAGCCAGACCAGGACGACCGGGCCGGAGGCCGCGATACCCTCATTACCGTCGGTGACAGATGTGAGCACAGTTTGAGATGTAGCCCTTGGGGCATTTAGCTTGATACTCTGATACTTTTGCAGGAGCTCTCGGAGCTTCTTGCTTTTATATTATTGATGGGTTGACGTTGTTCAGTTGGTTTGGCCGGCAGGATAAGGCGTCTTGTGGGGGGGGGGGGGGAGGCTAGCTCGTGTGCTGGCGCTGCCGCAAGGCGGTTGTCCTGGGCATAAGACTCCCCTCGGCCTTGGCGTGTGTTCCGGGAGGGGGATCTTACACACTGCGTACAAATGCTAAACCGAACGAGATTGTTACGAGGATATCAAGGTTGATTTGATGGTTCTAAGATATTTATGTTTTGTAAAATTCTTTTGATGTGTATTCTTCTATCCCTCTACACGATTTTGTTACTGGTTTTGGAGAATATTTCAATTCTTTGGTGGATTCATCTAGTGTTTGACAGGTTTTGTGAGCTGATAATTATGAATTTTTCGGTTTTTTTTGCCTTGGTTTGCATGCTATTAATTGCTCCTACATTTTTGACGTGATAATTTCTCCAAAGAGATTCCAAAACCAAGGAAAAAAGGGAGAGAAAATAACCTCCAAACAAAACTACCAAATGCATAAACACCAAGTGATGAGGACACATGCTGCAAAAAGAGGTATTGAAGCAGCTAAAAAGTTTGACATGCAACGGGGGAATTACACTGCGAATGATACAGTTTAGAGCGAAGAAGACAAAATTTAGACGGCCACACGCCGCACGTGTTCTTCGAATGTCAGCAGAAAAGTGCGAATTTCCATGGGGCCTAATTCCACAATTAAGGTAGAATTGCTGAGAGGCCCCCCTCTAAGTGGAGCTGGATGATAATTAGTTTCACTCTCTCCTTCAACTCTCCAATTCTTTTTCTTCATCTCTGCCTTGTTTTGATTTGCTGATAAGCTAGTTTCTTTCACTTTTTTAATCTGCATTTCCATCATATATCATGCTATTATAATACATACATAATCAAAGAAACAGACCAGAAGTATGTAACTAGAAGAAATCATTCATGAACTATAAGTATATTAATGTACCGTTTTTCCGCCAAAGATCTTCTTCAACTCCACCGCGGCCAATACTGAATTCCGAGCATCCTCGCCAGCCTGGAGGACGAAATTTGTCAGTCAGCCCTAAACTGAAAAGAAAGCTATGACGGAGAACAAATTACTTCACATCGGTACCTCGTATAAATGTGCCAGACGCAGGAGCACGGTGGCATCATCTAATTCCTGCAAGATAAATTTTCAAGAACGAAAACTTTAATCACCAAATACCTTAATTATGTTTTACTCGGATATCATTCATACCTCGAGTGTGATGAGGGCAACATTAGGAGGTAAACTATAACCGGGCGCCATAGATGTGGCTTTTGTGATTCGAGAAGATTTCCAAATGTTCTCGTCCTGCGCAGGAAATTTTGATGAATTCTAGTGGGTAGCAGAGAAGTAACATGGCTGAACTACTCAGTAGTCTATACATTATTATAGTACGAAAAAAAAGAGAAAAGAAACAAAGTTTTTTTTTTTGAATATTTTATTAGGAATAATTACCCAAATCTCCCCTGTAAGTTAGCATAATTACTGAGAGCACCCCTCTTAGTTTCGAAATTACAAAAATCTCCCCTTAAGTTTTCATTGCATTACAAAAACCTCCCCTTAAGTTTTCATTACATTACATCCATGAACCAAAATACCCCCCTGTACACTGTTCACCGAGGGGGGTATTTTTGTGCATGGATGTTATGAAATGAAAACTTCAGGGGAGGTTTTTGTAATGAAATGAAAACTTAAGGGGAGGTTTTTGTAATTTCGAAACTAAGAGGGGTGCTCTCAGTAATTTAGCAAAGTTAGAGGGGAGGTCCCGGTAAATGGCCCTATTTTATTATCTAATCCAACCTCTCTTCTATAATATCATGCAATTCTCTACTTGGGACATTTTCACCAAAAATAAAGTAAAGAAGCAATTTAAAATCAGTGTTCTTTCTCCAAATTATTAAATGCTTAAGACTAGTTCAAATTTAATTGAAACCCAACATACGTTGAGATATCAATCTACTTTTCCTAAATTTTTATTAGGAGAAAAAAAAAATCTAAAAACTTACTATTTTCTCAGGCATACCTCATGTGTAAATGCTAGAAGCACCGGCGAGTATATTTGTTGACCATTTGTTCGCCGCCAATTTGCTCCATCTCCCAGTTGACTGATGCCAATGTGATATTTCCCTCTAGTCTGTAAACATTATTGCAAAGAGCTCAAATTATTCAAGGGCTTCAAGTACTTTTCGACCTTTCAAAAATACGAAATCTGCTAAAGCAACAATATAGAAAGTATTGTGTTAAAGAAGGATTTGATGATAGATTGAACTTGAATCCAACTAACCTTACCTCGCAATGAGAATAGTGAATCGCATAATGTAAAAGAATTAAGTAAATAAGAAGTAGCAAGTGAAATGTAAAATAAAACTACAAAAGCTATGGTTTTAAAAAGAGGAAAGACGCATTTTAAGACTATTGCGCATCTTTTTTTACTCAGGATTTGGAGAAAGCAACTGACAGCTTTGCAGCAATAATTTATTTAGCAATCTTCATCCTCAGGATGATTATGTTATCTGCCTTATATTAAAGTCTGTTGAAAGTCCAAGAGCTTAAAGCCAATCTAAGAGGCCCATGGTAAATTCTCCTCTTGTTGCATTTAGTCCCACATCACCAAGTGTTAATTTTTATTCCTCCTCTACTCTGCATAAAGAGGGGTGCTTTCATGTAATAAGCTAGATGATTTGGAATAATAAAATCTCTTTATTTCAAATTCTCACATGGTATCAAAGCCAAGACCGAATCCTCTCGTAATTTCTTTCGCGTGAATATTCCCGGTCTTACACAATCATTTCCAATTCTGCGTACTAGTCTAGGCCTCATGAGAAAGATCTTGCGCATGAATTCTCCCGGCATCGCACGAACTCTGTCCGAGTGCTAGTGATCGTCCCGGTCTCGCGCGACCTCGACAATTTTTCGAGTACTCGCACACCCTCCCTTCCGCCTTCGGGGTGCTCGCACACAATAATGCTCCACTTGGACTCCATACACCACCTGCTGCCCCCACCCTTTTATAGATTTCCTTTTAACTCTGCAAACTTGCCTCTTCCTGTGTATTCCCCTTCTCTGGACGCCAAGGACTCGCACAACCCAACGTGTTGAGCCCATTGTTCCTCTCCTACCGCGGTTGTGAGCCCTTCCACAACTCAGCTTTCCTCCGTCTGACGGGAGTTGCAGGATTTCATCTCTGTCCACCTGCGAATACTCCCGCCGTTTCTGCGAGATCTTCACCGTCTGTCTGCGAGAACATCTCCCGCCGTATCTTACTGCGCGACTGTCTGCGAGAACATCTCTGCGCAACCTGCTGCTTGTCTGCGAGTATTGCTCAGCAAGACTAGTTGCTTGTGCGATATCCCTCGTGTCTGTCTGCGAGTCTTTCTACAAGTTCCAGCAGTTCTCCATCGTCTCTCCAACGCATCTGCAACTCTCCACTCTCACATATCTTCAACCTTTCTCTTGGTTTCTCGCTAACGTCTCTTCCTCCCGCTGATCCATGGAGACACCTTCGACCACTCCAGTTCCTCCACCGACGTATCTTTCCAGTTCTTCGGAAAATCTTGGGACGACTTCAAAATTAACGGACCCAAATTACCCCGATTGGAGTGTTTCATTTAACTTTCTCTTGCGCTCTCAACGCAAACAACATCATCTCACCGACACTCAACCTGATCCCCCGTCCCACATTAGCTGATTGGGACGCCAATGATGCACTAGTTCGCACATGGCTTGCTAAAAGTCTTCTGGTTGCATGTTTGCACATTATCCGTCATGAGGACACTGTCATGGCAGCTTTGGGATCATCTTGCTTCCCTTTACTCCAAGGGTGTCAAAACGTCTCGCATTTACACTCTACTCTGAACTCTTTGTGCGCCCTACTCTCTCTCTCTCATGATGCTGCATATCAGGAAGTTCAATCTCTCGGCACAGAACTTCTCCAGCATCGCCCCTTCTCTGCTGACCTAGTCACTCAGCAGAAACATTTTCAGGAACACCTAATGGTCTGCTATCTTCTCTGCTCCCTGATTTATATGAGATGATCAGCCAATAGATCTTGGGAGAACATGACACTCCCACCCTGGATGTTATTGTTTCCCGTATCTCTGCAGTTACTACACTACTGCAATGACCACCGATCGCGTCCCCTCCGGCCCCCGACAACTTTTCTCATGCGGTCGGTCGAGGATCTCAACACAGTCGTGGAGATGGTCGTGGAGGTCGCAACAGTGGTCGTGGGGGACCCCACCTTCTTTGCTCTCATTGCGGACGTCTTGGTCATTTTGTTGACAAATGCTTTATCAAGCATCCTCACCTCCTTCCTCAGGCACATGTCAGCACTACCGCCCCTGCTCCATCCGCCTCAACGACTACTACACCGCTAGAGTCTGGCCGTAGGTTCTCATTTGCAGATATGGATGCTCTCCTCAAAAACTCCAAGCAATCCGCCTCCATTGCAATTTCGTCAAGTAACGCGTGTGTTGCTACTCAGGGTAAGTGGCTCATTGATTCAGGTGTGCCACTAATCATATGACTGGAAACCCTCTTGTTTCTTGCACCACGAGCAACATAATCGGTCACCTCCAGTCTTTGTGGCGGATGACTCTCCTGCTCCAATTTGTGGATTTGGAGTTGTGACTACTGTCACTCTTCTCCAGCTGGACAACACTCTATTCGTCACCAATTTTCCTTGCAATTTGCTATATGTCAATGCTCTCTCATGACAATTGCAATGATTTATCTCATTTTCTCCAGCTTCTTATTATTTTCAGAACCTCTACTCACAGAGGATGATTGCTACTGGTACTGAGTGTGGCGGTCTTTACTACCTTGACAACATTCCCCCTTTCTCTGCATTTACCGTGACCGCTTCCCCGCCCAGTGGCATCAACATCTTGGACATCCGTCGTAGTGTCTCCTCCATCAGCTCATGCCTTCTTTTAGTGTCGACTCTGCTTTAGAATGTGAGACTTGTCAATGTGGCAAGCATCACCGTACTTCCTTCCCGACAAAATAGTGAAAAAATTTGTTTGTCCTTTTGATATTTCATTCAGACATTTGAGGTCCTAGTCCCACCAAATCTTTTGTTGGGGGCAGTCTATATTTTGTAATCTTTATTGATGATTTCTCTAAATGTACTTGAGTGTATCTTTTAAAAGAACGCTCAAAACTTTTCTCTGTATTTTCGAAATTGTATAATGAAATTCGCATTCAGTTTAGTTGTTTCATCAAAACTATTCACACTGATAATGTAAAGGAATACATGCGCCAACAGTTCCTCCTTTTTTGCACCACCAACGGTATTATTCGTCAAACCATTTGCGCACATACATCCCAACAGAATGGAGTGGCGGAATGAAAAAATCGTCATCTACTCGATGTTGCTCGTACGCTCCTCTATCAGATGAATGTTCCCCGCTCCTATTGGGGTCATGTCGTTCTTCTATCTTGTTTTCTTATTAACCGTCTACCTTCTTCTAATCTTCATGGTCAGACGCCACTTTCTATCCTTTATCCAACGGGTACACCTTTTTCCCTTGTACTGTGTTTGCCACATTCCTGCCTCTGGTCACGATAAACTCTCCGCTCGCGCCATCAAATGTATCTTTGTGGGGGTATTCTCCAACTCAGAAGGGATGTCGTTGTTTCAACCTAGTCTCCAAACGACAACATGTCTCGGCTGATATAACACTCTTTGAATCTACCCCATATTTCTCCCGAGCCTCTTACTCCTGAGCAGCTGAGCTCTCTCCTCTCCTCCCTACCACCGCTCCGCCTCCAACATATGTTTCCACATTTCCTATCATTCATGCTCCTTCATCAGATATACCACAACTACCACCCACTCCAACCCTTCTTCCACATATTTTACCTTTTCCTCATCATTATCGTTGCCGCCCTGCTCCTCCACCTATCCTTGCCCCTTCCATTCTAGAGACCCCGTAGTCTACTCCCAGGACAGCAATCTCCTCTTCAGAAGGTTCCTTCACCGCCACCGAATCAGACCTGGATGCTCCCATTGCTCTGCGGAAAGGCGTCAGGGAGTGTACACAACATTCTCTTATTAATGTTGTCTCATATGCTCATCTCATTCCCTCCTGCATCAGGTTCACTTGGGCACTATCTACCACTACAATCCTTGCTTCCTATCAAGAAGCTCTTCAGATAGCGTGCTGGAAAGCGGCCATGGATGAGGAAATATATTCCTTAGCATCACGAGGAACATGGACTCTTGTTCCTACTCCTTTTATGGGCGATGTTGTTGGATGTGGGTGGGTATTTGTCATCAAGTTTCTCCCTGATGGCCCCGTGGAACGTTACAAAGCTCGTCTGGTTTCAAGAGGCTTCACCCAGAAATAAGGTGATGATTTTTTTGACACTTTCTCTTCGGTTGCCCGTATCAGTACTATCTGGGTGCTCTTCTCTGTCGCTGTCAACCGATGTTGGCAAATGTCTCAGCTTGATGTCAAGAATACCTTTCTCTATGGCGACTTACATGAAGATGTTTATATGAAGCAACCTCCTCGTAATGTTGCTCATGGGGAGTCTCAGGTATGCAAGCTTCAAAAGGCAATTTATGGTCTTAAACAGAGCCCTTGAGCATAGTTTGACAAGTTTAATCAGGTCATCTCAACTATTGGCTTCTCAATAAGCAATACTGATCACTCACTCTTTATACGGAAGACTGACAAAGGACTGGTGGTTCTTGCTGTCTATGTCAATGACATTCTTCTTACTGGAGATGACTCTTCTGGAACAGAGATAACAAAGAAACAACTTTGAGAACACTTTGTTACAAAAGATATGGGTTATCCCAAATACTTACTGGGAATCGAGATTGCAAGACCCAATGAAAACATAGTTCTCTCTCAAAATAAAATATGTCCTAGATCTACTCAAAGAAATAGGTCTTCTTGGAACAAGCCTGCTCGAAATCCTATGCCTATGAGCGCTGAAAAACTTTGGGATGAGACATCTCCTCTTCTGCATGACGTTACTCGATACATGAGTCTGGTTGGTAAACTCATCTATCTTACCGTAACCAGGCCTAACATCTCATATTATGTTGGAAGAGACAGTCAATTCATGTAAGGCTCCCAGAGAATGTCATTTGGAAGTTGCTTTAAAAATATTAGAATACATCAAAGGCTCTCTGAGAAAAGGACTATTGCTTCAAAGGAAAAATCACTTACGCATCAAAGCATATCTAATGCGAGCTCTGCAGATGACAAGAGAGATCGAAAACCCACTTATGGATTCCACATATATATCAGTGGGAATCTGATTACGTGGAAAAGCAAGAAACAAGCAATAGTATCCAGGTTAAGTGATGAGGCTGAATACATAAGTATGGCTCAAACTGCTTGCGAGTTGAAGTGGTTGAGAACACTTCTAAAAGACTTTGAGAGAAATCTACAATTATCCTCTACCAATGTTCTGTGACAATAAAACTATTATCTACATCTCTAAAAATCCAGTGTTCCATGAAAGAATAAAACACATCGAAGTTGAATGTCACTTCATCAGAGAGGATATTGTCAAGAAACAAATTTGCACTTCGTTTATGTCTTCAGAACAAGAGTTAGCCGACATCTTCACCAAGCCGATTTCTTCATCATTTTCAAATGTTTGTGACAAGCTGAGAATGATCGATATATATGCTCCAGCTTTAGGGGGAGTGTTAAAGCCTATTGAAAGTCCAAGATCTTAAAGCCCATCTAAGAGGCCCATTGTAAATTCTCCTCTTATTGTATTTATTCTCCTCTTATTGTATTTCCTCCTCTACTTTATATAAAGGGGGATGCTCTCATGTAATAAGATAGATAATTTGAAATAATAAAATCTCTTTATTTCAAGTTCTCACACCTTAGATTTGGATCTCGTCACAGTATGGTGGAGGTTCAAATAAAATGAAATGGCTCTCACATTCTACTTCCTTTCGGGATGATCCTTGAGGTAAATCTGAGAGATAGAGATAGAGATGAGGGAAGATAGAATCTATGAGAAGAGGAGAGAGCAGAGTAGAGAGGACAGGAGAGAAAGAGGAAGAAAGGAAGCCGACTTCTATGAGAGTTTTGCTTAGGGGTCTCAACGTTCGACATATGAAATAAGAGAGAATAGAATTATAGTAAATGTCTTGCCTTCATTTCATTTTACCAAGGTTAAAACACAAGCTCACTCCTTTTGTGAAGATGTCCACGTAAGCATGAATTGCAAAATTAACTGGCAGAAAAAAGAACACAAATAAGATTCGATTTGGCCCATGACCTTTAATTAGTCTTTTTCTCCGTGAAGGTTCATCCTCTGAGCATGTCTATAACATCCCACCTCCTTTCAAAATGAACATGTTCACAAGCTTGAAAGAGAGAGAAACATCCATGAATGCATCGGGTGGTTCCTATGTGACCTCCAATTCTATGAGTCTCCGTGTTGAAGCAAAATCTCTCTTGTGCCTGTGTTCAAACGGATACATATTTCCTTGATTAGTATGAGAACAATGAGATCTTCGACCTATAGAGGAAGGCTACTAGCGATTTGCTGAGGTGGTTTTCCTTTGTGAAGTTTGAGAAGGGAGACACGAAATATATTGCATGTATCTTGACATCCGGACGGAGCTCCAATTTATACGCTACTCCGCCTACTCAGACCACCACTGAAAAGGGATTGTAAAATTTCGGGTGGGGGAGATTATAGTTGTAATTAGACATTATTATCAAGTCGTATTTGTAATACCCGCTAAGGGTATATTAGTCTTTTGTGTCCTTACTCATGTGTATGTATGGGTATATGCTTAGTACATTGATTTATTATTGCAGTATTACTTTCTACTTGGTATCAGATCCATGACCTAACTCCCGCGACCTCCGCCGTTCTTTCCGTCTCTCCCGTTCTCGCCGAAACTTCTGTCGTCGATCAATAACCTCCGCGACTGCGGTTTTGAGGGGTCAACCAAGATGTCGAGCCCACGCGGTCCATAGGCGGGACTGTCCCGCCGCCTCCGTTCGCTGAAGACGTCGTCGCCGACTTCTAATGACACCGACTACTTTGCCGCCGCCATCCTACGCTTCATCCGCCGACTGTGCCTGATCTCCTTGCTTTATCCCCGCCGACTGAGAGGGGCGTTCAGACTTCAGGCATTTCATTTTTTTCCCAAATAGAGTAAGAGCTGTTGATTTCTTCCAATTAGGGGAGCATCCAGCAGCCAACATTGGCTTCTTCATGCTGCGTGCGCATCCAGCTGCCATCAATGACTCCAGAGAGGATTTCCTGTGCGTTTCTTCTTCCTTATTGTCGGCTGCTACTGATGATCCCATGGACTTCTTTTTTTTCAGCTGTCGTTAAGTTCATCTCAGTTTTTCTCACTTAGATGCCAATGCTTCAGAGTTTGACCTAGAGTGGATATTCCCTATTCCCATTAAGTTGTGCCAACATGGGTGATTCTTCCGTTTCTTCGCCAAGTGTGATGATGTCACAGATGAGTGATCCTCAGAGGACTCATGACCATACTAGCTGATTGAAGATTACCACTGTGCCACTTAATGGGACTAATTATCTCGAATGGTCTCGAGCAGCTCAACATGTGATTCGCAGCCATCAAATGTTCGAATACATTGATGGAACTGTCATGGGGCCATCCAAGATTGATCTCTCTTGGAAGCGTTGGGATTTAGAGAATTTCATTATTGTCTCATGGCTTCTACATTCCACGTCCCCGAAGGTATATCAAAGTTATATGTTGATGGACTCGCCTATGAGGTCTGGACTCCAGCACGCGAAACCTATTAACAGATTGGCAGCTCCACCCAGATTTACGAGCTTATCCGCCGAATTTTGGAATTGCGCTAGGGATCCTTGAATGTCTCCTCAAATTTTTCGGAGTTTGAGCAACTATATAAGGAATTAGACTTTTTTGAGCACTTCACTCCTACTTCAACAACAGATGCGGTTTAGTTGCATAAGAAGGAAAAAAGTTACTGTCTTCATGTCTTCTTAATGAGTTTGAACATGGAGTCAGATACAATTTGAACTTATATTCTCATCGCTCCCCTCTCCCGTCCCTTCGGGAGGCATTCAGTATGGTTCTGGGTGACGAAGAAGTCGCAAATCTCTCAGTATGATTATCCCTCCTAATCGCTCTGCCTTGACCAGTGTGGGCCGAGGAAATATCATCACTTCTATTCCAACGTGTGATTATTGTGGCCGTAGAGGACATATTCGAGATGTGTGCTTCAAGCTCCATCCTCATCTCGCTCCACCACGACGTGGTCGTGCTCCTGGCCGAGGGGGTTCTCGGCAGGGGGGGGGGGGGGTGCGAGACCTCATGATGATGCTTGTTCCACATAAGTGTAAGAGGATCCCTCCCATGCTCCTTCCCCAGGGACCTTTACAGTGGATGAATTGGATGCACTCAGACGACTACTTCATTCTGGGCCAGATATGTCTTCTGGTTCTTCCAACTCCTTTGCCACCGCGACTATGCCCAGTGCACATGCTGCTACCATCACTCCACCTAATTAGATCATCGACTCAGGGGCCCTTGCGGGAAAGCTCGATGTAATGCTGGTGAGATAAGCATGGGGGGAGACATGAGGTGGGGGGATTGGCGGAACTGGCGATGGCGGCAGCCGATTAACGGGGGTCCAGATAGAGGTAGTTGATCTATGCAATGGAGAGGTGGTTGCGATTTCGGCGATGTCAGTGGCTGGAGAGGTAGGCGAGAAGAAGAGGATGGTTGTGCTGCCTAGAATTCTTCGCCGAGGCAACGAGCTTGCTCCATGCTGCGGGAGAGTAGTCGGGTTGGGGCTCGAAGGCGTGCATGGATGTGAGGTTGCAAGCCCACGAGAAAGTACCACGGATAATGGTCTGGGGATAAGTTGTTGATACGCGTGGCGACCTCGATGAACTATTAAATGTAGTTGGCGATGATATCGGACTGGTGAACAGAGTTGAGGTGATCGTAGGCAGTACCCGCTTGGCGGGTGTCACAACGACGGAGAGGTTCCTTCTTCAATGTGGGTCAAGAGAGATCAGAGACATGTTGGTGCATCCAACGCTCCTAGAGGAGCACAGGGCCATACATGTAAATAGTCACCAATGAAATCTTTTGGTTGACGGGGGTATACTGTAGGTCGAAAAATTATTCAACGCGGGCGATCCAACCAAGGGGGTTAGTGTCGTTGAACACTGGAATCTCAATCCGGTAGAGGTGGGTCGAGTGGATGTCCGTAGCGGAGTGGAGGAACCCCATGTAGTCCGTGGTGGGCCGAGTGCGGGCGGCGGTGGTGCCAGAATTGCCAGTGGGCAGTTGACCGCCGCGATTGTGAACTCGCAAATGCGGGGAGTGAGATCTTCAAGTAGATCCAAGCGAGTGGAATCGGTGGAGGCCGAACCGGAGGCGTCTTTGTCTGCATCGAGGGACATGATATGAGTACAGGGCATGTAACGGATACTCCGAATAAGAGAATGGAGATCAGAGTGCTTGCAGAAGTCGCAAGCAGACGGGGCGAGTAGAGCGTTGTTGGGGGAGATGGAAAAGACATAAAGTAAAGAGACATGGTAATGATCATAGGAGGGGCGACACGTGGCGGTTGCCATCTCCGGGGGAGCATTGGTTGATGACACTGCTGCGGAGAGCTTCGGTGGCAGTCGATCCTGTAAAAATTCATGTGTCCAAGATCACTTCGCCTCTTTGCACAAAATCCGATCTCAATCACAATGAAAACAACAACGATAAACCCAACCGGGATAAACTCCACACAAATTAACAAATCAATTTTAAATTAAGGTTTCCAAGTATGCTTACAACCGCAGAAAAATCCTAATAAAAAACCTGAGAGAAAACAAGCGAGACAAGCTTCGATCCACAAAATTCTTTCATGAGCCGATCTGTTCTTTTTTTTTTCACACACAAGAGTCTACTCCTTTGATTACCGTACATCAACAGCAATAGGAAAGACTATTTCGGGCCGGGATTGGACAGGTTCAGAAAAAATAAAGAAGCCAAAAATGTTTTTTTCTCTTGTTTCGGTTTTAGCACAGCAATTAGCGTGAATTAGGTAGTTTTTCTATATCCGTGAACAGGCAAAAGTGCAAGGTAGTTTCTGCCTCTTGCTTTTTCAGAAAATAGAAAGGGATTCAAATGTTGGAATGAGGAGTCGGTTGGGATATTTGGAAAGCAGGTAAACAACAAATAAAGGAACAAAGTGGGAAATAGAAACTGAACCGAAAATGGAAACTGAACCGGTTCAGGAAAGAGAACTTTACTTCATTTTTGATACTCTCCCTCAAGATGAGTTCTCGACACCATTCCGAGCAAACTACATAAACGCTCGAATGGTCCTTTTGGCAAAAGTTTCGTGAAGATATCCACCACATTGTCGTGGCTTCGAACAAGATCCACCATGATAACTCCGTCAAGCACTTTCTCCTGAATGAAATGATGCTCAATTTCTCTGTGCTTCATCCGAGCATGAAAAACTGGGTTCGTCACGAGCTTCAAAGCACTCTCATTGTCCCCACGAAGCACAGTAGTCTTTCCAATCTTCATAAACATGTCTTCCACAAGTCGACGAAGTTAGATACACTCCTGAGCCACCAAAGATGATGCTTTGTATCCTGCTTCGGTAGTGGAAATGGACACACAATCTTGTTTCTTGCAGCACCACGAGACTAATGCTAATCCGCACATGGATGCATACCAAAATGTCGACCTTCGATCATCGTTATCTTCAGTAAGATCCGCATCTGTGAACCCATACAACACAAAATCTGTGTTCTTCTCATACAACAACCAAAACTCCGGGGTTGACCCAACATACTTGAGAATTCTTCTGGCCACGTCCATATATGGCTTTCATGGGTCCTGCATATAACGACTCACTAGCCCAATCGCAAATGATATATCCGGCCTCGTGATCGTTACTAGCGCAAAATATGGTTTAGGATCCGTTAGAATTCTTCCTTCCTCCCGACTCAACTTCAAGCTCGTCTCTAAAGGTGTGGAGCACGACTTTCCTTCCTTCATGCCAAATCGTTCAACGAACTTCCTGGCATACCATTTCTAAGACACAAGCAACCCCTTCTTCAACCTTCGAACCTCCAAGCCAAGATGAAGTTCACCCAAGTCCTTCATCTCGAATAGGATAGATAGCTCCGCTCTAAGCAATGTCACTTCCTCGTCATCATTTCATGTCACTATCATGCCGTCCACATATAATAGCACTAGAACATGTAGGTCTCCATGTTTCATTATAAACATACTTTAGTCAGAATTAGAGATGAAGTAACTACAAAACTGCAAGTACTCCGTTATCTTCCCGTACCAAGCATGAGGTTCCCGCTTCAACTTATACAATGCCTTTTCCGTTTACAAACGTAATTCAGATACTCCTCAGATAAATATCCCTGCAGTTGCAACATGAAGATTTCTTTGTTGATCTCCCCATAAAGAAAAGTGTTGTATACATCCAACTGCTACAATCTCCACCCTTGGCACGCCGCCAATGCAATCACAATACGCACCGATGTCATCTTCGCAATCGGACTAAACGTCTCCTCATAGTACTCTCCATACTTCTGTGAGAACCATCGGGCAACAAACCGAGCCTTGAAGCGCTCAACACTGTCGTCCGTCTTCTTCTTCACTTTGTATACCCACTTGCAAGTAACTAGGGCAACGCCAACAACCTTGGGCACAAGATCATATGTTCCATTCCTCTTGAGGGCACTCATCTCCTCATCCATGGCTTCCACCCACTGCTTCACACCTGCGGATTCGTCATAGCACGACGGCTCCCGCTCATCAAGTGGCCCGACAAAGTAGCATGAAACTATTGTTACCAAATTTCCTTCCTTATAGCAAACTGGTGACACGATGGTCTGCTTCGACCTTCTAAGAGCGGAACCGCTCTCCACCTCTCCACCACCTACCTCTGCACTTGCTCCCCCGTCACCATGACTCAAAGCACTGCCCCCCCTTCTTCGTGATTCCGTCCCCACCGACGTCGAGCTCGAAGAGTATAGGGCTCCTGGAGACATAGGTAACTAAACTGATTTTTCTCCAATTTCTTCTTCAAGGCTTGCTTCTCCTCTGTTCTCTTCCAACACTGTGCTAGGACCACCGCCATACGACGTCAACTCGTCGAATGCTGCATCACGAGAGACGATGAACCTTCGAGTTTGAGGGTCCATACACTTTCAAATCTTCTTACGTCATCGTAGCCTATGAAAACACACTTCATGGCTTTGACTTCAAGCTTTGTTCTTCGTGCATCCGGAACATGAACATAATAAACCACTCAAAACACATGCAAATGCTTAACGCACGGTACCTCCCCAAACATGAGTTCACGCGGTGACTTTTGATTATTTGGGCTCAATGGCATCCTGTTGATCACATGTGTCGCACACGTCATTCCCTCCGCCCATAAGGCCTTGGGATTGCCCTTGGCATGCAACCAATATCTGCAAGTCTCATAAATGTGTCAGGTCTTCCTTCCGTAACTCCGTTCTACTGCAGTGTATAAACACAAGATAACTCCCTCTTGATTTCATGCTTCCTACAGAAAGAAGAGAATTCAACGGATGTAAATTCCCCTCCGTTGTCAGTTCTCAGTTTCTTCAATTTCTTCCCAAGCACACCTTCCACAGTCTCCTTGAATTCTAAGAACTTGTCAAACACATCTGACATCCCCTTCAGAAAATACACTCATGTGTAACGTGAGAACGAACATGTATTTGTTCCCTGAATAAGTTGGGGTGGCACTTGGCCTCATCACATCGATGTGGATGCACTCCAGTGGCCACTTGCATCTCGAGAGAGACGTGTCAAATGGAAGGCGATATGTCTTTCCAAACTAACATCCCTCACATACGTGCCCGTCGCCGAAAGAAGATAATCTAGGTAAGTCCCTGACTAGACTATTCGTTATCATCACTCTCAGTTTCTCCATTCCGACATGCCCCAACCTTTCATGTCATATCACAGCATTATCATTTGCTTTCATCTTGTCCACGTACGATGTCGCAGAAAGAACAAATAGATCACGAACCCATCTTTCAGTGTGAGTCACCTCCGCCTTCACCAAATCTAAGTTCCATAGGAACTTCACCTCCTTTGGGCCAAATAGAATGTGGTGCCCTGCATCAACTGCATTCGTCACTGAAAATAGATTCTTCTTCATGCCCGACACGTGATACACGCTCTTCAGTGTGAGTGCACTCCTATCATTGTCCACGGTCACAATCCCTTCCTGCTCCATTGGATGAACTGTGTTATCCACCGTCACGATAACATCACTTTCATCATACTTCCACAGAGATGAAAACTTGGACCCATCACCTGTAAGGTGATGTCCACATCCGGAGTCGATGATCTAATCATCTTTGAAGATCACTGAGTCCAAGGCTTTCATAGTGGAGACCTTCTGAAACACTTGACATTCCTCTTTTCTCCATCATTCCTGGGAGGGAAATGAGCACCGCCCTCCTTAGAAGAGGTAGAAGGACCTCTCCATCGTTCTTCTTCCTATCCCAGTGTTTCTTCTTCCCAGTGTAAAGAACATCACTGCCTTCATTAAAGATAAACACCCATGCCATCTGTCTAGCAAAACTCTCCTAAGACGCCAAGAGATTTTCCAACTCCATCAAAGATGGTTGATTATCCCATCGCTGGACCACTGTAATAAAAGATAGATACTCCTTTCGCAACTCGATAATGTCTCTTCAACTTCGCCTCAGAAACTGGCTCTTCCGGATCCAACACGGTAATCTCAGTACAAAGATTCTTCATCTTCAGGAAATAAAACGAGATGGAAAGCTCTGCTTGATTTTCCTTTGCCATCTTATTTTTCAGAAATTGAAGTCTTTTCACATTCTTCTTCTTGAACAAACCATCAATGACTTCTGAAATCTTAGATGTCGATTTGCACCCTATGATGTGGTCGAACAAGTCCGTTGAGATAGTTCGTTTAAGAGTGAACACCGCTTTCCCATTCATCTTCTTCCATGCCTTGACTTCCCGAGCATTCGTCCCGGTTAGCACTACCTCTTCCTGTGCATCTCCACCAACGATATCCCACAGTTCTTCTCTCAACAAGTAACATTCTAAGCATGACTTTCATTTCTTGAAGTTTGTGTGTGTGAGCATATCGATCCCCAAACCAAGTGAACTAAAGCTGTCTTCTATTGACGAGAAATCCGGATAATAGCAAACCGAAAGAACTTAGCCTCGCAAAAACTTTCGTCGCTCTGATACCATGTAAAAATTCATGCGCCCAAGATCACTTTGCATCTTTGTACAAAATCCGATCTCAATCGCAATGAAATCAACAACGATAAACCCAACCGGGATAAACTCCACACAAATCAACATATCAATTAAGGTTTCCAAGAATGCTTACAACCGGAGAAATCTAAATAAAAAACCTGAGAGAAAACAAGAAGCGAGACAAGCTTCGACCCACAAAATTCTTCCACTCTTTCTTTTTTTCACACAAGAGTCTCCTCCTTTGATTCCTGTACAACAACTGTAATAGGAAAGTCTATTTCGGGCCTAGGAGTGGACATGCTAAAAAAAGCAGAAAAATGTTTTTTTTTCTCTTGTTTAGGTTTTAGCACAGCAACTGGCGTGAATTAGACAGGCAAAAACTGCAGCAGTTTTTCTATATCCGTGAAAAGGCAAAACTGCATGGTAGTTTATGCCTCTTGCTTTTTCCGAAAATAGAAAGGGATGCAAATGTTGGAATGAGGAGTCGATTGGTATATTTGTAAAGCAGTAAAACATCAAATAAAAGAACAAAGTGAAAAATAGAAGCTGAACCGAAAATGGAAACTGAACCGGTTCAGGGCAGAGAACTCTAACTTGATTTTTGACAGATCCAAGTGCAACCAATAGTACGCATCCTATCTCGCTTGTTCTCTCTGCATGCTCAGTCATCCTATCTCTTACTGGCTCGGGATCCCGTACTGTTGGTGTCGTGCGGGATCCTGTACTGTTGGTGTTGTGCGGGATCTCGTACTGTTGGTGTCGTGCGAGACATGACATGCGAGAACCATTCATGCAGAGGAGATCAAACGATGAGATAAGATGTGAGCGTCAATGAAGATGGTTTGACCGAAATGACAAGAGATCGAGCAGCATTGGCTTCTGTAGACAGTGAAGGTGATCCAATTAGGGTTCAGGTGGGAACCCTAAGTGAGTGTCAGGCCGGATCAGTTGATATCTCGGGCTATGTCAAACAATAAATTAATACAATTGGAGATACAACAAATCGAGGTATGCTCGATACCCAACTCTTGAAGGCAAGATCGCTCTAAGAGTCTTCTCTCTTATGACACCCTAAACAAAACAAGGATTCAAGATGATCCTAAAGGACTCACTGCCACTCTCTTATATAAGTGAAAGTGGAGCATACATAATTATTGAAAATGCCCTAAGGCGACATAGATACATAGGGGAAATGTGGATGGTCCGGGGATTCGTCTTCTATCATAAACAGTTCGGTTTTATTAACTAAATGCAGCCATGTGGAGGGAAACAAGAGAAACACTTGGTGATTTATATGTCATGTGGTGAAGTTTTAATTGCCAAAATTTTCTCTAATCATAAAACATATAAGTGGCGCTTAGGAGATTCTCATCTTAGTCAATGTGGATAGGTGTTTGCTTAAAATTTTAAGGCTTTTAAATAGACAAAGTACTAATGCATAGATTGTTCATTAACATTATGAAGTGTTGCATTGCTTGTATGAACACCTGATCACATATCAACCTAGGAGAAATAGAAAATAGAAATCCATTCTACTCCATGCTTATCCTCGCCAATAACGCCAGTTTCCATAAAAATTTCTTAAATATTTGAATAATTTAGAATATGATGACTGAATGATTAAAAGTAATGTGTAGAAAAGTAAAAAAGAATTGCATTTAAAAAAAATCAATCATACGGAGGAGCATACCGTGAGACCTTCACAATCATTTTCTACACAAACTATCTCATCTAGAGCTTCTCCGACACCTCTTCCATCATCAGCAAGTATGCGCCTTATGTTAAAAAGAACATCAGTTTGCCTAAAAAAATAACTGAAGTGTAGATATTATGTCATGGCTGAATAGAACCTGTGAAGCATGATCTCCAATTCACCATCTTGAATGCTAGAGCCTCCACAAGCACTATCTACAAGTACTGAGAGCTCATACTTCCCATCTTCCATATAAATTCCTAAGTTGAGCTGAAAATTTTAACCGAGGAACAAGTAAACAAAAGTGGTGTCAACTATAAATGAAATTCCAAAATGTTCTATCTAATATTCTATAGTAACTAATTGTAAGCAGAAGTTAAAGAAATGTAAAATAAGAACATTTGAAAGAGTGAGATGCATCAATCTCTGTTATGAACAGATGATTCATTATGTCATCTTCCTTGCATATAGTACTAAGTCTTGGTAGGTAGCATTAAGTGACAGTAGGTGAAAGATGATCTTGTCCTCTTCTGGTCCAAATATAACATATATCTATCTATTGCACACACACACACACACACACACACACACACACACACACACACACACACACATATATGCATATATATATATATATATCTTAACTACTAAAAAGAAAATATAAACTCATGACTTCGAAATTAGAATAGCGGTCTGATTACAGGTTGATAATTTTGCTGCCGTCCGATCGAGCTCAATCAAACCGCACTCTCTCTCCACATTTTACTAGGTCTCCTAAACCTACTACTAGGGTGTCCTAAACCTATGTAAAATTATGATTTTGACATAGAGAAAAAGAAAGAGAGGGAGAGAGAGAGAGAGAGAGGAGAAAGGAGAGAGAAGAGAGTGCGGCGGGAGAGAGAGGGCGAGAGAGAGAGAGAAAGAAAGTGAGGAGAGATGAGGAGAGGGTGCGACAGAGAGGAAGAGAGAGAGAGAATAAATAAATTATATGCATGTTTGTTTACAAAATAAATATTATACGTATATTTGTTTATTAAATAAATATTATAATATTGATATTTTTTTACGGTCATTTGGAGTACTCATATGTATATGTTGCGTGCACAGTAACCATTAATAATTATTCTGCGCGCCTAAACAGATTATATTAATTCAAAGAATGAGGGCCCAACAATTTATTATGTATAAAGTACTATACTTTTTATTGTTTTTTTCATTTCTTTTATTTTTTGTTTTTTCTTTTAATATGTTTAATACCCGCCGGGGGCGTGTACTGTCGCACAGGGCACGGGGGCCCCCCGTGCACTGTCACTCATATAGATACATATATATACATGTATATATACATATATATATACATATATCTACATATATATATATGCATGCAATGTTTTAAATGTCGGCCGACATGTCCGACATGTCGGCCGACATGTCTGTTTTTAGGGAAAAACGATATGGATTTTGAAATTGATTCAAAAAAATTATTTTTGATAAAATCGGCCGATTAATCGGGTAATTACCGATTAATCGGCCGATCTGATAATACTTTAAGTCGGACGGATCGGACCTGCGGTTATAATTTAATAAGTTATATACTTATATGTTATCCCGTGCCCTAAATCGTTGAACGACGCCGCGAGTCTTCCCTCACTTCTGCGACTCCTGCGAGGCTTCTCTCTCGCCGATCTTCCCTCATCCAGCCAGCTTCAGTCCAGCCGGCATCCATCCTCCCTCATCCAGGCGGCGTCAATCCTCCCTCATCCAGGCGGCGTCGAAATCGCTGAACGACTGCGCCGCGAGTCTTCTCTCTCGCCGATCTTCCCTCACTTTTGCGACTCCCGCAAGGCTTCTCTCTCGCAGATCTTCCCTCATCCAGCCAGCTTCAGTCCAGCCGGCGTCCATCCTCCCTCATCCAGGCGGCGTCAATCCTCCCTCATCCAGGCGGCGTCGATCCTCATCGTTAACCTTCAGCAAGGCTTCAGTTTTGGATCCATCTTCTAAGTGTGGTAAAATCCATTTCCATTTCCATTTCCATCTTCAGCAAGGCTTCAGCAAGGCTTCAGTATTGACCAGGAGGAAAATCCATTTCCATTCATTGTGGAAGTTGTCGAGTAAAGAGATTGATTTGCTCTTCCTTGTCCATCCTAAAACCTGCAGGTAAACAACCCTTGCAAATTTCTACACCATACCCTTGCAAACAAACTTATGTTAGTTCCTCTAACTGAACTCTGAAGGTCAGAGCACCTTACCCTTGCAAATTTCTACACCATAATTTACAATTATAATCTAACATAAAGTTTACAATTTTTATACAGATTTAAAGAATAAAAAAAAAACAAAATGGTCTCCATATTGATGAACTCATAAAGGTCAGTTTGTTATCAACAACTCTCTTAAATTATTCCTCCAAAAAAAGATAGGTATTCTTTTATTTATTGTTTTGCTCAGTTTGCATGAATATTCATTTATTGTTGTATCTCGATGTTATATCTATGTAGAAAAATTTACTTGATAACCCGAGCAAACATGCAAATAAAAAAAGATGCTAAATATTTGTCATTTCTCATTGTTTTGTACATAATAGTAATATTTATATATTGTAGTTTTAAAATCCGACATTTTCAAATGTCTCCGACATGTCTCTGACATCCGACATTTAAAAACCAAATCCGATATGCACCCGACATCCGACATTTAAAACGTTGTATGCATGCATATATATGTACATCTATCTATCTACCTATCTATATACTATTAATAAATTCCAAGTTTGGTGTTGACCACCGATTGACAAACGATGAACTTATTCTTTATTTCCTATTTGGAGTAGTCACTCTCCTTCAAAAAAAAATTTGTATGCCATGGTTTCCGCCTTCAGCTCCTATAAAACATGCTCCTGTCCAATGAATTCGATCGACTCCCAGCTCGGTAGCTTCTATGGTGCACCACCACCTATCAGTCAGCGCGTCTCATTCTTCAAGGACTTAGCCGTCGAGCCACTTCCTCCGAGGAAGTGCATGCCTCCCGTCGACCTCGACTTAAAGTTTGTTGTTTGCGTTCACCCCATGATCAGTCGTTGAGCCACTGCCTCTGAGGAAGTCAAGGCCTCTGACCTCAACTTTGAGTTCACTATTGGCGGCCGCCCCATGATCACCGCAAACGAGCTCTTCTTCAAAGGCCGTATGATCCCACTCCGCATGCTTGTTTTTTTTTTTTTGCTTTTACTTTTTATCTATGCCATCAATGTTTGTAGCTGAAATCATTAATGTGAGGTTGTCTTTTGAATGAAAACAAAGCTATGGGTTATCTTGCAGAAATATAGGTGTCTGCCAGTACTCTGTCTTTTTTGATGACAAAGACTTAGATTTGATTCTAATAAACTAAATATTATGTATGTTATATTTATAAATTTTAATTTATAATGAGTTATATACACCAATTAATTACGAACAATCTGACACGAGGTACTTTGTACTCCGCATGACAGTACGCTCTTTGCTTGTAGTCCCCGTGAGCGATCTTTCGTGTTGACGATTCGAGTAAATAAATTCATTATACGAGTAGTTTGGCACGGGGGTACTTACCTTGTGAAACAGTACTCCCGCCACTCGCCTTCTACCGTATGCAGAGTACGGCGCCATTCGGACCCCCGGTCATGGTTAGACGTTCTCTCGCTCGAAAAAAGGCACCAAGCATGCTATACAACATAAAGTTAATTTCAATGCTTTTTCGACCGAGAAGACATAAAGTGTGATTAAGGGTCCGGTTGTCGCGGTACTCTATGTACGGGAGAAGGCCGTGGCGGGAAAATGGTTGTGAAACGCACGTGTTGTAACATCCAAAATTTATGCGTCGCATTCTTTTATTTGCAAGATCCGATCTCGTATAAGAACGATCGGCATCATCGGCGAATCGAGGTATTTATACTCGTTAGTGGGATGCCACTCACCAAATTGCCAGTTTTAATAATGTCATTTATTAAGAGGTTTAATTCCGCGAATGATTAGGGTGCGCGAGAATGGAAATCTCATAAATGATAAACTTCATTTGAAATAGTGGCAGATTCGTAATTTATAGGAAATTAGATTTTCCTTCTTCGGCCTTAAGTTATAAACTGAGAGCCGCATCATCCCCCCCCCCCCCCCCCCCCACCCACCACCACCACGATCGTTTTGTCAACCGCACGCCTTCTTCTTCCGTCGTCTGGAGCGAGTGCTCGTTAGGGTTTCAGTTTCGATCCAAGGAGGGCACCGACCCCATTCTCCTTTTCCTGCTAGCGTGTGTAATCGAAACCAGCGACTCTCCCTAGTTCGCAGGCGGTTCCTGTGAGTGCTCCTCCCTTCTTTCTTAGCCGCTGAGAGTTCCTCTCTCGCCAGACACTCAAGTTGATCAATCCTTCAGTGCCAAAAATCGGTCTCGATCTCTCTGGTGTCGATTGGAAACAACGGTCTTCCTCCAGGAGCCCTTCTTCTGAAACCGTGAATCTCGACAACTCAAATCCCTGGAGTTCTTTGGTGCGTTATTGATTCCAGTCCCTGGTTTCCCTCTCTCAGCCTTCTTCTCCATCAGGTATTAGTTGACTGCCTTTTTCCTCAGCCGCAGCTGTCTCGTTCCTCTGATCTTAACTGTTCCTCCTTCCCCATTCTCAATTTCAAAAATTAGATTTGCTGATTTTCTCTCCTTCCTCCGCCAGAAATCGAAGATTTCTCCTTGCCTCGACAACCTTAGTTGGGGGCCGACCTTTACTGGACAAATCAACCTTGTAAAGCAACCCTCTTCTGGTATCGGCACTCTAAAATTTTCAGTTTTGCTCAAAAGATAATTTCAAATCTAGGTGCAGTCGGTTCCGATTCAGAATTTCTAACCCTCCACTGTTGGATAATCGGTAAATTATTTTCCTTCACTATGAAATAGTATCCTTGAAATTTTGGGAAAGCATTGATTGCATGTTTAACGTTTCCCTCTTTAGCTTCCGCAAGGGGAATTGGGGTAAGAGAGCTCGTGATAAATCAGAAGAGATTCCTGCTTGTACCTCAAAGTAACCTAGACAGCTATGTCGCCGCGTCTTGTGTATGAGCGCCGCAACGCCACGGTAAGAAACTCTAATTCTTTTTGGCTAGACACACTTAGTATATTGCATGAAAATGTTCACGTATAATTATTGGATACATATAATCATGAGAAATCATATTATGTCAAGATGCAATAATAGTTGAATATAAGAAACTATAGACCCGTCAAAGCATCCAATTATTATGAGAATAACTGTGTAAGCTTAAGTAAAGTATTTTTCTATTTCCATTTAGACCCCAACGAATTTCATGAAAATAAACAAAATATGAATTCACCTAATTCAATGGAACACACTAAAATACTAAATCGTATGAATATGTTCATGAGGTGTTTATCAGGTACGAGACACTACCTAAGGTACTCAGATGAATACATATGCAATACAACATCGAATGAAAAATAATTAGGAGACACGATCTAGACTTTCTCCCGTGATAGATAGAGACGCACTATCTTACTCATAGGGCATAGTAGACCGTATGAGCCTCAAAGCTTAGGGAGACGGCTCTCCATTTAGAAGATTAGTAGGTGCAAGTCCGTGTCCGTGAGACACTAGAATCCCTGCATTCGTTAGTTGGGACTCCGATCGTTAGAACTGTGTATAAGAAGCTACTCAACTTAGAATATAATGAAGGACAAACATAAGATACCTAGAATTCAAGTATATGCCAAAGTTTAGAAATCTCTATAGTTAACCATTTTCGGAACTTGAATACAACAACAACAATAACAGAACCCATATAATCCCCAATCATTGGGGGTATGGGCGGGGGAAGATTGGAAACAAACCTAACCTTTGGCACTATGCACAAAGTGGCTTCTCTCAGAGGAGAAAGGCCTAACCTTTGACAATAAATGCACAAAGTGGCTGCTCACAGAGTACCACTGAAATAGTGGCCCCCTATACCGCCGTGTTTGCTGCGGAATCATGCCCTCAAATCAAAGCCAAAGACATCAGAGAGGGCAGACCCAAGAATCCATTTTTGATTTATGTGCACATTTTTCGGAACTTGAATAAATATGCATAAAATGATTAAACTAGAACTGACTTTCCATTATTTTGATAGAAAAGCATGCACAGTACATCAACAACAACACTCAAGCCTTTATCCCACCATAGTGGGGTCGGCTATATGGATCCTGATAGGAAGGAGGAAGGAGAAGAGAGATCTAGAGAGGTTTAGGGTTAGAAGAGGAAGAAGAAGAATACCTTGAGAGCTAATTGCATGTCCTCTCATGAGAGCGGCCCGGGTAATATACCCGAGCCATAGAGGGGCAGGCCAGCCCCTCCAGTTGGGGCTGAACCCGTTTGGTTCAGCCCCGACCGGCAGGTTCACTGGTTGGGGGCTGAACCGGGTTGGTCGACGCTCCCTTGCACCGCCGAACATAATGACGCCCCGTGAAGTGTAGCGGGGGCGTAACAGATCCTTTGTCGCCATTGCGCCCTATCTTTAATCATAGCCTCACTAATGCCTAAGTACATTATATCTTTCCTTATAGTTTCATTCCAAGTCTTTTTTGGTCTACCTTTCCCTCGTTTAACATGTCTAGTGACTAAACTCTCACAACGCCTAACAGGTGCCTCTAATTGGTCTCCTATGTACATGTCTGAAGCACTCACTGCGGGAAATATCTTGGTCACCCAATTTAATGACGGAGTCATCAGACCTTTTTGCACTACTAAATTTAAACTCTATATACTCCGTCTTTGTCCTGCTCAACCTAAAACCATTCTTTTCTAAAGTGTCTCGCCAAGATTCAAGTTTCACATTTATACCCTCGCGCGTCTCATTGACCAAAACAATATCATTTGCAAATAATAAACACCAAGGTATTGCTTGTTGGATATGTCTGGTCAGCTCATCTAAGATAAGGGTAAAGAGATAAGGGCTTAAAGCTGACCCCTGATGTAAGCCAAGAACGATAGGGAATTCCCGTGTTAATCCTCCAGATGTTCTCACCTTGGTCACTGAATTTGTATACATATCTTTGATTACATCAATGTATGATACATTTACACCTTTCTTTTCTAAGACTCTCCACAAGACCTCTCTTGGAACCCTATCATAAGCCTTCTCCAGATCGATAAACAACATATGCAAATCTTTTTGTCTTTCCTGATTGTTGTCAATGAGTCTCCTCAAGAGATGTATAACTTCCACGGTTGACCTCCGTGACATGAATTCAAATTGATTCTCTGAGATGCTAGTCTCTCGTCTAACTCTTCTCTATATTGCTCGTTCTCATAGTTTCATAGTATGACTCATTAATTTAATTCCCTTGTAATTGACATAATTTTGTATATCTCCTTTGTTCTTATACAAAGGTACCAAAATACTCTCTTCATTGGTCTGACATCCTCTTTGTCTTCAGTATCTTATTGAAAACTTATAAGCCATAAAATTCCTTCCCTCCCTAAGCATTTCCATACTTCAATGGGTATATATTCTGGCCCAGCCGCCTTTCCATTTTTCATCTTCTTCAGAGCATCATCTATCCCTGATGCTTGAATTTTACAATAAAAAGTTATGTTTCTATACTCCTCCAATTTACTTAACTCTTTCAAGTTCAGTTCATTGTCTCTTCCAAGTTCAGTGCATAGTACATCAACATATAAAATTGTTATTTCAAAAAGCATGCACATATGTCCTTTCAAAATGTTTTTAGTGTCATTAGGAGGAATAGTTTTTCTTACTCTCCAGTGGGCTGACCCGTTTCCGGGCATTTCATTATAGGGGTCACATGTGGGGAGTTTCGCCTAGGATGAGCATTTGCGCACCTCCATTTATAGTTTGTTTTTCATTCAGTTGTGTTACCGTTTAGTTGTTGTATTATTCCCTTTCAAGAATTCAGTGTAACTTATTTGTCTAAGATTTTCTATGTATCAGGCATTATTTAACATTTCAGTATATCAGATCTATGGTTCATTTCATTTCTAGTTGGCTCTGTTAATCAGAATTTGAGGTACACCTTTTACCCTTAGCATCATCTACTGCTTCCGCTGTAAGTTTTCTTTTAGTACTTTTCTTTTATGTCTGCTACGTACCAATTTTATTATTGCTGCTTAGTTTACTTCTTATTACGTGGCCCGGCCGGACTGTTGATTTGTTGTTAAACTAGGTTGGGGTGCTACAATTGGTATCAGAGCTAGGTTTAGGATCTCATGACCCAGAAAATTCACAGAGCCTTAGGTACCCATCTGAATCATTTCCTGGACGGTAGAGTTGTTAAACCATTATCCTTAAGTCTATGTGTTGGCGATACGAGATGTCTTCCATAGCTAAGTTCATCGCGAAAATTTAGTGGATGTTTAACTCTTTGGTATCGCTTAATCATTTGGAGTCAGAATTGATTATAGATGAAATCGTAACTTTGCCACCCTTAGCTATGATTCTCCCTAGTGCAAATCTTAAAATCTTCCTACGTCATATGACAAATCATAGATCATGTCAGTATGCCACATGAGGTAACTTTCTCGGATTAGTATGTGCCCTCATACAAGATTGACTTCTATAGAAGAAGAATTTCAAGTTAGTGCATGGAGTTAAGACACTAACTTATGAAAGGACGAGTTCCCGCGTTTATCTCTCTATGCATAGATTCAATTAAAGAGATCAGAATCCATTAAGAGAAACGTTCATTCTTCTTATGGTATTATTAAATCAAATTCAGTAGGATTTTTTTTACCTTATCTTATCAATTGTCGTGCCCCGAATCAAGTTCTGTTCTCTTTAGCATAAGTTCATCGCCCCTTTTACAATAGGATCTTTTACTTACCGATCTTAGAATCCTGCTAGTCGTGTCAATACTGGAGTTTTGGTGTTCAACAACTCTCTTAGGCATACGGGCTTTAATGGTAGTTGTCAGCTTGAAGAGTCTGAATCTATAGAAGAAGTATACGTTCCTATTATAACATAGCTGAATCTAATTATGGATATGGCCTGATTAGTAGAAGCCAAAGTTAGATTGCTTATGGAACCTGTTAAAGAAATCATGTAAAAAGACCCATTAACAAAGGCCCAACTAGGCTCTATCTTTATAGTTATTAATCCCACATCTTGGAATGAGATTTCCTCTCCCCTCCCTCTTCTATATAAATGTACAAATACTTGTTGTAATACATGTGAAGAAATAAAAAAAGTATTGATGATTTTTATCATTGTTATTTCTCTCTCGTTGTTTTCCACGTGATATCAGAGGACAAAAATTGGTCCTAAAAATATTTCCGCGAGTAGCCTGCCTTCCTAGCTCTCCCGGGTTGTCCATTCCTGCGGTCTCAATTTCTTG
Source organism: Dactylorhiza incarnata (assembly GCA_033032865.1). NCBI lineage: Eukaryota > Viridiplantae > Streptophyta > Magnoliopsida > Asparagales > Orchidaceae > Dactylorhiza > Dactylorhiza incarnata. Next base: position 852,755 of record JAWHQI010000469.1, on the reverse strand, counting down.
TGATCGCAGTCGCCTCTTCCTTCTGCGGTCACAATTTCTTGTGACTGCAGCCCGTGCTCCCTCCTTCTGGAGTTGACTTTCTCCTCCTCCTTTTATATAATCATCTCTGTCAGCTGGGTCCCACAGCTGGTCAGTTATTCGCACCTTTCCTGCGGTCTGATATTCTGACTGCGGTTCCATCTTCCATTTTGCGTCTGAGACCGCTCTGTCTCACATGCCAAGACCGCGAGCTCTCCTGCGATCTCGCCTGCTCGCTCGCCAAGATCGATCTGTCTTGCGTGCCAAGACCACGAGCTCTCCTGCGATCTCGCCTGTTCCCTCGCCAACATCGCCCTGTCTCGCTTGCCGGGACCATGAGCTCTCCTGTTCTCCTACGAGCTCTTCAGTTCTGCGAGCTCTTTGGTTCTGCGAGCTCTCCTGCCTGCTGTCACCTGACCGTCGCGAGCTCTCCAGACCGCAGCCTCTTCAGACCGCGAGCTCTCCCGACCGCAAGCTCTCCAGACCACAGCCTCTCCTGCGAGCACTCCTGTCCGCTGTCTCCAGACCGCGGCCTGTCCTGACCGCGCACTGCGTTTGCTCGCCGATCTCCCTCTTACCGCAATTTTCTTGGCCGTTTGCCTTCCTCGCTTTCTTCTATGACCGAGAATAATGCTCTGTCTCTTCCGGCTCGTGTTGCGTCTCCTTTCCTGAAGTTCGTGTTGAATGGGTGCACTCTGTTCGTCGTGTTCTCCAAACAAAAGGCCTCCATCATATGACAAAGGCCACTCCATCTGAGCCCACCGAGAAATGGCAACGTGATGACAGTCGTGTCCAATCGTGGATTCTAAATTCGATGGACAGTGAACCATATCGTATGGCGATGTATTATGAGACGGCCAAAGCTATGTGGGAGGAGCTTCACTCCCTTTATTCTGGCAAGGACATCTTGCAATATCTCTTTGGCATCATCACGAACCTTAAGTCTCTTGACCCAGGGGTGACTGGCGATCTCATTTCGTTTGTGGTGCGGTCCAAAACTTTAGTAGAAGCCCGGCTTCAGCATCAACCACCTACTACTGATCTCGCTGCACAACGTACTCAGAAAGAAGCAGTTAGCATTGTCATGATGATGGCTCGTGTTAGGCCTTACCTCCACAACATTCGTGCTCAAATCCTCTCCTCCACCATTCCTTCTTTTTCAGATGTGTGTTATATGTTGTTGAAGGTCACACCACCCCCTGATGCTCCCGGAAATTTCTCTCCGGCTCTGCTCCAACAGTCTTCTCCACCTCACTCTACTCCTCCATCCTCTCGAGGAGGTCGCACCTCTTCTCGGGGTAAGGGTCGAAACAGTCGTGCTTCCTTTAAGTGTACTTACTGTGGCCGGGGTGGTCATCTCAAGACCACGTGTTACCGTAAGCACGGTAGGCCACAACCACCGCAGGCCTCTATTACCACCAATGCTCCCACCAACAATCACACCAACACTGATGCCTTGTGCACCCAACTCCAGCAAATTCAAGGGATGCTCAGTCGTTCCTCCAGCTCTGTCGCATCTGTCTCCGAAGAAGGTATCTCTTGGCTATCTCATAGTTCAACCTGGATTATGGACTCCGGAGCAACACACCATATTACCCCGAAGCAACCTTCTCACTACTCAAACGTTGAACATCCTAACTACATTACTGTGGCCAATAGGGACACCACTCCGGTTTCTGGATCAGCTGACGTATCTCTTACTCCCTCCATCTCTCTTCGCTCGGTTCTACATGTTCCGGACTCTCCGTTTAATCTTCTCTCTATTAGTCGTCTCACTCAAGACCTTGATTGTTATGTAGCTTTTTTCCACTTTTTTTGTTGTGAAAGATCGAAGGACGCAGACTATCATTGGTAAAGGGAAACTGTCGAATGAGCTCTACACTCTGGAACTACCCCCCACGATTCTCTCAAACGTTAGTATTGTTGATTGGCATAGGCGACTTGGACACGCCCCTCTTCCAATTCTCAAGAAAGCTCTTCCAGATATCACCCTCAACGATTTTCACCTGCTAGTCCTGTATCTTCGGCAAACAACATCGTTCTTCTTTTTCTCCTCATTGTACTCGGAGCGATGCTCCTCCTTTTATGTTAGTTCATTCTGATATTTGGTAACCTTATAAAGTAACAAGTAGCTCTGGGTGTCGTTATTTCATTACGTTTAATGATGATTACTCGTGCATGACATGATTATATTTACTTCATGATCGTTCAGAAATAACTCGTGTATTTCGTGCCTTTATTTCTGAAACCCGCAACCAATTCTCCACCACCGTTAAAACTATAAGAACCGACAATGCGCGAGAATAGACCGGTAACATGTTTACCAATCTATGTGTTGAGTTTGAGATTATCCATCAAACCTCATGTGCGCATACCTCACAACAAAATGGGGTAGCTGAACGGAAAAATCGTCACCTCCTTGAGGTCGCTCGCTCCATGATGTTTCAAATGCAGGTTCCCAAAGTTTATTGGTATTTCGTAGTGTCCACAACTTGTTAGCACATCAACCGCATGCCCTCCTCTCTTCTCAACTTTGCAACACCCTTTAGCCTTTTGATTCCCACCATTCCTCCCTTTACTATCACACCTCGTATCTTCGGCTGCAGTTGTTATGTTCACAATCTTGGTCCATCCACAAACAAGCTTGCTCCTCGTGCTACCAAATATGTTTGTCGGTAACTCTCGCACTCAGAAAGGTTATGTTTGTTATTCTCCTATTGATCGGAAGGTTGTTACATCTGCCAATGTCACTTTCCTCGAAGAGCAACCCTATCACTCTGCCCCTAATACTCCTCCAACACCTCTTACCATTCCTCGTCCTACTGTTCCAATTACTTCTCAACTACCACCACTACTTCCAACACCGGCTCCCATCACCACCAAACCACCTCTTCTTCGTGTCTACACTCATCGCTCTCCTACGTCAGATGATCTGAAACAGGTGCCCTATACCAATGATACCTTGCGTCCCGAAAATCCGGCACCTGCTTCTATGGCTCACCCCCTGGTAAACTATGTATCCTTACATTGCCTTTCTCCGGAACTCTGAGAATTTGCAACTTCTCTCTCCTCTATTTCCACCCCTAACTCTTTGCAGGAGGCTCTTCAACATTCAGGATGGCGGGCAGCCATGGATGAGGAAATGTCGGCTCGTTGGGCAAATCACACTTAGGATCTTGTCCCTCTTCCTCCTGGCCAGACTTGTGTGGGAAGTAAGTGGGTCTTTGGCATCAAGCACGGCCCTGACGGGACAATTCAACGTCTCAAAGCTCGTCTTGTTGCTCATGGCTTTACTCAGGAACAAGGCCTGAATTATGATGAAACTTTCTCCCCTATCGCCAAGTTGAACACTGTTCGTGTTATGATTACTCTTGTTGTTCATCGACATTGGCCGTTGCATCAATTGGACGTCAAGAATTCTTTTCTCAATGGAGACTTACAGCAAACTATCTACATGCAGCAACCTCCCGGGTTTGAGACCACGGGGGAGTCTCTTGTATGTCTTCTACAGAAATCTCTTTATGGTCTCAAACAGTCTCCCCGGGCATGGTTTGAAAAGTTCAGTCATGTTGTTCGTGATGTTGGGTTCACTCGAAGCTCGGTTGACTTCTCTCTATTCACTCGTCATAGACCCTCAGGCACTGTGATTCTCTTGATATATGTTGATGATATTTTGATAACGGGAGATGATCTCCACGGAATACATATGATCAAGCAACATTTGGCCTCTGTCTTTCAAACTAAAGACCTGAGGAACCTTCAGTACTTTCTTGGTTTCGAAGTCGCTCGGCATCCTGATGGTCTTGTTCTGTCTCAACGAAAATACTGTCTTGATTTGCTCTGTGACGTTGGCTACTCTGGATGCAATCCTGATGAGACTCCTATGGATGTCAATCACAAGCTCTGTGCTCATGCCTCAGACTCCGATCTACTCCTTCAAAACCCGGAGTACTATCGTCGCCTTGTGGGGAAGCTGATATATCTCATTTTTACAAGGCCTGATATATCCTTTGTTGTTGGAGTTGTCAATCGATTTATGCATGCACCATGTATCTCTCATCTTCAGGCAGTTGAGCGAATTCTTCAATACTTGAAGACTGCTCCTGAACAAGGACTTGTATACAAGCCCTCTTCATCTCCCTTATCTCTTACTGCATACTCTGATGTTGATTATGCTGGCTCACTGGATGATCGTCGTTCCAAAAGTGGATATTATACCTACTTTGGTGGACACCTTATCACCTGGCATAACAAGAAGCAGTCGGTGGTTGCTCGCTCGTCCGCCGAAGCAGAGTATCGGTCAATGGCCCTTGTTGTGTCTGAGCTCACCTGGTTAGAAAACCTTCTCAGGGACCTTAGTGTAAGACTTCCCTCACCAGCCACTCTCTATTGTGACAGTCAAGCTGCTATACATATTGCCAAGAATCCTGTTTTTCATGAACGCACCAAACACATCGAAGTCGGCTGTCACTTCATTCGGGAGAAGGTACACCTCAGGAAACTGGAGTTAATACATGTTCCTGCTGCCGGACAAGTAACGTACATTCTCACAAAGGCTTTACCACGTCCATTATATTATCAGTTCTTGTCCAAGCTTGGTGCCTACGATCTGCATGCTCCAGCTTGCGGGGGAGTGTTAAAGAAATCATGTAAAAAAGTCCATTAACAAAGGCCCAACTAGGCTCTCTCTTTGTATTTATTAGTCTCATATCTTAGAATGCGATTTCCTCTCCCCTCTCTTCTATATAAGTGTACAAATACTTGTTGTAATACATGTGACGAAATAAAAAAAAAAGTATTGATAATTTTTATCATTGTTATTTCTCTCTAGTTGTTTTCCACATAACCAAATGTGGAATGACTCGACCAGTTTACTCTTACGTCTTGAGGTATGAAAGGAGTTTTCAATGTTGTTGCCTCGTCGATTAAGAAAATTTTGAGTTTTAATATCAAATATGATGTACTTCTAGCTTGATGCATGTCAAAATCAGAAATACTTGCTATGAGGTACCACAAGTTTGAGAACCTTCATATATTATTCCCTGAGAAGCTACTGATGCCTCTCAATCGTTCCATAAAGATACATGCCCGAAACAAAACTCATTCCTAAAAATTTTACCCATAACCAAATCTTTTCCAGCATGGCACCCAAAGTATTAGCAGAGTCGATATTTCAATGACATGAGTTTGTTCGAGTTGATATTATTAGGTGTATCAACGCTACCTTTAAGAGTGACTTGTCTTTTGTCATGAAGGATGACAATTTTAAGTTGTTCGTCAGCTATCATGAGTTATATAAGTTCACAAGTAAGAATAAGTAATCACTCCCTAAGATTTAGGATTTTAATGACCAGTTCAAGTAGTTTTGTACTTTCTGTGACTTACATTTTAGATAAGATTTCCAGCAACTACAAAATAGTAAGAAAGACATTTAGTAGTCAACTTTCAACGCGAGGGTTGGGCACTCAAGTCGGTGGGTATGCCCTTCAGGTTGTGCAGTGCCCCTGCATAGATGGTTGAATAAGGTGTTTTGAGAATTTCTAGTTTGGTTTTTTCCCTTTTTCTTCCTCGAGAACATCCTTGTGCATTCAAAGATAGAAGGACGATTTTGAGTGCTCTTTGAGAGTATCATTGATTCTATATGTAAGTTGCCTAAGTGCAAGTCCCACTCACAAAAGTTAGACTTTGAGACACGTTGTTGAGATCCATTAAGATTTTCATGAAGATAACGCCATCTTTGAGTTCACATATCAGGAAAGGGGAAAGTCTTCAGTTGGATAGTAAATGCTAGTTAGCATTTAAGGAACAAAGAGAACGCTAGTATTATATTTTCCTTCAAGAGTAAAGATCTTTCAGTTTTACAGTGATGCTTCATACATAAGAACGCCATAGTATTTGCATCCAGAAAGTTGAAAATTAGGGATGAGGATGTTCAGAAGACAGCTTTCAGCACGAGGTACGAGCACTATGAGTTTGTAGTCATGCCGTTCGGACTGAGAAATATCCTGCCCGCCTTTATGGATTTGATGAACAGGGTGTTTCGAAAATTCTTATATCAATTCTTTATCGTTTTCATTGACGATAGTCTGGTGTATTCAAAGAGTCCAAAAGATCATGTCGAGCACCTCAGGATAGTTTTGAGTACTCTCAGGGAGAATCAGGTATGCTAAATTTTCAAAGTGTGAATTCTGGCTTCCAGAGGTTGCTTTCTTGGGTCATGTTATCAGTCAGAAAGTCTAGCAGTGGATCCAAAGAAGATATAAGCAATAAAGGATTGGCCAAGGCCGAAGGCAGCTACTGAAGTTCGCAGTTTCCTTAGTTTAGCAGGACACTACAGGAGATTCATTAAAGACTTCTCGAAGATAGCTCTACTGATGACTACGCTCACCAGGAAAGGAAAAGCCTTTAATTAGATAGTTGAATGTGGGCTGACTTTTGAGGAGTTGAAAACAAGATTCATGACCACACCGATTTTGAGTTTACCTTCAGGTACGGATGCCTTTCAGATTTATAGCGACGCTTCGGGTCAAGGCCTGGGTTGTGTGCTTACACAGCATGGAAATGTCATAGCCTTCGCTTCCATACAATTAAAGGTTCATGAGAAATTTATCATGTGCACGATTTAGAACTAGCAGACGTCATTCACATATTGATGTTTTGGAGACACTACCTCTACAGAGTTCGGGCGTTTGCTGTTAAAGGTGTCGCCGGTGAAGAAGCCGCGTGTATTGCCCGATTGGCCTGGATGCTGCGAAGGAGGGCGATGATGTCGTGAAGCTGAGTTGTAGTTTGATCGAAGTGGTCGTTGACGGAGGCACTGGTACCCGACAGCTGAAAGGGCGGAGGGAGGCAGGTCGGACCATTGTTACCGAAGAGAAAATTTCATTACACATTGCATAAGAACGAGATACAATCGGGAGTCGAAACTCCCGCCAACACTTGGAGGTTGGGTTCTCCAAAGAGTTACCCTCAAATGAGAGCCCAAGACTTCACTAACCAAAAACATACTCAAACACACATACCCCTCCCCCTTATATAGTTGAGGGAGGGCAACACAATTACAAAATACTTTAATTAAATTAATTAATCAATATTAATTAATTAACTAATATTAATTAAGAACATGACGAAATTATCACGGCAGCTTCTATAAGCGCTCACATGATTCCTGCGAGGCGGTGTGCTTAGGCGGATGCATCGTCGTAACAGCGTGTGTGTGTAATGCATGACAAGTGAAAAGAAATATATTTTAGAGTATTTCGGCTTTCTGCAGAAATTAAATTGACAATTATATTCCAAAATGTTTTTAATCACCATTTACTTGGGTTATGTAAAATTTCGGCAGTTTTAATTATCTGATTCTTTCTTATTGTACCCCTAGATTTTTGTGTGTGTTCATTGTAAATATATACAGCATCAAGCATGCTAAACTCATAAAGGTTTTAAAGAGTGCTTATAGCTTTGGGAATCTAAATATCTAGAGTTTTCAAGGAACATCACATTAATTAACATGTAATAATATTTATTGCAAGCCTAAATCTGTGTACTAACAAATCAGTTCTATTATTTCTGTAATGAATTATAACACCTTATAGTTCATGGAACCATTAAGAAATACATAAATTATCACAGCGAAAATAAAATCTTTACCGGATAATAATTCCCTGCTATTGGTTGAGTGACGGTAAGTTTCCAGTCCTCTCTAAAATTTTGGACCTACATTTATTACAGAAAACAATAATCTCAAAAAAAAATTGTAGTATGGAGAGATAAAAAAACTTTGGGATACTAAATGAACAAGAACATGCTACACGCATTCATTTAAGAACATGATAAGTAATATGAAAGCAATTACTTGCAACAAAAGTAATATAAAATTAAACTAAAGCCCAACACAAATATTTGAGAATACAATTCGAATTCACACCATCATACAGAAAAGTAATGCAAGGAAATTACAATTAGCATGGTTTCACATATTTATCTACTTATAAAAATATTGGGATTTGAGGTCTTAATTTTCTAAGGAACTTCCAAGCTTTCAATTATTGGATGATAGTTGTCAATAAGATTTGCCTTTTGTGATATGGTTTAGGGTTTAGGGTTTAGGGAAAAAAAGTAAGAATCTAGGATATCCGTTTTGGCAATCCAAGAAACAACCACTCAAGTCTCTTGAGTCATCCGAGACTTCTGCCATTATTACAAGTTTGATCCCTAAGGTTACTAGGTAGCATTGGTTCAATTATGCAGGAGCAAAGACTTAAGATAATGTAGCAGGTGCAACATTATACCAACCATGAAGCTGAGTTGAATTCAATTATGAAGGAACCACAACTAACTGACTAAGTAACATTGGTTGCAATTCCAATGAGTTGAGCTTAGAAGATCTGTTCTTGCCAAGTGTTAAAAGAGATGGTGTAAGGTCTTACATAAATCATGTTTATAAATTCATTTCTTATAAAAAAATTGTCTCCAAGATATTGTCCTTCGTTACTAATCTCAAAAATAGTTAAGTTCCAAAGAACATTCAAAATACTATAATACTAATGCAGGGACAGCCAATCTGGATTGATAGTGGCAAAAATTTTCATGTTTGGATCGAGTAGAAATAGCTTGGATGACCTGAAGCTTATATACACTTTTCCATATTGCTTTCTTAAGAAATTTGTTAGTTGCGGCTTTCTAATTAACTACATCTAGCTTTCTACTTCTGTTTTGTTGTATCTTCCATGCTTTGCTTTGCCTACCTTAGTTTAGAAATTGAAAAAAAAACATATTGTTGGAAATAGCAAGAAATGTCGGTCTATTAGAGTTTTTAGTAGTAGTTGGGTTTAGTCCCACATTATTTGTCCGTCTTTAAGAGTCACTTGTAATGCAATAAATATTCCACTATGTGGAAGAATAAAATGATCCATCTATTATGTTTTTCTACTTTACAACATGGTATCAGAGACGAGAATGATTCCTCGCTTCTGAAACCCTAAATCTCTTCCCGTGAGCCGCCTCCTCTTCTGCTGGTTTCTGCTTGTTTCTGCTTCTCGATTTCCTTGACGAGCTCGGCCCATGTTCTCGTCTGCGGTTATGTCGTACCATTCTGCTCCCGTCGACGGGATGGGCTTCTGTGTCTGTCGACCGGAGCGGCTCTGTAGCCCTTATCGAAGCCCGTCGTGCCCGTCTCTCCTTCCGGTCGAAGTCCATCGTGCCCTCGTCTATGTGTCCCTTGTCGACGCAGACGACTGCCGATCTCTTCGACACTCTTCCATGTTCGACGATGGATTCCTCGTCAGATTCCATCGTCGTTCTCCCGTCTCCTTCTGTCTTGTGACTCCGTCGTCGACGATGATGTTGTATGCGTTCACTTTCTGTCTTCTCCTGACTTCTTCGTGCAACAGCTTTCTCTCTTCCGTCAGGTCAAGCATCCTCTCCTTTCTTCCGTTGGCGTCTTCGATATTTGACGCAGCTCTTATCATATTCCGCTGCTTTGTCAGACGTTGTTCCCGTCCTCTGGTGATGCTGATGGCCCCACCTGCTTCAAATCTCTGTCTGGGCCTCTTTCTGCTGACTGTTGGAGGTATCCTACGTCTGATCCCACCTGAGATTTTGGATCCCGCTGCTTGCTTATACCGTCAATGATGATGTTGTGGTGTTTTTAGGTCATTTGTCTGTCTTGTTCTTCTTGTATTTGATTTTTGTTTGTGCTCTGCCCTCATTCACTTGTGTTCCATGTGAGGGGGAGTGTTTGGGATGAGGGTGACTCGGATGATCTTTCTCGTTCGTCTTAGTCCCACACAACCTCTAGGCTTATGTCGTATGTTGTTCGTGTCTCCTCAATTTTTCTTTCGATTGGTCATGTGTTATGGCACAATTGTTGTTGGTTGTTCTAATCTCAGCAGGTTGTGTTGCGTGGGACGGTGTCGTGCAGAACTGTGGCATGTGGGACCGCCCTTTGTGCGGATTATCCCAGATGGATTATCCCTGATTGCATGTTTGATGATTAGCTTCACATCGTTTGTTCCCTTCTGCATGTTGGGTGTGCAAGTGATGTTGGTTGACCTGATTCCAGATAGTCCTGCGTCGTGTGTGGGTCATGCGTCGTGTGTGATTGTCCCCGGTTTGGAATTTTTCCTTGGTGACTCGTCTGATGTTTTGTCCCACATCGCCTACCCCCATTGTCGTTATTTGATGTTTCCAAGCTAGAGGTTTCCCCTCCAGCTTGAGGGGGAGTGTTGGAAATATCGAGCAATGTCGGTCTATTAGAGTTTTAGTAGTAGTTGGGTTTAGTCCCACATTGTCTGTCCGTCTTTAAGAATCTCTTGTAATGCTTTAAATATCCCCTATGTGGAATAATAAAATGATCCATCTATTGTGCTTTTTCTACTTTACAACACATACTATTAATAACTCAAATCTCCCCTCAGGATTATTATAATTATAGGTTGCACCCCTCTATCTTGTAAAATTACAAAAACCTCCTGAGGCGGAATGGAGACACGGACCCACGGCGGAGGACGAGTTTTGGGCTCGTTCGGGACCAATTGGCTACCTACCATATATAGCATCTCCGGATCGACGATCCGACTCCACAGACGCGTCCGGCTCGTCGTTTACCTACGATTTCATATGTTGCTTTGTAGTTTTTGTCTTTATTTCATGTAATCGAGTCTGTCACATTCCCGGCCAATCATAATCGTTAATGTCGGGGCGCCCTAGTCTTCTTTATTTATAAATAAGAGTGTATGGGGTTGCCATGAGCTATTGCAGAAAGCTATTCCCGGATTCCCACGATCACTCCACGGTGCCGACTCCGTGGAACCCTAGGTGGCGCCTCCTAGGCCCTCTCCCGCTCCCCAAAGGTAACCCCTACCCCTAGCAACCTTCTTCCATCCTCAAATCCCTCCACTGCCACTTCCACAACCCTCCAAATAGTCAGCCACCACCCCTCCTGTTGTTGTCTGGCGAAAAGCCGCGTAGTCCAGGCCCTCCCTGCCAAAAGCCGCCCAGTCCAGCGCCTCCAACAGCCCGTCGCCGCCCCTATCCAGCCACCTGCTCCCGTCGCCCCTATCCAGCCACTTATTGTTTCCGCCACCCCCAATCAACAATCCACTGCTGCCGCCGGCCCCCAAACAGCCTACCTTCTGTTGCTACCGCCACAATCCAGCCTTATTGCCACCCCATTCCATCCCTTATTGTTGCCGCTCACCCAGATCTGTCCGCCTCCCCCCACAACCCGACCCCGTTCCATACAGCCATATCTGCCCTTCCACAGCCCGATCCTGTCCCCATACAGCCAGATCTTCCCTCCCACAGCCCGATCCTGCTCCATATATCCAAATCCAGTCCAACCAGCCCTTGTTTCCCATCCGGAATGTCTCCACCGCGCCGTGCTTCGACAGATCTTCACATCTCGTGCAGCCCCCATGCATTTGTGAGTGTCCTCTTGTTGTACGAAATCTTGTTTTCAGCATTACTATATGATAAAGTGACTTTGGCTTGATTGGAGGTATTTTGTTTTAGATTACTTTGTGATTTGCAGGAATCATCCGCTGCGCGTTTGCTTTGGCCCTCCACGCGGAGGAAAGACTAAGCCTTGTTTTGCTTAAAGTATTTATTTTGCTATTGCTAAAATCATATGCGTGCAATTTAATTAGTTATTGTTATATATTGATTTTGTCGCCGGTTCATGCAAGTGCGTTCATGAGTTCATGTGCGTAACAAAATTATCTCCCGCACTTCACTTAGGATTGTGTGTTAGTCGCGCACCCACATAGCCTACCCTACATCAGTTGGTATCAAAGCTAGGTTCGGGCCATATTTATATACATAGTGGTAGGTCATATATAGTTTTTAGGTTCATCTATTACTAGTTATCGTCGGGTTCCTCTCCTCTATTTGGGGATCTCGAGTCTACCTATACCCATCTCATAGAGCCCCGTTAAAGAAATCCTCATGTTATTACAATGATTATTATCGCTCGCCGCACGTCACTTCCAGAGATCGTGTCGACCTCTCGACGCGATCCCATTATGCTAGGGATGATCACTATGATGATTATCGTCGTTCCCATCCCCATGCATGAGCAGATCATATTGACCCTTCAACACGACTCAATTATTTTAGGGATGGCTATTACGAAGATCATCATTTTGTGAGAGATCTTGAGTGTAGGTTTGTGTTGTTGCCCCATCTTTGACGGTTCATCGAGTCTCGAGTATTTCATTTATTGGCTCGTGGATATAGCGAACGATATGTTCAAATGTCGTGTCGGCCGAAATATCGAAAAAAGTCGGATATATCGGTCTATATTTTGCAAAATGACATAATCAAAAACGACATGTCGGCAGACATGTCGGAGGACATTTAAAGCTGATCTACATGTCCCCCTTACACGATATATGCATAACTAGAGGCATCAGTGCGGTCGTCATCATTGTATTCATCAATCCTATGATTCTCCTCCATAGGAGTGTTAGCTAGAACACAACCGAGCTTACTAGTCTCTTTTAACAGATCCAAAACATACTTACATTGAGAGATGAAGATGTTTTGGTTTGATCTGGTCACTTCAATCCCCAGGAAGTAACGTAATCTCCCTAAGTCCTTTACTTTAAACTCAGCAGACAGGAGAGCCTTTAGATTTGCAATTTCCTCTGAGTCATCGCAAGTGATCACAATGTCATCAACGTAGACAATAAGTATCGCAATTTTTTCCTCATTTTTCTTGATAAATAAAGTGTGATCAGACTGTCCCTGTTTGTAGCCAAACTTGATCATGGTCTTAAGAAACCTGCCAAACCAAGCTCAGGGAGACTGTTTTTGGTCATACAACGACTTCCTTAAGTGACAAACAAGCCCTTCTTCTCCCTTCTTCACAATTCCAGGAGTGAATGTCATGTACACTTCTTCATCAAGTTCATTGTGCAAGAAAGCATTTTTAACGTCCGGTTGGTGAAGATCCCAGCCCAAGCAAGCAGCACAAGACAGAAGAACATGAATGGAGTCCATCTTTGCTACGGGAGCAAAGGTCTCCTGATAGTCGACTCCCTGAGTTTGGGTGTATCCTCGAGCCACAAGGCGAGCCTTGTAACGCTCAACTTTGCCATCCTGGTTTTGCTTAACAGAGAAAACTCACCTTGAACAAATGACTTTCTTGTTATGAGGAAGGGGAGAGACATCCCATGAGTGATTATTGTCCAAGGAAGGCATTTCCTCCTCCATTGCTAGAGCCCATACCGGAATGCTCATAGCCTCCTGCAACGTCTTTGGAATAGAAATCAAGGACAAAGAAGATATAAAGCCCTGATGAGCCTGGGTAAGGTGATGATATGCAACATGGTTAGAAATAGGGTGTTGCGTACACGCAGCTTTACCTTTTAGCAATGCAAGGGGGCATGTAGATCATCACCAGAATCTGAGTCCAAAGAAGGCATTGGCAGCGGGAAAACGACAGTGGACTGTTTACCTGTTTGACGACGATGGTATACATGAGGAAAAGGAGAAATGAGAGGACAAATGGAAAGATGTGTAGGAGACGTAGGGGACGTAGGAGGAGTAGCTATGGTAGGAGTAGGAGGAATCAGAGGGAGAGGAACAGTAGAATCAGAATCCATGTCATCATTCTCCCCCTAACAAGTGAAGTGAATCGAATCCAAGTAGCAGGATTCCTCCTCGCGGAAATTAACATCCATGGTACAGAAAACACGTCGGGAAGGAGGCTGATAACACCGATACCCTTTTGTAGTGGCAGAATAGTCAATAAGGACACAACGGTGAGCCCGAGGGTCAAGTTTGTCGCGATGAGGCGTATGTGAACAAAATATACACAACCAAAAACACGGGGCGGAAGATGAGAAGTATGAACAACAAAAGTAGTGGAGAGACAGGCTAGAGGATTAACATAATTCAGAACCCGTGAAGGCAGATGATTGATAAGATGAGCAGCAATTAGGATAACATCACCCCAACAGGATTTCGGAAAGTGTATGGTGGTGAGAAGGCACTGGGTAACATAAAGGAGATGTCGATTTTTCCGTTCAACAACACCATTTTGAGTAAAGGTGTAAATTCAAGTAGTTTGATGTACAATACCATGGCTTGTGAGATAAGAGCCAAACGCTCCACGATGATCATATCCCCCATTTATCATTACGGAGGACATAAATATTACCATTGAACTGAGTCTGCACCATTTTATGAAAGACATGAAAACACGCAAACACTTCGCTCTTCTTCTTTAAAAGATAAACCCAAGTGGTGCGGGAAAAACAGACGATAAAAGTAACAAACCAACGAAAACCAGATAAAGATATAACAGGGGAAGGACCTCAAACATTAGAATGTATAACAACGAAATGGGTGCTACTTGGAGAAGACAAATGTGACGATGAATGTAGAACATGTTTAGACATTTCACAAACATCACAAGCTAAAATTTTAATAAAAGGTAACAAAGCAGGAAATATATTTTGAAGGTAGACAGGAGAGGGATGTCCAAGGCGCAAATGCCAGCGTGAGCATCAACAACAGTAACAACAAAGGAAGAAAGGGCATGAGACGATGTCTTAGAATCCAGGTAGTACAGGCCACCGTGGTTCCTACCATTGCCAATGATCCGCTTCATACTCAGTTCCTGAAAAACACAAGAATCAGGAAAAAAATGTTACAGAACCGTTAAGAGATCGAGTGATATTGCTAATTGAAAGTAAACTGCGGGAAAAAGAGGGAACATGTACGAAAGAAGAAAGGGTAATTGAGGGAGAACATGAAATGTGTCCCTTGCCCGCAATGGGGGACAAGGTATCATTTGCCGAGATAACCATGTCCTTACCAGACAAGGGGTTATAGGAAACAAAACCTGAGGATCCTGTCATGTGATCGGCGGCGCCCGAGTCAATGATCCACTCAGACGGAAGAGTCGTGGAAGCATTGGCACTGGGCACAATTGCGGTAGCAAAGGAATTAGAAGTATCAGAGGTCATGTTCGACTGGGAGTGAAGAAGACGACGGAGAGCATCCAATTCATGCGCGGTAAAATGTCCCGGGGGCTGATCGTCGTCATAGATTTATGTGGAGTAGGCAGCAGCATGAGATCATGAACCACTCTGTCGGACTCCCCCCCCCCCCCCCCACCCCGTCCTGGTCCACGACCACGGCTGGGTCCTGGTGGAGCAAGGTGAGGATGGAGTTTGAAGCAGGCATCCTGAGTGTGGCCCCTGCGGCTACAGTAATCACAAGTAGGAACAGTGTTGGTGGGGTTAGCGCTACCCCGACCAACAATAGTAATGGCAGAGCGATCAGGAGGAGCAATCGTGCTGAGGGAACTACGATGGTCTTCATCGCCTAGAACCATACTGAATGCCTCCCGAAGAGATGGGAGAGAGGAGCCGCTTGAACTCAGAGAAGTAAGTGGACACCGTCATGGATCCCTCACGCAACTCCAGAATACGACGAGTAAGCTCGTAAATCTGGGTGGAATTCCCGATCTAAGAGTATGTTTCGCGTGCCCGAGTCCAGATCTCATGGGCAGAGTCCATCAACAATTAACTTTGGTATACCTTAGGAGACATGGAATGGAGGAGCCACGATACAACAAGAGAATTGTCAGAATCCCAATGCTTCCAAGTGGAATCATCCTTAGGAGGTGCTACGACCGTCCCATCAATATATTCGAACATCTGATGACTGTGAATAACATGTTGAGGCGCACGGGACCATTCAAGGTAATTCGTCCCATCCGGAGGCACAATGGTGATCTTCAAAGAGCCAGTGTGGCCATGACATCATTCATCTGACCACTTGTGTGCATACATCACAACAAAACGTGGTGACCGAGTGCAAAAATAGTAATCTTCTCGACGTTTCCTGCACTTTGATGTGCCAGATCAATGTTCCAAAATCATATTAGGGTAGGACATTCTCATTTTTTTGTTTCTCGATAATTGTATGTCATCTTCTATTTTTCAGGGTATGCCACCATTTTCTATTATTCATCCAAATGGTACCAATTTTCCCCTCACTCATGTTTTTGTTTTATTACCCTTGTACACACTCAAGCATCTGGTCGTGACAAGCTCTCCAATCGCGTCATTACATGTAATTTTGTGGGATATTCTCCAACTCAAAAGGATAATCGTTGCATTGACCCAATTTCCAAATGTCTGTCTGCCTTTGCAGATGTCACTTTCTTCGAGACTACCTACTTCCCCAAGGATGGCGGATCCCTTTCTCTTGACATCACACCTCCTCTCCACCAGCATTTGTGTCATCCCTTCCAATCATTCATGCTCCTCCACCTATTATCGCATCTCCTGCGCCTCTTCCTGAGCAACTATTTCATCCTCATGTCCCACATTTTCCTTAATTTTATGAAAAACATCCTACTCTTCCCACTCTTATTGCCCCTTCTACTCCAGCTATCTCCATGAAAGCTTCCAGACCAAATCTCTCCTCTTTAGAAGGTTGAATCACCTAAGATGACTCAAACCGGATGTTCTCATTGCTCTACGAAAAGGAGTACATGTGTACTCAACATTCTATTGCTAATGTAGTTTCTTATGCCAACCTTAGTCTTTCCTGTAGTACGTTCACACTGGCATTATTTGTTACATTAAGCTCTTTGTATACCTTTTTAGAAAGCCACCATGGATGAAGGGATCTCTTCTTTAACATCACAATGTACTTAGAACCTTGTTCCTACCCTCCTAGTGGTGAAGTTGTTGGATGTCATTGGGTTTTTGTCATCACACTGTGGATCGATATAAGGCTCGTATGGTTGCAAAGGGGTTCACATATTTAATGTTGATTTTTTTTACACATTCTCTCTGGTTGACCACATTAACACTACATGAGTTCTTTTTTCCGTTGTTGCCAGGATTGGAAAATGTTCAAGTCGGATGTCAAAAATATTTTCTTATATGGAGCTCTGGGCAAACGACTCTTTATGGAGCAATCTTTTGGTTATGTTGCTTAGAGGGGTCTCAAGTATGCAAACTGCATAAACCATATATGGTCTTAAACAAAACATCGGAGCATGGTTTGACAAGTCCAATCATATCGTCTCTACCATTAATTTTTCCCGAAGCAATGCAAATCACTCTCTTTTTACGAAGAATTGACAAGGGGATGTTTATTCGTGTCGTATATATGGATTACATCCTTATCACCAGAGATGAGTCCTAGGGCATTGAAACAACAAAGAAACATCTTAGAATAAATTTTGTAACCAAAGATACGAGGACTCCACAATATTTTTTGGAGATTGAGATTGCGAGATGCAATGGCATGGTTCCTTCCTAACAAAAGTGCGCGCTAGATCTACTTGAAATGGGTCTTCTTGGAATGAAGCCTACCTAAAATCCAATGCTCATGGGCACTGACAGATATTGGTACGAGACATCTTCACTCAAGGTTATTACTTATTATATGCAACTAGTTGGTAGGCCCATCTATCTCGCTGTAACCAAACATGACATCTTTTTCGTTGTTGGAAATATCCGTCAATTTATATAGACTCCGAGAGAGTGTCATCTCAAAGTTGCATTAAAGATAATGGAATATATCAAAGGATCTCCCGACAAAGGTATTCTGATTAAAAGAAATAATCATTTATGTATTGAAGTCTATTCAAATGGAAGTTATGTAGATGATAAGGGAAGATGAAAAGGCCTTCAGGATACTGCGCATATGTAGAGAGAAATCTTGTCACCTAGAGAAGTAAGAAACAAACAGTGGTATTTAGGTCAAGTGTGGAAGTTGAATACAGAAGCATGTCTCAAATTAGTTGTGAGTTAAAATGGTTGAGGACACTTCAAAAAGATTTAGTGAAACTTACAGCTACCATCTAACGATGTTCTGTGATAATAAAGTTGTCATCTACCTATCTAAAATCTTATATTTTATGATAAAACAAAGCATATAGAAATGGATTGTCACTTCATCAGAGAGGAAGTTATCAACAGATGTATATGAATTCCATTTGTAACATTAGACAAAGAGCTCGCTGACATATTGGTGGAGACCGACCCAATTTAGGTCGTCAAAAAAATGCCCGACATCGCACCCGTCCGGACCTCTAACGAATCGGGGTCTTGCATTTTGTTTGTGCATTTATCTCCATGTATTTTAGTGGTTGCTCTGGATGCTGAATGAAGGAAGCATGGTTATGTGCACATAAATCAAAATGGATTCTTGGGTCTGCCTTCTCTGATGTCTTTGGCTTTGATTTGAGGGCATGATTCCGCAGCAAACACGACGGTATAGGGGGCCACTATTTCAGTGGTACTCTGTGAGCAACCACTTTGTGCATTTATTGTCAAAGGTTAGGTCTTTCTCCTCTGAGAGAAGCCACTTTGTGCATAGTGCCAAAGGTTAGGTCTGTCTCCAATCTTCCCCCGCCCATACCCCCAATGATTGGGGACTATATGGGTTCTGTTGTTGTTGTTGTTGTATATATATTTACATATATAATCTTATAATATATATAAATATATATTTAAAATCTTATATATATACTGTTAAAATATATATATATATATATACATTTGTTTGTGTAAGAAGGGGCCGGTTCAGCTGCCTCTGTTCCTCTCTCCCGGTTCAGGATTAGCGCAAAGGTCTGCCGCTGTTCATCTTCCCCGATCGAGCTTGCTCCGGATTGGTCGGCTAGGGCTTCTTCACGTGAGCTCCGCACGATCTCAGACTCCCACGAACCTGCCGCCCGCACGTCCAACGGCCTCCAACCTCCATTCCGCTGCCACGAAGCCACTCCCGACGGTTGCAGATCCAAGTCCACGTTCGTTCCGCCATGGCCGCTCCTTGAAGCTTTCGACAGTTCCAGAACTCCTTTCTTTTCTATTTCGAAACCCTATATAAGGGGTGATTGATGAAGGCTGGCGATGGCGAAGAAGATGGACGAAAATGATGGTGAATGAGGATGAAGGATGTTGAATACAGCTGCTGGAGAGTTTGTGTTACCGTCTGGGAAGACGATGAACAGTAGATAGGGATTAATTACGTTGATGCTGTTGTGTGTTGCTCCATTTGTTACAGTAGATGAGGATGAGGATGCATATTTAAGTTAAAAAAAAGTGAAGTTTGTTGTTGCTACCATTGGAGAGCTGTCATGGGATTTCTTGTAGGAGTTTAGCGGTGAATTAGTTTAGAAGATGATGAACAGTGACATTAATGTTACTGTTCATTTGAGTTTGATGCCATGAGAAACTTGTAGGTGAAGAGCTTGAAGTTGTACCATTGTTGTTTGCTGTGAGTTAGATTAGGTGTGATTTAGGTTCTCTCTTAGAGATTTCGTGGAACCACCCGAGTGACTGAGATTTCGTGGATCCACTTTGCGTGTGAGAGTGTGCAAAACTCCTCCTTGGTGCCCGTGTGCGATAGCGGCCGACCTTGGAGCAAAAATAGTGAATTTAGGTAGTTTAGTTTGTGGCTTGCTTTCTCTTGAGCGAGTGAGAATCCGTGGAACCACTCTTGAGTGTGAGAGTGAGCGATTCGCTTCCTTGGTGCCCGTGTGCGATAGCGGCCGACCTTGGAGCGGGAGATCGAAGGTGACGAGGAATTCCTCGCGGGATCGCCGTCGACTTCGGTTGCGGAAAGACGCCTCTTTCCGTGGGTAACTTGTTTCTTCCTCCTCCTTTGTGTGCATCTAACTTTTCTCTTTAGGATATTAGACTCATTGTTGGGTTTTCGCTCGGATTTTGTCAGCGAACGCTACGTCGAAAACTCCAAACGAAAACGTATTTGGAGTTCACGATTTCCGTTTGCTATAACAAGGGGAACGGAACGAAAGTTGCGAACTTCCTTCCCCGGATTTAGAATTGAACCATATTTCAAGAAATTTCAATTAGTAAAACAAAATAGTAATTTTGTGCTTTTGCCTAATTTCTTAAAGTTCGTGCACGCTCGCTCAAATTTCAATTTTCAATTGCATGCATTTAGGGTTTCCTAGAAATAGCCGACAGGCGCGCAAACCCTACGCGCCGTCCTGCATCAATTTGGTATCTGCAGTTTCTAAATTTAGAAAATTTTCTAAATTTTCTAAATTTCTAAATTTCGAAGATGAGTCGAGTTGGATATAGTCAACCGAGTCGTGGAGACGACGAGAGTGAACCACCCCCGTGTTTTTTATCTTTTGTCCACCAAATGACAGAGATAACTGAGAGTATGCATTATGTGCGAAAGGGGTTCAGGAACCTCAGTGTTAGGTTGAGTAGTCTAGAGGATTCTCCCCGAGCGTCAGTTCCACCTCCAATTGGAGATGGGTATTTCGTTGAACCCAATCACGAAACCCCACACCACTACTCCGAAAGACCCACACTTAGGAGAAATCCTTCATTTGAGGATCACGAGTCCACTTACACCCACTCTCCTAGAGTTCCTTACCACTCCTATCATCGATACTACATGTCTCCACTGTATGAGGAGTCTGAGTCCGTATATGCGCATCCACCACCTTACGATCGTAGGACTCACGTCCAACCTCGAGCACATGATTATGTTATGGATGATCGTCGCGATGACTCTCGAGTATCCTATGTAGGACAATCTCGTCCAGTTACCACACTTAGTGATCCTCCTAGTGCGAAAAAGAACTTGACGAAGGTCGTTAAGGGACAGGAAGAGCACCCTATTTCCCAAAACAGGGAAACCTCGCCTTCTCTGTCACTTACTCGATCTGATATTTTAGTACAGGATGTGTGGAGTCGATCCCCACGTGAGTCTACTCCACCTAGTGAGCATACCCTTGAGTCTATATCTATTAGCTCACTATTGAGTGTAGATTCTTTGCACACTTCACCCGATGACGCATCGAGTCACATCACTTCACCCGATAACACATCGAGTCGCTTTACAAAGCTTAGTAGTGATCTCGAGCGTAGTTGTGATCTCGAGGTAGCCACTCCTACCCTATCTGTGAGCATGACCCCTTCTGAGGGTTCGCTTCTGGAGGACCATCACTCCACTGATGGGTTCTTTGATGACCCTCCTATTGAGCCTCCAGATGAGCCACCTCGACCACGTGTAGATGAGATTCATGTGAGTGACGCACCTATATATTTTAAAACATGGATACCGTTTTCCTTAGCTCCCTTGATGTCGACAGTGCTCCAGAGAGATGATTATGAGCGTGGCATCCATATAATAG
The DNA here is from genome assembly GCA_033032865.1 of Dactylorhiza incarnata. NCBI lineage: Eukaryota > Viridiplantae > Streptophyta > Magnoliopsida > Asparagales > Orchidaceae > Dactylorhiza > Dactylorhiza incarnata. The sequence goes on along the minus strand of JAWHQI010000469.1, from coordinate 831,586 downwards.
GGCTTGATTGTAGCCATCTGGCTACTAGCAGTTTAGTTGAGTTATGGGACACACCACTTGTTGATCATCGTATTCACGATGCGTTTTATTATGTCCCACCCGGTGAGCCCCCTGATGCCTCACCTGACTTTATTATATTTGTCACTGATGTCACACTGCACGAGAGTTATCGTTTATATGAGAGCACTTCCTATGTATTAGGAGTCAACGTCTGTACTTGTCGTATTTGCGACGAATTTTATTATACCCCTCTCGGTGAACCCCCAGATGATCCACCTTTGGGTTCACCACATATTTGGGATGTATCTATCCTTAGTTGCACCGTCGAGCTTGAGGGTGCACTCACTGCATCGATGATGTTATATCTTATCACCCGCACTTGTAGAGACAGTTCGCGCACACTGTTGATAAATCTTATCACCGATGTCTCTGCATTGCACTTGAGTGTTCATCGCCCCCGCGATGAATTCTTTTATGATCCACCCCCTGAGCATCCTGATCATGTGCCTCTTTCAGGAGTTGTCTCTAGTATCAGAAACCATCAGTTTGTGGAGTCTGTCGTGTTGGTAGTTCATCTTTGCATTTGCATGATTTGCATATAAAATATTTTGAGCGAAAAATTGTATGATATTTATGACTTATATGCAACTCAATCTAGAAAGCATGAAAAAGCTACTTGTTTTAAAATGGATGACTTGGTGATGGTTCGGCTAAATCCGGAACAGTTATCTTCGGGTACCGTAAAGAAGTTAGCTGACCGTAGAGCTAGACCCTTTAGCGTGGTGAATAGGATTGGGCAAAATGCGTATGAACTTGAGATGCCTTCCGTTTGGGGAGCAAATCCGGTTTTTAACGTAGCCTATCTGACTTTATTCCACGAATTTCCGCATGAGTCTTTAGATTCTTCCATTGCCTTCTCCTCCATTTGTTTCCTCTGGGTTGGTGAGTGAGAGCGAGGAGCCACATTCAGGACATACCGAGATTCATTTTTCTTCTGACACGTTCTTTGCAGTTCCTCCTAATTTCACTGACAGTTTTCAGGTTGAGCTTGAGATACCAGGAGATTCTTTCAGTTTTCAGAGCTACTGACAGACTTCCGCGACATTGGCCACTACTGATGGAGGTCTTTCAGTGATATTTGGTTCATTGACAGGGCAGACCAGATCGAGACCAGCTGGGTCTTGGTCGAGCAGTTACAGTGTCTAGATGTTGATCTTCTACATCACTACCGATCGGAGCACTCACCAGAGATGAGTGATTTCGAGAGAGGGAGAGTTGGTGGAGACCGACCCAATTTAGGTCGTCAAAAAAATGCCCGACATCGCACCCGTCCGGACCTCTAACGAATCGGGGTCTTGCATTTTGTTTGTGCATTTATCTCCATGTATTTTAGTTGTGTTTTTTTTTTGTAATTATATATATTTATATATATAATCTTATAATATATATAAATATATATTTAAAATCTTATATATATATATATACTGTTAAAATATATATATATATACATTTGTTTGTGTAAGAAGGGGCCGGTTCAGCTGCCTCTGTTCCTCTCTCCCGGTTCAGGATTAGCGCAAAGGTCTGCCGCTGTTCATCTTCCCCGATCGAGCTTGCTCCGGATTGGTCGGCTAGGGCTTCTTCACGTGAGCTCCGCACGATCTCAGACTCCCACGAACCTGCCGCCCGCACGTCCAGCGGACTCCAGCCTCCATTCCGCTGCCACGAAGCCACTCCCGACGGTTGCAGATCCAAGTCCACGTTCGTTCCACCATGGCCGCTCCTTGAAGCTTTCGATGGTTCCAGAACTCCTTTCTTTTCTATTTCGAAACCCTATATAAGGGGTGATTGATGAAGGCTGGCGATGGCGAAGAAGATGGACGAAAATGATGGTGAATGAGGATGAAGGATGTTGAATACAACTGCTGGAGAGTTTGTGTTACCGTCTGGGAAGACGATGAACAGTAGATAGGGATTAATTACGTTGATGCTGCTGTGTGTTGCTCCATTTGTTACAGTAGATGAGGATGAGGATGCATATTTAAGTTAAAAAAAAGTGAAGTTTGTTGTTGCTACCATTGGAGAGCTGCCATGGGATTTCTTGTAGGAGTTTAGCGGTGAATTAGTTTAGAAGATGATGAACAGTGACATTAATGTTACTGTTCATTTGAGTTTGATGCCATGAGAAACTTGTAGGTGAAGAGCTTGAAGTTGTACCATTGCTGTTTGCTGTGAGTTAGATTAGGTGTGATTTAGGTTCTCTCTTAGAGATTTCGTGGAACCACCCGAGTGACTGAGATTTCGTGGATCCACTTTGCGTGTGAGAGTGTGCAAAACTCCTCCTTGGTGCCCGTGTGCGATAGCGGCCGACCTTGGAGCAAAAATAGTGAATTTAGGTAGTTTAGTTTGTGGCTTGCTTTCTCTTGAGCGAGTGAGAATCCGTGGAACCACTCTTGAGTGTGAGAGTGAGCGATTCGCTTCCTTGGTGCCCGTGTGCGATAGCGGCCGACCTTGGAGCGGGAGATCGAAGGTGACGAGGAATTCCTTGCGGGATCGCCGTCGACTTCGGTTGCGGAAAGACGCCTCTTTCCGTGGGTAACTTGTTTCTTCCTCCTCCTTTGTGTGCATCTAACTTTTCTCTTTAGGATATTAGACTCATTGTTGGGTTTTCGCTCGGATTTTGTCAGCGAACGCTACATCGAAAACTCCAAACGGAAACGTATTTGGAGTTCACGATTTCCGTTTGCTATAACAAGGGGAACGGAACGAAAGTTGCGAACTTCCTTCCCCGGATTTAGAATTGAACCATATTTCAAGAAATTTCAATTAGTAAAACAAAATAGTAATTTTGTGCTTTATAAAACATAGTTGCCTAATTTCTTAAAGTTCATGCACGCTCGCTCAAATTTCAATTTTCAATTGCATGCATTTAGGGTTTCCCAGAAATAGCCGACAGGCGCGCAAACCCTACGCGTCGTCCTGCATCACATATTCACTAAACTTATATTTTCATCTTTCTCTGATATGTGTATCAAGCTGAGAATAATTGCTATATATGGTCAAACTTGAAAGAGAGTGTTAAACCTTAATTATAAAAGCCCCAAATAAGAGTCCATTGTAGATTTTCCATCTCTCTTATATTTAGTTCTACATCTTCTAATGGAGATTATTCTTCCTCCTTTACTCCTTATAAAGGGAGGAGTCTTGATGTAATAAGGTAGATTGATATAATAATAATTTGTTTTTCAAACTTTCACATGCACAAAGTAACAAAATAATCTAAGCGCAAAAAAAAATCAACATATATGGCAAAACCAATCCATCCTACCCACCAAAACAAGGCCTTCTCTCCCACAACTGAAATGAAAAGAACTTGGAAACAGTTTCATCAAGATCGTAGCAAAATAAAAAAAAAAAATCATGGAACTATTTATCAAAAGAAAGCAAAGTTCATAAATTGTTACGCGTTTCAGGAAATCTCTTCCATTGGAGTCGGTATAAAAGGTCTTATTTGTAATCATATCAGCTGTCAACCGAGTAATAATCTCCTTTCCGCCATCATCAGTTGGGATTGGACCAATCTTCACATATAAAAATGAATCAAAATTAGGTACAATAATAAAAGAATTATACTGAATATTAAAAAAAATTTAATTCAACTATTGAAAAACAACTTACGGTAAATTCAAATTCAGCACTTTCCTTGTTTTTGTATATTCTTGTGATCTGTATTTAGTACAATGATGCTAAGATTTAGAAGAGGGACTTCCAATGGTAACATAAATTCAATTAGTAATAAGTATGAAAATATTTCCATGTTAAAACATCACTCCTAATAATATTTAAAAAAGCATTTGTTCGTTAAATCAGCTTAGTCAGACAAAACTGATCAATTGGGCTGAACATGTAGCAAGCGGTCTTAAGTGAATTTTATCACTTATGCTTATTTCTAGAATGCATGTTCCGAAACTTAAAAGGAGTAATGGTACACAATTTTAATCTACGGTAAGCAATTAAGTTTAAGAAAAGTCTGACAATTTCATCTAAATAAACGAACCTTTTAATCTTAAATTTCTTAGACTAGTGTTTCAATAAATATGTGAATCTAAAAGGTTGTATCTAAGGAGGCTCGCATGCGTCTATTGTAGGACGACTAAGGAGTGTCATTGAGTGTATTGAACTCGTTTTCGAGTGTAGTAAGTGTTGAAACATGGTTTAACGCTCTATATTTTGAGAATAACAAATTTGTGAAAGTCACTAATGTCGAATTGCAAATCTTCATAGTGTGCAGGTACAGATGTACGCACAGCTATAGATGCTGGAGCTTCTGATTTGGAGTCTCCAGTGGAAAAGACTCGTCGGATTCTTGGGCCTCTAGTTGGAAAATGTCATGTTGGCTTCGAGAGTCTCCAGAAGAAAATATTGTCGCCTTGGTGAAGGAAGCACCATCCCACACACTGTGGAAGAGAGGAGTACCCATATTTTAGGAAACTTCTATAAAAATTCCTGTGTCGCCAAGATTTGCTCTAGAGTTTAGATCTTTATTTTCTCTGCTTATTCTGATTTCCTGCTTACTCTTATCTGTAATCTCTTACAGTTGTTTATCTGTTTATTTATTTTTATGATATATTGTTGAAAGATATTGTGATTTGCAAAAGATTGGCGAAAGAAATTTTATCATGTATTTACCCTATTAGAGAAATATTCAGATATTTTTCCACACTTTCATTTATAAAGCTGATAACATTAGATGCAACTATGAAAATAAATAACAGGTGTAAAATGGATTAAAATTCATAAACCCAATGAACATATATATTCCAATTACCAAAAGTAGTTAGAGTTAAGAATATACAAGAGTAGTAACATGTGAAAATTAAGCTAAATAGAAAATATGTGAAAATTAAGCTAAATAGAAAATATGTGAAAATTAAGCTAAATAGAAAATGTAAGCAAGAAAAAAGTAATAATATTATAAGAAAATAAAATCATGGCCTAGATGAAGTAGGAAAAACTATTTAAGAAAGAAAATTATATGGAGATTCATAGATAAGGAAAATAAAGCTCATTTGGCGATTCATAGAAAAGGCAAATAAAGCTCATTTACAGTTCAAATAACAAAGAAAAAAGAAAGGTGGCAATAAGCTCGCGAGAAAATATTAAATAATAAGTAGAACAAAAACATGGGAATAGGGTAGAAACTGCTAAGCACATATGAATACTGTTGAATAAAATATGTACGGAGGCCCATTGCAAGGCCAAGATACAAAAGTCCATCACCTCCTTAGGATTTAGGGTCCGTTTGGTTGGGCTGTTGCTGATGAAAAGCTGCTGATCAGAAATGGAGTTTTGAAAAAGAGCTGTTTCTGAGAAATGGAGTTTTGTTAAAAAACTGTTTGGGTGAAATGGAGTTTTCAGTGCTTATTGAAATGGAGTTTTATAAATTTTGTTTGGGTTAAATGGAGTTTTTGAAAAAAAAATTGTTGTTCCATAAAACACACAATCTTGATAATACTGACTATAATAGATATAAATACCAATAATTCATCTCACCATCTAAGATCTAGAAGTGTACAACTGTTGCGCTATATTTTCACGCAACGTGATCATCTCATCTACCCCGCCTGTTGTATCAGGACAAACTACTTGATGCCCTTGTGTGCTCACCCCCTCATCACCACCTCCCTGCTCGAACTCATTGAAATCAATATCCCTCCGCGACGGGTGCCTCCGAATAAAATTATGCAGTGCCATTGTCGCCATCACAATATCGGTTTGTTTGGTGAAGCTGTAGCTCGGCATATCACGCAATATGGCCCACTTTTTCTTCCAAATCCCAAACGATCTTTCAATGACACTTCTAAGGGATGAGTGCGCGTGATTGAATATCTCTCGGCGTCCTTCCGGTGCACGCCCGCCACGAGCAAAGTCTGGGAGATGATAACGTGTCTCTGGATATGGTTTCAAGTATCCCCTTTGTAGCGGATACCCAGAGTCCACCAAGTAATGTTTTCCTGAAAACCAGGATCAAAATTCGTTACGCTTCAAAGGTGAGAAGTATAAAAAATGGAGTAGAAATCTTATTACCTGGTGGTGGATGCGGAAATTTGTAACGGGGATCCCGAAGCGCATAATTGAAAATGCGGCTATCATGCGCAGAGCCTTCCCAACCTGGCATAACAAACGTGAAACACATGTTGAAATCACAAGCAGCCATCACATTTTGTGTTGGCATGCCATGTCTCCCAATGTACGGTACTTGATCACGAACAGGTACGCATGCATGAACATGCGTTCCATCAATTGCACCGACACAATCTTTAAAGAATGGCATGTAACGGGTGTCATACAGAATCTCTGGCGGTGTGCTACTGAAAGATCTATCTAATGGTTGAATCACTTCGGCCGCCAGTAGTATCAACACGCGAATGCCTTCTCCAAAAAACCTGCTAGCAGTCTCTGTCGAGTGCTGAAACCGCTCACATGTCTTCCTCATGACCTCGTTATGAGACAGTATGTCCAAGGTCAGTGCCAAAATCTCTCTAGATGCAGTCCGTCTCGTCCCGTGAAATCCGTACTTCTCCTCCAA